>CM014278.1:67959752-67975413 GCA_004135705.1 Alloteropsis semialata | reverse complement strand
GATCAGGTAAAGACACTGTCTATTGGAGCAGATGCGACCCGCGGAGGCGCTCGCGGCGGCAGCGCCTGCGGCGACCTGCGCGCGGCGGCGCTCGCAGCGGCCNCAGCGGCCTGCGCGTACGGCGGCTGCTTGCGGCGGCCTGCGCGTGCGGCGGTAGCTCCCGCGGCAGCTCGCGGCGGCCTGCTAGTCCTCCTGCTCGCAGCGACGGCGGCCGGCCAGCTCGCAGCGCCCGAGCCTCCCGCTCGTGGCCTAGGGGCCATGGGTGTCGCCCGGCGCGGCCATGGGGCGGCGGCCAGGCCAAGGCCGGCCAAAGGAGCGCCGCGGAGCTTCCGAGTGTTCAAGCAACGAGTGCGGGAAGGGTAACGGCCGGTGCCTGTCCTATTATTATAATCTCTCTGTTCGGCTCGTCTGCAGCAGCGTTTTTGAGTTCTGACAACCACGGTTCGCACCCCGCAATGTGCACGGTTCGTTTCCTGTAGCCCCCGGTTCGTTTTTCTACTACGCTGGAGCTGCTCTAATGGCCTTGGCTGTCGGTCCATTTATACATACACGGGTTGGGCTCGGATCCGACTTCTGCTTCGGTTGGCTGGTGGCTGGTGGCTGATGGCTGGTGCTGATTTGTTGTGAGAGAAAAATACTGATGGCTAGCTGGTGGCTGGTTGCTGATGCTGATTTGTTATGAAACTGAAGTACTGCTGGCTGGTGGCTGATAAGCCAAGCGAACAGGCTTGGTGGGACACGCCACGGATGGCGGCCATCGGCGACCGTCCTTTTCGTTGCATAATGCTACACACACCAAAAAACAAAAACAAAAATAAAAAAAAATGATCGCCCCCGTCCACTTGTGAATGCCGCCCAGCCCAGCAGCATCATAGACAGACAGACAGACAGACAGAAAGATTCACTGCACCAATCAATGGGCGCAATGGCACGAGCCTTCTGACTTTCACGAGCCAAATTAACTGCGCCGTGTATCCTGTGTGCTTAAATTTTTTACCACTAGCACAGTACAAAAGCATGACGGATTGTGGGATTCACACTCACGTACCCTGATACACGAGAGGTGATTTTTTATACTCCCTCCATTCTCTTTTAATCGTTCTATTTCTAAAAATAAATTTTTTTGATAGTCTCGTTTAAATTGTAGCATCAGATATGTCATAAATGATGTTTTGGTTCTTTGTGCAGAGTAATTCCTCTGAAAAAATGATTGGTGCATGCATACGAAAACATCAATACCGAGAAGTTTTCTACTTTTCTTGGAAAAAAGAGGAACGTTTGATGACCTGATTAATTAGATGATAAGCAAGGTTATTTCTTCTTGTTCATTATGCTAAGATGAAATGGAACTATCATAAGATAATGGAGGGAATATTATATAAGCCGACTATACGAGATTTTGGGACATTTTTACTCCACCAATCTTTAGAATATTTAATTAATTGCCATCTCGTGACATTTGGGACATTTATACTCCACCAAACTTCGCGCGCATTTTATCCGTCGCACAGCTTCTCACACTATCAGCATCTCTGCTTACCTGCTTCTCCACCTCAAAAAAATGTACATGCCACTTATCTTTTAACCAAATACTGAGTGATATAGGTTTTTCAAGGATTCAACCAATTATGGGCAGTCCTTTTTTAAAAAATTAATCCAGACAGGTCGAAACTCGAAAGGGCACTTGCTCCAAATTGCTTGTGTTTTTCTTCCGGCCCAGTAGCATACACACCGGCTAGGCCCAACCCACTCCGTGCGTCCCAGCCCATTCGACTCAACCACATCGATCGATTCCCTCAACTCCCACGAGCCCTGCCGCCGCCGCCGCCGCCGTCTTGCCGTCGTCCTCCGCCGTCACCCGGAGCGGGCCCACTGTTATTCTAGGTATTTTATAGAATGTTCATTATTTTGGTAAAAAAATTATATATATAAGTATGTGTAATATTGAAAAAAATAAAGGATAACATCAAATACCAGTTCCCTTCGCTCATTGAGCCCAATATACGAAACAGCTGGCCTCCCAGCCTCCCCTTCTCCCATCCCTACGGCCCAGGAGGCCCAATTCGCGCACCAGCCCAGCAGGCCCCTCCTCCCCCGGGAATCCTATGTATCTTCCGGAAGAAAAGCAACAATCTATCTTCCAATGTTTAAGATATGTGCAACGGCTGTGATCGTAAGTGGGAAACACGTTCGCTCTTTTTTAGAAGGAACGAATGTGGGAAACATGTTCGCTCTTTTTTTTTTTTGAGAGCGAAACACGTTCGCTCGCGCACGAGAAGGAAGACCCGGCAGATGAAGGACAGGTGTCGGCTGCTGGTTGGTTAGGTGGAAGTGAATCTCGAATGAGTTTCAATTTCAAATGTTATTTTCTCTTAAACCATTTACCCTTTTTCAAATCCGTTTGAACCATCCCTTCAACTAGAATTAACGCCACAAAATAAGATCCAATATGAGTATATCTTTTGTTATTATTATTTTTTTAAAAATAATATTTAGAATATACTACTTCAACATTTTGTATATATTTTATCAATATTTTTCACGTAAATTGTTGAACAATTTTATCTAAGATGTTGAACTAGTATCGAAAAAAATGTTGGATCTATTTTTTCAAAATGTTGTATACACTAGTCCAACATTTGTTGTTGTTTTTTATGAAAAAAGAGAAGTTCGCTATATAGGTTGAACTATTGTTTTCGAAACGTTGAAACTATGTTTCTACGAAGGTTGGATATAGCCTTTTAGAATGTTGAATGTACTAATTATACATTTTCAAATATTAAAAGGAAAAGATAAGCATACATGCTATCTACTTTGCTGTTGGCTGCACTGCACACGTCCAATTGGCCCAGATTACTGCACACGTCCTATTGGATTTAGAAGCATGCGTTGGTTAGGGTCGATCGATCAAGTGCTTCTTGCCATAGAAGGTTATACTGGTTAGGGTTTAGAGTTGTTGGGGGCGACTCCGTCCTATTGGGTTCAGAAGTTTGTACGGTTCGGGGAGCGGCCATGTACCCCCTGCTATAGAAGGCCAAATTGCTTCGGCTTCGGCTCCCCTGCCATAGAAGGGTAAATTGCTTCGGCTTCGGTTATACCAGTTAGGGTTCAGGGTTGTTGGGGGGCGACTCCGTCCTATCGGGTTCAGAAGCATGTTCGGGGTTTGGGGCGGCCATGTACCCCCTACCATAGAAGGCCAAATTGCTTCGACTTCGGCTCCCCTGCCATAGAAGGCTAAATTGCTTCGGCTTCGGTTATACCAGTTAGGGTTCAGGGTTGTTGGGGGGCGACTCCGTCCTGTCGGGTTCAGAAGAATGTTCGGGGTTTGGAGCGGCCATATACCCCCTGCCATAGAAGGCCAAATTGCTTCGGCTTCGGCTTCCCTGCCATAGAAGGCTAAATTGCTTCGGCTTCGGTTACACCAGTTAGGGTTCAAGGTTGTTGGGGGGCGACTCCGTCCTATCGGCTTTAGAAGGATGTTCGGGGTTTGGGGCGGCCATCTATCCCCTGCCATAAGGCTAAATTGCTTCGACTTCGGTCCTCCTGCCATAGAAGGCTGTAATAGTAGCTCAACATTTCTCTAATTGCAGGTCAATATTTCTTTAAGTATAGACTAACATTTATTAAAATCTAATTCAACATTATCTATAAAGCTAGCTCGACATTTCTTTAAATATAGATCAACATTTTTCTAAATCTAGCTCAACAATTTTCTATAGATTAGCTCAACATTTCGTATATTTTGGACAATATTTCTCTACAACTATGTCAACATTTACCATAAATTATTTGCAAACAAATACTTTCTTTTCTATATTTTATTCACTTAGTATGTCGATTTTAATTTTGTTTTCCATTTGCCAGGTGCATCTTCGACATGATATCAAATGCAGAGAATTTGGAATTACACTTATTTGATACAATGTTTACTTTTGTCATTACAACTTTATTGTAAGACTCTGGATTTGTAATCATGGTCGCATATATTTTACTTATGGGTTACAACCTGGAACTTCAAATTTGTAGTTGCAAGTTTCCACCCGTTATTTTCCTCTTGTAACCACATGCCCCGCAAAAAAAAAATTAAGGAAGCAATTATGTTTTATGCATGCAAAAAAGAGTCAAGAAAGCGATTATGTTTTATCATGTCAAAAAAAGTCAAGAAAGCAATCATATTTTATCGTGCAAAAAAAGTCAAAGAAGCAATTTATCATTACTTAGATTGTTATTTTATCGCTCTTTTAGAATGTACACATTTCTTAAATTATAATATTATTTTGCAAGTACAAACTTAATTTTGTAAGTTGGTACTAATTATAATATTATTTTGCAAGTACAAACTTTGTTTTGTAAGTTTGTACCCACCCGCTGCCCTTCTCGAACCACGTGTCCCGCAAAAAAGTCAATTTCTGCACAGCTTTGCGTGTCACGAAAAAAATAAAAAACAATCGTATATACACGAAACGAAACGAAACAGAAAAATGCTTGTTTTGCCGCACGCACGCTGCTGATGGGCTTAGTTGCATGAAATGGGCTTTAAAGATGATTGCCCTAACCAACTTGCGGAAGACATATAGGTGCCCCCTCATTGTGTTCGCCTTGGCACGCCGTCGCCATTTCTCCATCCCAAAACCCTAGGCTAGCCCCACCCCCTCAATCGATCGGAGACCATGGCGACGACGAGGCTCCGATCCGCGGCCTCCCTCCGCGGGGTTCTCCTCCGCCACTTCTCCGTGGGGCCCGCATCTTCTCCGCACGTTGTCTCCCGAGTGCCAGGTTCCTCCTCTCCGCGTCTCGATCACACTCCTCTCCCCGTGGTTGTCCTCAGTGTTTTAAAATTCGATCCCAAAAATGGTCGCGTTTGATCTGTGTGCTAAGATAATGTTGTAAGCACGATTTTCTTTGTTATTTCTTAATTGACTACTACTGCGAAGTTCGGAAATTGTGTGCGAATTCTTTTTATGCGGAGCTTGGAATTGTTTGGGTAGAGGTGGTGGAACCATCAACCATGGACTTTTGTGAACGAGATCTGACATTGGCTAGGATGCTAGATAAATTATGGTGTCTTTCCTGCCATTTGTTGTTGGTGCAATTGTAATATGCAAGGTTCAGTGATGTTATTTTCGGCCTTGGTAGATCCATCCTCTTCAATTGAAAGCGTATTATTCATCTGCTAACCTCTGAGCTCCACTGGCACTAGTTGTTTGCATTTTAGCACTTTCCTGGTACTGGTACATAAGGTGCAATTTCCTGTTTTATGTCGCGTTAAATATCTTGTGTTCTGATTATTTCCCCCAAATGTGCACACGGCCACTGTCTCACTGAGACTATCTGACTTGTGTCATAGTATACACATGCCAGACAACTGAAGTAAATATATGCATTTTTTGCTTTACATTGTACACATCAATGCTACATGTTAAAGCCATACCGAAGTATGCTCATTTCCCTGGCCTTCTCCAGATTTTCAGGTTCCTCGCACTGTTATATGGAGGCATTTCTCAACATGCAAGCCTAATCTTGGAAAACATGATGGCTTTGGTCTGGTTGCATGTTTGCACAGTCAGACAAGATGGGCTTCTCAAGCTACTGCTGTGAAAGAAACTGAAGCCAGTGGCAGCAAGATAAGCATTGGGCCGAAACCAAAGCAGATCAAGGATGATGGTGATGATAGTAACCTGGTTTATCAAGGGCCAATATCATCAACCATAAAGAAAGTGAAGCTTCTCTCTCTGTCCACCTGTTGCCTTTCTGTGTCGCTAGGGCCAGTGATAACATTCATGACTTCACCTGGGATGAATGTGATCCTCAAGGGAGCAGTTGCATCCACTGTCATTTTTCTCAGTGCCACTACAACTGCAGCCTTGCACTGGTTTGTGAGCCCATACATTCACAAGCTCAGGTGGCGTCCTGGCTCGGATAGCTTTGAGGCTGAGGTGATGACATGGCTGGCTACTCCCCTCAAAAGGACAATCAAGTTTGCCGATGTTAGGCCTCCTGAAACCAACAGGCCTTTTGTCACCTTTAAGGCCGAGGGGAATTTCTACTTTGTTGATGCTGAACACTTCTCAAACAAGGCTTTGTTGGCAAGACTTACACCCCAGAAACTTCCTCATGAGTCTGCGTTCAAGAACTTGTGATTGAAAGTCGTTCCACTGGCCCATGGCTGCACTTGTTTGTGAACCTTCGATGGCCATTTGAAACTTTTATGAATAACTCCCGCTAATATTTTGGAGATGTGTTACTATATGTACCGTTGTTTACTTTCCATGTGGAGATTTGCAAACTGTTGGCACCGAACAGTCCTAGTTTAAGAACACCATGAGATCTGGTTTTGAGCCAGCAGTTGAAATAAGTAGGGTAAGATCTGAAATTATTTTGATCTGAAATTTCATTACTTTGACTGCCGATAGTCAGTTGGGTTGCTTAAGTCTGATTGCTCAAGTGATGGGCCTATGCTCTGTTTGCCTTGGGACGTGGTCTACTATTGTACCCCCTCTGTCCCAAATTACCATTTGTTATGGCTTTTCTAGGTTGTGTCTAGAGGCATAGCAAAAGCAGTGAATCTAGAAAAGCCAAAACAAATAGTAATTTGGGGAGGAAGTATCATTGTTGAAGAATTTTCTTAGAACTTTATACATTTGGTCACCTTAGCTACCATGCTTCATAGAGCATGATTGTGAAAACTCTGCTTAGCGTAGCCTGCTGGTCAGATGCTATCCTAAGATAGGCACTGACATCTTTTGCTTCCACTGGGTGCACGTCTTGGCCTCACAACTCACATGCAGGCATTAGCTAGCTAGTAGCCTTGCTTGTTGCCTTATGCGTTAGCGTCCAATGGCTTCAGTAATCGCAGAGCGCTTCTCTTCTGATTAGCATTGTGAACTTCTCTTTTTTTATTTCCTGAAATCTCATCACTTAAGAGGACAACTCATAAGTCGAGAACCCCAATCCGCAGACAACCGTTCTCTTATAAGCATGCTCTGTGCACTTCTGTGTTTCTTTATAATTGAAATCTCAACATCTATACGCAGCTCAGAAGTTCAAGAGTTCAAATTTCGTAGACAACTGTTCTCAAATAAACATGACAAAGGAGTCGATGCTGAATTAACTGATTAACAATGTATCAAACAGAATTCCACACCCTGGACTTGTACGACGGTCCACAGGCTCATGGTCAAAAATATTCGTCTGCGAGACTAGCAATAGAACTTCAAAATCTGTTAATAACTTAATAATATCCATACATGAAAGATTGGATTAGTTCATAAGTAATTCCTTCGCAAATCAACACCATTACATCCATGGCATTGCCAGCAACAGTGCATTCACACTTTACAGTCACAATCATAATTGTACTTTGTGTAGCAAAATACCATGTGGAGAGTAGCAAAATTCCACAATGGCTAATAATGCTTAAAAGAACTACTATTCGGACACCAAAGCCTCCAGCTTCTTGCGGAATTTTGGAACTGCCTCAGCATTGACTGCCATCACCAAGCCCATCTCTTTGTAATTCTTCATCTACATTAAGAACCAGAAAGTTCTGTTTAGGAAAAACTCTCCCTTTTTTACGAAACCAGGTACTATCGTTTCAAAACATCCAGCTATATGGCAGATTACAAATAATCATCGGAAGGGGCCTAATCAAGGGTTCAAGAAAATGTGATAAGGAACAAAGTTCCAACTTCACATTCTTGGCTTTGGCTACAAGTATTTTTTTTCCAGTTTCTAAGGACATGATATGACTGCAGTCATGCAATGCTAATACTGACTTATAACAGAACCAGTCCATAATTACACAGTTCAAGAAATCATAAAGCATCGAATGGCATTTTCTCGAGTTTCTAAACTTAATACTGAATTGTAGTACTATACAGACAAGAGAACAAGCCAACAATGACACATTTCATGAGAGCATAAAGCATCAAATGATTAAAAGTAACTGACCTCCTGTTGAGGTGACTGTTCAGAACGTATTGGAAAAGTGAACGACCATGAGCTAAGCTGAAGAAGAAAGATTTTGTTAGCATCAACAACAAGCAACCAATATCTGAAAGAATAGCATGCTTTGGTACCTCATTAAAAATTTCATCCTCTAGCTTTGGATAGATAACAGGTTCATCATCATCTTTGCTGTTCTTTGATTTGTGTTTTGCTGGGGTTTTCCTCTGCACACAGTAAGACACAAAAGTGAGTAATGACTGAACATTCAAAGAAAAAACTGAACACCCATTCGCATACAGGATGCTACAGATATTGGATTTGGTTGATCAACACGTTGTCTTACATGGTTCTACTCTACTGAGCATAAAAACATTGCCGCTTTGAACATTCAAGCAAATGGGTACCAGGCTAGAGGTAATAGAAAGGGAAAGCACAATATATTTCTCACCTCAAGCATTCTGACAATCAGCAGGTAATGTTTGAAACGGAAGGAGTCCCGGAGTTCTTGTGTTGGCTTCAGCCGTGCAGACACAGTTGCAAATTCATTATCCGAGTAAAAGTAGACAGAAGACAAGGTGGTTCAGAACAGAAAATCACCTCATCTTCTGTTGCCCAGGAAACCTCATCAAAGAGTGCGTCATACAGCTTAGGCACCAGCTCATAAGGGAAATTCACAAAGCGGCGACACACCAGGAGGCCCACACTAGATGCTTTCTCTTCCAGCAGAGACTTGAGCTGCTTCTTGGTATCCTTGTCAGAGCAAACAGCGAGCAGATACTCCTTAAGATCCTTGATGCAGCGGTGCTCCTGCAAATCAGCAGCAGCAAGGTGTTGTCAATCAGAAGATAGCATCAAGTAATCAAATGTGAACATCAAGTTTATATAGAGAGGGTGGATTGTCATACAGCATATCGTCCCAAATTGAGGACGCTAATGAGACCAAACAGATCATCATCGTCATTGCCACCGGCATTGGTCTTGTCACTGCCAGTTCCTTCCCCTTCCTCCTCCTCATCATCGGCCAACTTGACAACCGTGCCAACACTAGTCTGTGCGAGGACAAGGTCGACGAAGCCTGTGAGGTCCCAGGGCCTGGAGTCAAGGTACGTCTTGAGCAGCAGCCTGACGCCGTGGAAGTCGCTCGGCTTGGGGTCGAAGAAAGCGAAGTCTGCTTGCACCGTCTGGAGCTGCAAGTGTCAAGGCCGCGACAGATGAGATGAGCAAAGCAAACGCTGCAGCACAATTCCTGAAGGGAGAATGGAATTCGCTGAAGTGCCAGTTATTGATCACCTCCTCCGAAGACTCCTCTCCGTCGTCGCCGTCGCTTTCGCTGTTGCTAAAGCTCTCTTCCTCGCTTTCGCTGCTGCTGCGGTCCTCGTCGCTGCAGGGCTCGGGCCGCTTCGCGCGCTTGGACGGTGGGCGCGGCATGTTGTCTGGTGAGCAAGAGAGGTACCTAAAGGCGTATTCGAGAGTTATAGAGCTTAGGATTTGGGGAGCTTAGCAGAAGCGTACCTTGAGGAGGGGTTCCGGTGCCGGTGGCGGCGGCGGCGGAGGTCGAAGCGTCCTCGGGGAAAGGAAGATGTTTTGAAAAGCCTGAGGCGGCGGCGGCGGCAGCAGAGAAGATTAGGGAGCGAGCGAAGGGAGAGAAACCAGCGAAGAGAGCCGGGCGCTTTCGGCCGGCGGGCATTCCTCTGACCTCTCGGCGGTCAAGCGGAGCGACGGCCAGGGCCGAGTGGCCTGGGCGCGTGGCCCGTGGCCGCTGACTGCCGGTCCCTGCCCGCTGGCCGGCCGTGCGCCCGTGCCGGCTGCCGGGCTGCGCCCCTGGCCGGCTGACCGGTGGCCGTGCGCGCCAAGGCTGGGCCGCGTGCCTGGCCACGGGCCTGGTCGGGCCGCGCGCTCGCTGCCGGGCCGTCTGGGCCGCGAGCCTGGCTGCCCACCCCTGTTTTTTTTATTTTCCTTTTAGTAGTTCAATAATTGCTTAGTATAGCATTTTTATTCTGTTTTTGTTGTGAATAATTGGACTATATGCTGTGTATGATTGTTGTAAATTATTTGTACTTGTCATTGTAATATAATCCATGGTTTGTTTATATTTGCAACATTTTTCCTTATATCCTTGTCATGATTAATTTTGGATTACGTGAATCTCCCGATTGCTTGAGTTGAATTTTACGAAAGTTATTTACAAAATTCAGAAACCATAACTTGATTCACTTTGATATTTTTCATCATAAAATTTGCTACACACAAGATAGTAGAGTCCTAAATGCATTGGCTGCGTTTAATTCCTTGTGAATTATTCTGCCTTGAGACCGTGTTTAGGCAGCAAATCAATTGCCTACTACAAAGATCTACTCTTTGTCTATGACATCGAGATTATCTGTCTTGTGTCTAACAAATTTCATGATGATTGTTTTGTATGGTCTACACTCTCATATGATTACTACTTTATTCCAAAAATCATGACTAGATATAACTCTATTTAATTTTATATATCGTTTTAATATTACAACATTAGCATGCTGATCTTCATCCATGGTTATCAATGTAGCACTATGGCCACTAAGGAGTTTGACGAACTTGCCTTAGATGGTAGCAATTACCCTACATGGGCTTCCGATATCAAGATAGCGCTTGCATCTCGTAATCTTTCCGCTACAATTCAAGACCCCCAACCTGGGGTTGCACTTCAGGATAGACATATTAATTCCGCTTTGGGTTTACTACGATTTTATATTCATAAGGATCTCAAATCTGAATACCTTATGATTGATAACTCTCGTGATTTATGGAACTCTCTTAAAGAGAGATATGAACAGCAAAAAGAACTCATTTTGCCTGAGGCAAATCATGAATGGAATCATTTACGTCTCCAAGATTTCAAATCTGTGGCAGATTATAACCATGCTGTTCATAAAATTTGCTCTAAATTGAAGTTTTGCGAGAAAGAGCCATCAGATGCGGATAAAATAGAGAAAACACTATCAACTATGCTCCCATCTGACAGAGTATTGCAACAGCAGTACANNNNTTGACTCAGGCAGAAAAACATGATGAGCTTCTTATGAAGAATCATCATAAGCGCCCTGTTGGTTCGGCGCCCCTACCTGAGGTTCACAATGTACAGAAAAAGACTAAGAATAATAAGTTCAATGGATCATCTCCAAAGAACAAACCTGGTCGACGCAAACACAATAAGAAGCAAAGACCCCATTCATACACGTGGAAAAGAGAAAATGCGAGACCCAAAAATGACACTAAGTGTCATAGATGTGGTGATTTCTCGCATTTTGCTAAGAATTGTCGTACTCCAAAGCATTTGGTTGCTTTGTACCAAAAATCATTAAAGGAAAACAAGCAAGCAGGAGGAACAAGATATGAGACACACTTCAATCTTGCATCCGGGGTCGTCAAGGACAAAGGCTGTTCACACCAAGAATCAAAGGAACAAGTGAACAACAACGCTCTCACCATTGAGGACAACCTTCCATCCACGGACAACATGCTCCTAGATTTTGAATCTGGAGATATGTTTGGAGATTTAAAATAATCTCGGTCCTGAACTTGATATCATATTAGATATGTGTTGTAATAATTTAGGTTATATATAGTTCTCTGACTTGTAATTTTACTATGTTTGAGTTTGTACAAATTTGTTTATACTATTGTATCGTTGTATCAGCTCATAGTTTTATAATATCATATCCTTATTTTGATATTTTCTATACCATATGCATTCTTGCATACGTTATATTTAAGCATTTTATTTATAATCATTTTATATAGAAATGACTACTGATATCAATCCAACGGAGGAAGAATTATGCCTTGTAGACTCATGTACTACAAACTCTATACTTAGAGAGATAAAATATTTCCAGACCCTTAAGAAAAAGGAAGGAAATATTATGACCATCGCTGGACGTGATGCGTTAGTAGTTGGTTCCGGACGAGCCACTATTACTCTCCCTATGGGTACACAAATTATAATTGAGGATGCTTTGTTGTATCCTGATTCTACCCGTACCCTTCTAAGTTTCAGAGACATCCGTAAGAATGGTTTCCACGTAGAAACACACTATGATAATAAAGAAGAATTCCTTCTTATTACTAAACTTACGGGATATGGCAAACAAATATGTGAAAAAATTTCTTCACTCCAAACTGGATTGTACTATACTTATATACAGCCCGTAGCACATGTTGCTTACAAGATAATTTTCCAAGATGTCGATACATTCCGAAATTGGCATGATCGACTTGGGCACCCTGGAATAGGGATGATGCGGAAAATTATTGGCAATTCCATAGGTCACGATATGACAAAAACAAAATTTCCCCAACATAAAGATTTTTGTTGTACTGCTTGTGCAACAGGGAAATTGATTTTAAGACCATCACATCTTAAAATTCGAACTGAGCCCCTCAAATTCCTTGAAAGAATTCAAGGAGATATTTGTGGTCCAATCCAACCATCATCGGGACCGTTCAGGTACTTCTTGGTTTTGATAGACGCATCTACTCGATGGTCACACGTGTCCCTTTTATCGACACGCAATCATGCCTTTGCTAAGATAATGGCTCAACTTATCAAGTTGAAAGCACATTACCCTGAACATCGGATTCAATCCATCCGAATGGACAACGCTGCTGAATTCTCATCCCGTGCTTTTAACGATTATTGCATGGCATTAGGAATTCAACTTCAGCATTCTGTCCCATATGTCCATACCCAAAATGGTTTGGCTGAGTCATTAATTAAAAGAATTAAGCTCATTGCACGACCTATGCTAATGAATTGCAAATTGCCTACGTCGTGTTGGGGTCACGCAGTTCTGCATGCTGCTGATCTAATACAACTACGACCAACTGCATATCACGAAACCTCCCCATTGCAATTAGTACGTGGGAATCCTCCGAACATTTCCCATTTGCGTAAATTTGGGTGCGCTGTGTACGTACCCATCTCACCACCTCAGCGAACTTCGATGGGTCCTCATAGGAAATTGGGGATCTACGTAGGTTACTTATCTCCGTCAATCATAAAGTATTTAGAACCTTTAACAGGGGATCTATTCAATGCCCGGTTCGCTGATAGTATTTTTAATGAGGATCACTTCCCGGCATTAGGGGGAGAATTGTACCCAAAAGAATGCCAGGAAATTGATTGGAATGCAACAGGCATTTCATTCTCTGATCCACGTACTATAGAAACTGAACAACAAGTTCAAAGAATTATTGATTTGCAGAACATTGCAAACAATCTGCCAGATGCCTTCTCTGATTATAAAGGCGTTACAAAATCTCTTCATCCTGCAAGGAATGTGCCCGAAAGAGTGGAGGTACCTAATAAAACCACTCAACCCCAAATTGGAAACAAGAGGGGGAGAAGCACTTCCAAGAAGCAAGATGTGATTGCAAATAAGCAAAAGAAGACTGAAAATACAACTCAAATTTCAGTTGAGAGACAATTAAAGGACATACAATGTCCTGTGGATAGATGTGATCCACAATCCAGCTCAACTATGCGCATAAACACTGAGGCTGGAACATCGGAAGTCCCTAGGTCCATCATATTGGGAAATAATGATGAACCTATAAGGGTAGACGAAATTGCTATAAATTTCATAGATACTGGAAAAACTTATGATCGTAAGTCCACAATAGTCGACTGTTATCTCTCTGAACAAATTGCGAATATCCTTCAAACTGATTTGGATCCAAAATCTCTAACGGAATGCAAGAAGCGTCTGGACTGGGATAAGTGGAAGGTAGCAATTGAAACAGAGATTGCCTCGCTTTATAAAAGAAAAGTGTTTTCGGCTGTAATGCCAACACCTCCTGGTATCTTTCTTGTGGGATACAAATGGGTTTTCGTTCGTAAAAGAAATGAAAAAAATGAGGTGGTAAGATATAAAGCAAGGCTAGTGGCACAAGGTTTTACGCAAAGACCTGGCGTTGATTTCAACGAAACCTATTCTCCAGTAATGAGTGGAATAACCTTCCGATATTTAATATCACTGGCAGTACAAAATCGTCTATCTATGCAGTTGATGGACGTAGTGACCGCATATTTATACGGTACACTGGATTCTGATATATACATGAAAGTTCCTGAAGGAATTAGTATACCAGAAAATAAGGCAAATCGCAACATGTATTGCATCAAGTTGCAGAAATCGTTATACGGTTTAAAACAGTCTGGCCGAATGTGGTACAATCGGTTAAGTGAATTCCTTATATCATTAGGATTCATAAACAATGATGACTGTCCATGTGTCTTCATTAAGAAATCTTCAAAAGGATTTTGTATCATATCGGTATACGTCGATGATCTTAATATCATTGGCAACGAAGCTGATATTAATGAAGCACGTCATCATTTAAAGACGGAGTTTGAAATGAAGGATTTGGGTCAAACCAAATTTTGCTTAGGATTACAACTTGAGCATTTCCCTTCTGGTATATTTGTATACCAATCTGCCTATACTCAAAAGATATTAGAAAAGTTCAATATGGACAAGTCATATCCAGCTAAAACTCCCATGGTTGTAAGATCCTTAGAGATTAAGAAGGATCCTTTCAGACCAAAAGAAGAGGGAGAAGAGATATTGGGACCACAATTCCCGTATCTTAGTGCCATTGGTGCACTAATGTATCTTGCTAATAGCACCCGACCTGATATTGCATTTGCAGTAAATTTATTAGCAAGGCATAGTGCTGCACCTACTAAACGTCATTGGGTAGGAGTAAAGACGGTATTCAGATACCTCAATGGTACTAAGGATCTTGGATTATTTTATGGTAGAAATCAAGATCCAATTTTGTTAGGATATACAGATGCTGGTTATTTGTCAGATCCCCATAATGGCAGATCACAAACAGGCTTTGTATTTTTACAAGGAGGAACAGCGATCTCTTGGAAATCTACAAAGCAAACACTAGTATCTACTTCCACCAATCATTCTGAAATAATAGCTTTGTATGAAGCATCACGCGAATGCGTATGGCTTCGCAGAATGATAAATCACATCATACAATCATGTGGTATTGGTGCGATAGATACACCAACAATTATCTTTGAAGATAATTCAGCATGTGTTACTCAAATGGAGTCTGGTTATATTAAGAGTAATATGACTAAGCATATTATTCCCAAGTTATTCTACCCCCATGAACTTCAAAAGAACGGAGAAATTGAAATTTTGCAAACTAAGTCATGTGATAATCTCGCAGATTTATTTACAAAATCTCTACCATATTCATCTTTCCACAAATGTGTCGAAGGTATTGGTATGAGAAGACTTAGAGACTTGCAAGAATCAGGGGGAGAAATTCCCTAAATATTATACTCTTTTCTTTATATGAGCTTACTCTAATAAAGTTTTTAATGAGGTAATATTTATGGCATATAGATTTTTGGCCAAATTGTTTTAGACTATGTCTTTGAGAAAGTTTAAAGAGTCCATTGACATTTGGCACTTCACATATATCATGGCGTTTCTCCTTATTTTTCCCACTGGGTTTGAAGGAGTTTTTACCTGGTATATCGATATATTTTGGTTTTTATTCCCACAGGGTTTTTCCAAAAGATTCAAGATTATGAGCGTTGAACGAACCAAGACATCTATAGAACCAATTGATCAAGGGGGAGTGTTAGGATTAATTAGTATTAATTAATTAGTGATCAATTAGGATAATTATCGTCATTAGT
>CM014278.1:67933415-67958752 GCA_004135705.1 Alloteropsis semialata | reverse complement strand
AGATGTGGCATCTCATTGCTAAATCATTCAAGTTTCCTCGCAACACCGACATGGAAAAAGTACGTGCGCGCACCCTGATGAATTTGGGTGAATGTTCCGCCGATGGAAGGGTGAACTGAACAAGTTAGTCCAGGATGGCAAGCCGAAGCCTGAGGGTTACAATATAACAGATGCACAGTGGGCCGAGTTCATACGGCAAAAGACCTCTCTGGATGCTATAGCCCTTAGTCAGAAGCAAAGAGAACTGGCATTGAGAAACATTCATCGAGTTCGCCTTGGGCCGGGTGGTTACATTGGTAAGGCCGAGTTGTGGGCAAAGGAAAGAGAGGACGCAATAGCCGCTGGGCAACCGGACCCTTTTGAAGGCGTGGACGAGCGCGCCTTCCAGTGGATTAAAGGGAGGAAAGGACGCCCGGAGGGGGAGAAATTGGTCTTCCCACAACCTGAGACCGAGGTAGTGGGGGCGAAGATTCTAGCACTTGCCGAAGCACAGAGGAAAGGCGAGTATGTTTCGAATAGGGACAATGATATGCTCAGCGAATCCCTTGGCACGAAAGAGCATGGAGGCCGGATCAGAGGCTTGTCCAAACACTTGACCTTTAAGGACGGGTTCAGTAATGATAGGCAGAGGTACAGGCGACACGATCGGTACAAGGATCAAATTAAAGAAGCGGCAGAGAAAGCATTGCAAGCAAGATTTAATGAATATTTCACGGCGGCATTTGCAGAGCACCAGCAACGACAAATGATGAGCCAACCATCATTAAACAATAACTCAATAATGCCGCTGCCGCTGCCGCCGCCGCCCGCTCCCTCAACCCTTTGTCGGAATAGTGTTGCCTCTACGTCAGCACAACCATACCCGGTAGATGCTATAACTGTTGACACTCCTTGCTCGTTGCACATTCCGATAGGCAGAAGTGGGAAGACAAAGGAGGCTGCCAAAGGTGTGGCGTTGGTGGTGAGCAATAGTCCTGGGTTAGGGGGACAGCCTATCCCGCCATTATATGCATGGGTAAGAGTGCTCACAATTACGGATCCAAGACATGATGATCACTTCTTAGACTTATCCCTTGATGAGGGCATTGAAACCTTGGGACAAGCCGTAGGAAAGAATGCACCGTGGCATAAACGAGATATCATACTGGAACCTCCGCCACCTGAAGATCCTCTCTCACTCACACCCTGCTCCCAGAGGATGGTGACACCGGCACAAGTTCATGCTAAGAACACACAAGAGCATGTGCCACAGCAAGCAATCGTGGCCACCACTATCTCCAACCCGTCAACTCCACAGGTACAACAGGAGGCTCAACACCCATCACCACAAGTACAGCTGGAGGAACACCACCAATCAGCACAAGTACACCAGGAGGAACACCCCCAATCACCACAACTACACCAGGATGAACACCCCCAATCACCACAAGTACACCAGGAGGAACAACCCCCATCACCAATGCAGCAATATGAGCCAGAGATGGTCATAAAGTCGCCAGCACGACCGAAGCGGTTAATGGGGTCGGTGCCACGGGTGATAAAGGCATACAAGAATACAGAGCCTGAGGTTGTGAACAGGTGGATGACAGCCAACAAAGGCGCAAACAAGAAGCTGACTCCGACAAAAAAAAAAGAATAGAAAGGAAGCAGTGGTGACTGGACCGGGGTTTTCCAAGCCTCGTACAGACACTGATTTCGTTTATAAAGTTGGGGTTCATGACATACCAGATTTGCCAGATTGCCCGCAGAAATTCGTGTATGGCAAAGACTTGCTACCCGGGTGGGCTCTTCATGATTGTCCTGGTGAAATGCAGAAGTTCCATAGTTGGTACCGCAGGGCATGCACCCTAGGTCTCACAACTGTATGGGCACGGGTCGATGTGGATGTGTTTGGTTGCAATAGATGGGAAAACCGAAGTATAGACATAGTCATGGATTTCGATGACTTCCATGCAATGTACCGCTTGCAAATGATGGAGCTAAGCCCCATGAGACTGTGGTGTATGTAAGTGGTTCATCTCCATACACCATGTATATATGCATATGGTACTGGCCTTTGTAGTCTCAAAATGAATTCTTTTGCGATGTGTTGTGCAGGATGCAAGGTCGCCTCGCAATGGATTCGAAGACCAAGGTTGGGTATCTTGACCCTTTTATTATTTGCAAGGCTAGGTGGGACTTCCCCCTCAAGTACCCAGACGGCGCCGAAGATCTAAAGGACTGTAAGACGCACAAGGAGAGACAAAAGAAATGAAAGGAGCTTTCCATTGATCTTAGGAAGAAGGTGGCAATATACATAGCAACTATGTTGGATCGACATCGTGATGCGAGTTGCATATGGGCGCCCTACCTTTTCGGATACGTCGTTGTCACACCCGGATTTACGAAGGAAATCCGAATGCTACTATATGTGTACCCAGGAAGTCTTTACACACATATAGCTCAGAAATGAATATCAAAGAAAGGAAAACAGTGCTCGATAACATAAATCATAACAAGTCTTACATCACAGGCATTACATTTATTAATGAGTTTATCAAAGTAGCGGAAGCCTGACGTAGTCTAACTCCAGAACATCTCCACAGGGACTCTGACTGGGGAATGCACTGCCTAGAAGTCCGGGAACTCCTCGGGGAATACAAAAGCATCCACTGGCGGCTCCTCTGAGTACCCATCCGGGATTTTGTTGATATGAAGCAAGTGTAAGTAATCCATCTTACTTAGCAAGCATAACATGATTAAATGAGGCTCAAAAGGCTATGCAAGGTTTAAACTGCGGTTAGCATTTTTAGTTGATTGATTTTAGAATTAACCTATATTACTATAATTATATGACAACCCGGTTGTAACCCACATTAGAAAAACATGTGAGATATTATAAGTAACCAACATCATCGTTAAACATTACTTTAGAAAACAAGGAACCGCTCGAAAAGGATCCAGGCCGCTCTTGACCGTGAGCACGGCTGTTATAACAGTTTTACACTCTGCAGAGGTTGTACACTTTCACCACCGGTCGTGATCCCCTTTGCCTTGGGCACGCACTCCCTTCACACCACGTGAAATGAGTACAGGGTTTCACTACGAGACCTTTCAAAAGACACCCTAGCAAGCTAGTGGCCGCTACGGTTTCCTGACAGGCGCATGGACCCCTCCAGGCTTCAGCCAAAACATCACACAAATCCATCACACACAAACCCCAACGAGAACTGACCGAGGTCCACACTTAAACCTGGCAGCCCCACTTGCGCCTTTCAGTAACCACTAGACAAGCTAGAGCCGTACAGTTTACTTAGTCAAGACCAGAGCCATGTGATTCCTGTGGTTGTACGGTTTTCCTGGGTGGCCGCTTTAAGAACGGAACCTTAAGAGGAGACGCTTAGAGCAATGCAAACACATGCTCAAGCTCCCTAAACCAAGTTGCTAAAAAGCACATTTTAATAAGGTTCCAAGTATATCATTAGTCATGATTATTATTTCATAACGAACATTAGCGGTTGGCAAGCATAGCGACAACTAACATATCTACCCATATGCATAAACCCAAGGTAACAAGGAATATAGGATAAACAAGACTAGTCAATCCTATGGTTTAACAAATTAGACACATGCATGAATGAATAACATGATTAATAGGTAAATAGGTATCAAGGATAAATCATGTTACACTTGCCTTCCTCAAAGTATTGCTGCTGATCCGATTCTTCAAACTCTTGATCAAAGCCGGCCTCGTACTGCTCGCACTCTAAACACGCATTCCAATCACCACACATACATCCATCACAAGCCAGTACATGCATACAAAAGTATTTCTATTAGAACAGTACACCATACAATGAAAACAGAAGCAAAAAGGATATAAAACTAATCTACGCATTTCTACGAACACAACAACGTGAAAATCACTCTAATCGGATCTACGGTGAAGAAATTACACTAAAAACAAGAGCGAGGGCTATCCTGCGATAAACCGAGGACCTAAACGTGATTAACTATAGACTGCAGGGGGTAGCAGAGAACTTTTACTACACAGAGGGGGGGATGGCGGGTTGATTAGCTGGTTTTGCAGGGACTCTTTAACAAAACTCGAAGGGGTATGCTGCTTCTAATCTCAGCCATTGGATGAAGGATGGATGGAGGGGATGGTTCTGTTCAGCCAACAGGGAGAGGGGCGACGCCTGCTCGTCGTTCTCACGGAAGAACACGGCGGCGCCGTCGTTCTGCGAGCAGAGCTCACCGGGAACAGGGCAAGGGGCTGCGGGCAACCGTTTCGCGAGAGGACCGCACCAGGATCAAGAGAGGGATGCCGCGAACCTGTTCTGGACCTTGATGCTGATTGTTCTGGACCTTGATGCTGATTTGGTGACCGACGACGGGGGTGCGAGGTGCAGGGCGCGCGGCTTCTCTGGTCACGGTTCAAGCAGGGCTCGGTCGTGGCTTCAAAGCTCCTCGATTCGGCGTCGGTCTCCTGATAGAGAGGGGTCGATAAAGTGCAGAAAAGAAAGAACGAAAACAAAGCGAGTTTCACCTCTCCTCTGATGCAGACGAACACGGACGTACACCAGTAGGAAGTCCTCAGATGGAGAATTTGAAGGGTGGGTGAGGTAAAAGGGATCAGGGAGGAACTCACCTAGGGTCTTATAGGGGAGGGGAGAGGCTCGATCGGCCATGAATTGAAGGAGGCGTTTCTGGAGTTTTATTGCCAGTCGTTATTTGAGAAAGGAGAGGGCGCGGTTTAGGGGGGCGGGCGACGGTTTCTGCGTGAGGGACATGCGTACAGGGGGAAGGGGCGACGGGAGAAAAGGAGGAGGCGCGGCTTCCTGCGTGCGTTCTCTCCTGGCTGCGTGGAAGGGGAAAAGGGCGACAGTTCTGAGGGGAAAAAGGGCCGGCTTGGGCTGGGTCCAAGGAGAAGAAGGGTTGGGCCCAGGGAGAAAAGAAAGAGGGAGAGAGAACGGGCCGAGGGGAACTGGTTTTGGGCCACAGGGAAAAGAAAAGGAGGTCGGGCTGGGTTTGGGTTGGACTTCGGGTTGGATTTGGATCGGGTTGTGGATAGGGTAGGGCCCACAGGGCTTCGGGTTAGGTTTTGGACTCTGGGATTAGCACACAAAACACTCATACAAGAAAACATGCATCGGCATGAAATGCACAAAACAAGTTTCTAAACTTACAGTTGATTTTAATTACAAAAAGGTTTTATATTTACCTAAATTTGTAAATGCACACACAAGAACTTAGCAATTTTAATTACTATTTTAGAAAAGAAATTTTTAGGGTGTTACAGTCGTCTAAATTCCAACAATTCTTGCAGTCCCAATATTATTGATTATTGAGAAATTTGCAATATTGGGACTGCAAACATTGACCCTTTGCAGTTTTGCCATTAGGTCCACATTTCATGGACACAGATGGACCTATTTTGTCATTCACTTGGAGTGGCAAAACTGCAAGGGTCAATGTTTCCTAACTCACAGTTTTATACGGTGACCCTACAGAAAAGCCTCACCGTACGAAAGCCCATTCATCCTATGGTCACAAGCAGCAGTTATATTGTCAGGCCGCGCACAGTTTGATCCGGTGGTTGTAATATAGTGTGGAGCGGATGATCCTGATCTAACCACCAGACGACCACAGGATCATCTGCTCCACACTATATTACAACCACCGGATCAAACTGTGCGCGGCCTGACTATATAACTGCTGCTTGTGACCATAGGATGAATGGGCTTTCGTACGGTGAGGCTTTTCTGTAGGGTCACCGTATAAAACTGTGAGTTAGGAAACATTGACCCTTCGCAGTTTTGCCACTCCAAGTGAATGACAAAATAGGTCCATCTGTGTCCATGAAATGTGGGCCTAATGGCAAAACTGCAAAGGGTCAATGTTTGCAGTCCCAATATTGCAAATTTCTCTCTCAAATTCTACATATATCGATTAGCTTGATACTTATCGTCGCTACATAACACTGTGACAGTCAACACTGGGTTGCTTTTATGCTATTGCCGAGGGAAGCCAAATATGTGGTCTTTGACTCATTGGATTACCCGCAATCAGAATACAAAGATTTCTGTGTCATCCTGAAGAGGTAACAACCGATAAGATTCTCCACACCTTACAAAATATTTGAGGCGATGATTATATACTAACTTGTCCCATTCTTTCAAGTAGTGCTCTTTTTCTCTACATTGACCATTATAAAGGGCTGGCTCCTGAGGGAGTAAAGGATTGGATTCCACGTACACACTACCCATGCCATAAGCAACCAGCCGGTACCTTGTTTTGCGGCTATTATGTGTGTGAATATATTAGGAGCCGCAAGCATTACACACCAAATACTGAACGTGTAAGTGTCTTTACCATATTTCAGCACATTCATTTTATGTCTAACTATCACTTGCTTAAGCCTAACTATCATATTTCAATACTGAATGTGTGTGAATATTCATTTTACATTCATTTCTCGTAAATTGCAGTCTAAACCACTCCAAGAGGAAGATCTTCTCAAGATAGTCAGCGAACTATGTCACTTCACAATGCTTGATGTGCTTCATGAGAAGGGCAAGTACATCGATAAGCAACAAGATTATTTCTATGAAGAAAAATATGATTCTCTTCGTAACTGGCACTTGGAGAAGTATCGCCTAACCATGTGAGGGTGTGGAGTGTGGACACTAAACTTGTGTGATTAATGTAATATACGTGTAATATCATTTGGATGACAATCTTGTTTTATGTTGGATTTGCTTTTATAGAATTTACAAAGAGATTAAATTGTGTACTGTTTGTGATTACTTTTATATTATTTGCCGGAGAAATGGTATTAGAAAATTGAATAATATTTAAAAATCAAAAGAAAAAACAAATATCAAAATTAAAAAAAAGGATTACCAGGAGCGGACGATGGAATGGCCCGCCCCTGTAAACACCATCTTCAGGGGCGGGGCAGGCCATCGCCCGCTCCTGAACAAGACATTTCCAGGGGCGGGCCATTCCTTTACCCGCCCCTGGAAACAAATCAGCAGGGGCGGGCGATGGCGTGGCCCGCCCCTGAAGAACGTATTTCCAGGGGCGGGTGATGGCATGGTCCGCCCCTGGAAAAAACATCTTCAGGGGCGGACCATGCAATCGTCCGCCCCTGGAAAACATTTGTTGGGGCGGCCTAAATACCCGCCCCTGCAAATGGCCATTTTTAGCAGCCAAAAGCAGGGGCGGATTTCGACGCCGCCCCTACAAACGTCGTTTTACCCGCCTCTACAAACGTTTTTTGTAGTAGTGAGGGTCATTTCCCCACCTCAAGGTGCTTGTTTTGAAGCACATGCCTGATGTCAAAGAGTTGGTGGTTAGTGATGGAGCCCTTCCGTGCATTGAAGCCCTGTGTATTGTGTCACTGCCGAGGTTGGATGAGATCCCGTTTTCCTTCATGCCGGTGTCTTGCTGGGCATGACAAATATTTGTGCACATTTGCCGTCCTCTTATGCCTATGCCGAGCTGTTCTAGGAATGCCGAGTATTCTTCGCATCCGCCGGAGGTAGATGTCTCCTCGAGAGAACAAAAAGAAAAAAATTCAGGTACGGTGTTTCTCTCACTTGTGAAGGACACTGAGGGCCTACACTCAAGTTGGTGCTGGAGTAGAAACCAGGTGTCCGTAGTAACGATCAAAGATCAAGTGAATATATACTTAGGGTGACACCAACTCAGTGCGCAACACGATGCTATGCAAGCTTCAAACCGTTACTTTCGAGTTACGATCCGTACCTTGCGAGGCGCCGCGCTTAGCTTGCTCGTTACTTGTCAGTCGTTTTGAACGAGCGAGAGGGAAGCGCGTCAGGCGTTGTCGACGAGCGGGAGGGGGCGCGCTGCAAATAAACAAAAGACACCGTGTTGGCGATCAAAATTGGCATAAGGACAGCAACGCAGGAAGAACCGGTGGAACCGGATTGTCAAACCGGTGGAACCGGTTTGTTCACTATTGCTCGTCTGACAGAGCAAACCGGTGGAACCGGTGGAACCGGTTTTCCCCGAGTCCTAGTAGGTTTGGACTCTTTTGTAAGATCCGAGTTGTAATAGGACTTTTCTTGCGGGGTACGACCTCCCCATCCTATAAATATAAAGGGTCACGGCCGATTGAGTATCATCCAATCGATCAAAACATTTATTACCTTTACTCTTTTGTCATCTCCAAACCTTAGCTTTTCTAACCCTAATTCTGTTCGTTCTTCGTCTCCACGGCGTTTGACGGCTCTCTGAGTGGCCTGCCGATCTCAGAGAAACCCTAGGCGCGCCTGCCCTGACGGGGTCCCTCCCGGGCCGGCAATCTTAGGTCTTCGCAGCATCCCGTAGAACCGGTTTCACCGGATCTACAAACCGGTTTCACCGGTTTCGCCTGGGCCTGCTGCAGTTGCTCGATCCGTTGCGGATCCGCGCGTTCTAGCGCAAACTCGGTGTGTTGACCGCGAAAGGCGTCAACACATTTTTGGCGACTCCGCTGGGGAATTTGGAAATCTTGGTTTTAATAACCGATTTATCAAACCCTAGCCAGATGTGACCTATCTCAGATTTGGACAAGGATAACATCGTTGTTCCCTCCATGGAGGAGATCAGCGAGGAGGAACGCCTGAAGTTTGAAGCGGCCCAAGAATTCTTCAAGACTCAATTCTTGATGGGGCTCAAGAAGGATCGCCACGGCAAGGTGACAAGAACTCAAGAATTCATGATGCCGGCGTTCATGATGAAGGATCAGAAGGTGGAAGAAATCCCTCCGGTAACGATACACCCACCCGAAACTTCTGTTCCTAAATCTAATGAAGAGCTTAGTGCTGCGTTTTCAAATACTGAAGAATTAGTATGCACACTAGCAGATAGAATGGATAAAATTGATAGGTTGGTAGAGTCTTCTGTTTATGCACAAAATTTACCACCTATGCAACATGGGAGTATGCATGCGAATATGTCGGCTACACCAGGAAAAACACTTGAAAACCCAATGTATGGTATGCCGCCTAATTTTTATCCAGGACAGGTACCGCCGCCAACACATGTTTCGCCAGCCTCGGCGAAACCGGTTTCACCGGTTCCAGAAACCGGTGGAACCGGTTCTGTTGCTCAGGCTACACAGCAGCTAGTTCCGCACGCTACACCCCCTATTTCGGTAGTCCCTAACCGAAATACAGAGGTGGCTAATGGGTCTGCTTATATTAAAACACGTGCTTATACATCACCCCTATACCTAATCAAAACATTAGTTCTAGCGGGATTCCTAATGATGTATATGACCAATATTTGCGGCAAAGTTCTACTAACATGCCTCATGTTGCTCAAGTTCAAAGTACAGCCACAGGGCAATCTGATCTAGCTCGTTCAAATTTATGTGTTGAATTTTATAAGATGAACGACGAGTTAGCTAGTATGATGCAGGATAAGCTTGGTATTGATATGGGTAATTCTAGATTATATCAAAAACCATATTCTGCTGATTTTGATGCTGTTCCTTATCCCAATAATTGGCGTGTTCCTGATTTCGTAAAATTTAATGGTGATGATAATAAGACTACTTGGGAACACATTAGCCAATATATTGCTCAACTAGGAGAAGCCAGTTCTAATGATGCTTTGAAAGTGCGTTTGTTTTCATTATCTTTAACTGGAACTGCTTTTTCTTGGTTTTCTTCATTAACTCCTGGCTCAATTAATTCATGGAATCAATTAGAGCAAATATGTCATGATCATTTTTATAGTGGAAGTGTTCAGATGAAATTGACAGATTTGACATCGGTTAAGCAATAAAGAGATGAATCTATTATAGATTATTTTAAATGATTCAAAGAAACTAGAAACCGGTGTTTTAATTTGTCACTTTCTGAAAGAGATCTTGCCGATGTTGCTTTTAATGGTTTAAGATCCATTATCAAGGAAAAGATAGAAGGCTTTGAACATTTTTCGGTTAATCAAGTGCAAATAAGAGCTTTAGTTGCTGAAAACCGAATTAAAAATAACAAGGATACATATAAGACTCATCGTTCCAATGTTCATGTTGTTACTTATGATTCTAGTAGTTCGGACGATGATGAAGATGTGTATGTTGCTGAACTTGTATGGCCTTCTAAGAATAAATCGTACACTTGTCCATCTCTTAAACCAATTCAAAAGAATCGGAAAGAAGAAGTGCGATTTACTTTTGATGTTTCCAAGTGTGATCGTATTTTTAATGAATTATTGAAGAATGGAAACATTAAGATGTCTCATACTATTCCTCCACTTGAAGAACTCAAAAGGCGGGCATATTGCAAATTACATAACTATTTTTCGCATGCTACTAATGATTGCAATGTTTTCCATCGACAGATGCAATCGGTCTTGAATGAAGGACGTTTGACACTACATGAGATGCAGGTGGATAAAGAGCCTTTCCCTGTCAACACCCGTGAGATGCAACCTCCTAAATTTTTGATTTGGCCGCATCAAGTCGAATCAACTAAAGGAAAGAATATTGTTGTGGGTGATGAGAAGCCAAAACCTGAAAATCTGAAGGAAAAATCAATTATCAGGGAAGTGGTGTGTGAGAAGACCCCCAATGGCAGGGAGACTTTCAAAATTACTGCAAGAGTCGTGGATCTCGGGGGCAAGGATCATCAAAAGAACCGTTTGAGCCTGTACAGGACAAACCGGTTCCACCGGTTCCAGAAACCGGTTCCACCGGTTCTACTCAGGGGCGCCAGAAAATGTTGAAGCCTAAGCGTCCAGAGATTGGAACCTGGAAAGTCAATGTGGCCAAGGATCAGGGCAAAGTTGCAAAGCCAAAAGTGACCTATGACCAGTTGTTTTCCAAATATACAAATCAAAGGCCAGTTGATGATGATTGGCCGACAAAAAAGAGAAAGAAGTCACCCATGCGCCAAGAGAAGCCAATTTCGCCTCCAAAGGCGAATAACAGGTGGAAGGGTGACATTGCAGGTTTTTATCCCCAACAGAACCAATGTCAGAACATGTCATGGATGTCTCCGTACTACAATTATCAATATCCGGCATGGGATCACATTGGGATGAATATGCCTTATTACCCTGCGCAGCATCCTTCTTTTCATCCAGGGTGGGGTAATAACAGAATTCCAGCACATGAGAGGTTGGTAGATAACCGTTCGGCTCCTCATCGATCAGGTTGGGATGTGCCACCTCAAACCGGTGGAACCAGTTCTGTAAACCGGTTAAACCGGTTTTCGCAGAAGAGATAGCCTTCGCCTCCTAAGCAAGTCTATCAGCCTAAAAAGATGGAGGAAGTTGTCCAGAAGATGGAGGTCGACCAGGAGAGAACTACTACTGCTGATATTATTCAGATTGGTGACTTCCAAGTAAACTTGAAGGACGATGGCAAAATGCCTATGATAATTGGTGGTGAAGTGAAGTCATCAGTCCATGAGAACATTGCTGCAGAGGCTGATGTGGGTAAGAAGGTTGAAATTGATAAAACTAAATACCTTATGCCTAGATGGTGTCCTCCAGGTTTGACACGCACACAAAAGAGAAAGTTGCAGCGGCTTCGCTTTCAGGACCAGAAAGAGAAGACACTGGAGAAGCAGAGGGAGGAGCACTTCAACAAGTACAGGCCTATGATTCCTCCGGGCAAGGGGTGGAAGAAGACCGAAGCTCCAGAGCAAAATCCGGTGGAACCGGATTCCAAACCGGTGGAACCGGTTCTACCCCCTTCGCCGTCCACTGCTGCGTCAGAACCAGTGGAACCGGTTCTGAAACCGGTGGAACAGGTTTCTGCTGCTCCAGGTTCATCTCGAATTGCTTCTGAAATTTTTGTCACTCCTGCGTTTGATCAGAAGTTGTCATCGGATTCCCAGAATATGGACGATGAACAGCTAGTTGATTATGGGTCGTCACCTGAACATATGAATGTTGATGCTAATGTGGTGCACCTATCTTCAGATTATTACATTATTCCGGAGGATGAGATCGCTCATTTAGACTTTGGCCCGAAAGAAGCTATATTTAAAAGGCCAAAGGATTCTGAAAATCACTTGAAGGCGCTGTACATGAAGGGGCATATCAATGGGAAGCCGATTTCAAGGATGCTTGTTGACACCGGGGCGATTGTCAATTTGATGCCTTATTCTGTGTTCAAGAAGTTTGGTGGATTAGATGATGAGCTGATCAAGACCAACATGACTATCAGCGGTGTGGGAGGAGGTGTCGGATGTTTGGACCCGGCAGTCCACACAGGGTAGCCTACGTGGTTGATTTGTTGAGGGACAGATCGAGGATCAGAAGTCGATGGTAACACAAGACGCAAGGATTGAACAGGTTCGGGCCGTCGAGATGACGTAACACCCTACGTCCTGTGTTGGCGGTGATTGTATTGCTGTGTATGAAGTTCCTGGAAGGATCTCCGTAGTTGGGTTCTGTCCTAGGGTTGTATGATCGTGGGTTGTAGCGTAGATGTTGATGGATGTTCATGCTCTGGAGGGGGGTCTCAAGGCGCCTTATATAGTCCGGCTGCCTTGAGTTACAAGTCGGCCAGAGATCGTAACCTACCCGAATTACAAGGATTTAATCCTATAACGATTACAGATATCTTTCCCTACAATTCCGGCTAGTTTATCCTGATCTCCGAGCTTCTTGCGGGACACGCCGTGTGCTTTCCTTGCTGCGCGCGTCGTCGCGCCCATTCGGTTCGCCCGACTGGTGGGCCCCCGACTGGTGGGCCAGCCAGTCCGACAAACCGATCCAGATGTACTCGGATTGGGCCGCCCCTTGCTGGTTGGGCCAATCCGCCTTCTGGGTACCCCTGGGGGTCTACCCCCGACAAGCCCCCGAGTAGTACGTGGTTGAGGGACAAGTCGGCGAGGTCGCGCTGTCCGATGAGCGTCGAGCCTGCTGCGGTTGGAAGCGAAACCGCGTGATACTGGAGAGAAAAAAGCCGTTTACCCAACGGATGCGCCGCGAGGTGCGTCCGTTGGACGTAGCCCCCGAGCCTTGAAGCGATTCCGAAGGAATCGGTCCAAGGGTTAGTAGCCTTGTTCTGAAGTCGTCAGACAATCAACNGGGTAGTCATGACCTTTGGTTTAAAAAATGCTGGTGCTACTTACCAAAGGGCAATGAATTTAATTTTTCATGACTTGCTTGGCTTAATTATAGAGGTTTATATCGATGATATTGTTGTTAAATCGGCTGGTTTAAATCCTCATTTGGCTGATTTAAGACTTGCTTTTGAAAGAATGCGTCGATATGGATTAAAAATAAACCCACTTAAATGTGCATTTGGTGTGTCGGCTAGAAAGTTTTTAGGTTTTATTATTCATGAGAATGGCATAGAGATAGATCCTAAAAAGATTGATATTATTAAGAAGATTAAAGCTCCTACATGCAAGAAAGATTTGCAGAAATTCCTAGGCAAGGTAAATTACTTGAGGAGGTTTATTTGTAATTTGTCTGGGAAAGTCAATGCTTTTACTCCTATTCTTCGGTTGAAAGATGAAGCCGAATTTACTTGGGGGGCAAAACAGCAAGAAGCTTTTGAGAAGATCAAATATTACTTGTCTTCGCCACCGGTCATGAAGGCTCCTAATAGAGGAATTCCATTTAAATTATATGTGGCTGCTGAAGATCAAGTAATTGGAGCTGTTTTGACTCAAGAAACCGAAGGGAAGGAACACATTATTACATATGCAAGTCGCCGATTATTAGATGCCGAAATGAGGTATATATTTATTGAAAAGCTTTGCTTATCTTTGTATTATGCTTGTACCAAGATGAGGCGTTATTTGTTATCCAATACTTGCATAGTGGCTTGTCAAACCGATATTATTAAATACATGTTGCATAGACCAATTTTATGTGGTAGAATTGGTAAATGGGCTTATGCTCTTATTGAATATGATTTGGCTTGTGAACCTTTAAAATCAATGAAAGGCCAAATTGTTGTTGATTTTATTGTTGAGCATAGTATTAATGATAATGATCTAGATATCGGTTATATTACTTTTACACCATGGAAGTTGCATTTTGATGGATCGGTTTGTAAGAGCGGTTGTGGCATTGGTATTGTTTTTATATCACCAAGTGGTGCTGAATTTGAAGCTCTTAACCGATTAGAAAATGATTGTACTAATAATCAAGCCGAATATGAAGCTTTATTATTCGGACTAGAGATTTTGCATGACATGGGGGTAAAACATGTAGAAGCATTTGGTGATTCTCTGCTGGTTGTACAGCAAGTCAATAAAGTATACCAATGCTTTGATGGATTTTTAAATGCATATCTTGATAAGTGCTTGGACATGATTACTCAATTTGATGAATTCTCTATATATCATGTTTCAAGAGATGAGAATCCAAGGGCGAATGCTCTGGCTCAGCAAGCGTCTGGCTATGATGTTCAGAAAAGAAATTTTTATGAAAGAAAGCCGACACTTTGCATAGCCGAGACATCTGCCTAGGAAGAACCGGTTCCACCGGATTCAGAAACCGGTTCCACCGGAAATTCCGGTAACACCGTGTCCAGAACCGGTGAAACCGGTTCATCCGCTGATAGCAGCGCTTCGGTCTATGAGCAATCAAAAATTAATAAGGATGAAGTTGCTGATTGGAGAATACCTATTGTTGAGTATTTGCAGAATCCTAATCATAAAGTTGACAGAAAAGTTCGACGGTGGGCGTTTAAATTTACTTTGGTTGATGGTGAATTGTATCATCGGACAGCTGAAGATTTATTGTTGAAATGTTTGGATTCTGATCAAGCTAAGGTTGCAATGGGTGAAGTTCATGAAGGGATTTGTGGTATACATCAATCGGCTCCTAAAATGAAGTGGCTTTTGAGAAGGGCTTGTTTTTATTGGCCTAATATGATAGCTGATTGTTTTCGGTATTACAAAGGATGTGAAGAGTGTCAAAGGTTTGGAAATATTCAGATGGTTCCAGCAGCTTTATTACATCCTATTATGAAACCTTGGCCTTTTCGAGGATGGGGATTGGACTTTGTTGGGCAGATTCATCCTCCTTCATCAAAGGGACATCGCTTCGTGTTAGTGGCTACTGATTATTTTACAAAGTGGACCGAAGCGGTACCTTTGAAGAATATGACGCATCGGGAGGTAATTGAGTTTATTACCGAACATATTATCTATAGATTTGGCATTCCACAAACTTTGACTACTGATCAAGGTACTTCATTTATATCAAAGGAAGTTCGTGAGTTTGTTGATATGTATGGTATTAAATTGCTCAATTCATCTCCATACTACGCTCAGGTTAATGGTCAAGCCGAGTCTAGTAATAAGATCTTGATCAAGTTGATTAAAAAGAAAATAGAGGAGAATCCTAGGAGGTGGCATGAGGTTTTATCTGAGGCTTTGTGGGCTCATCGTATATCTAAACATGGTGCTACTAAGGTTACTCCTTTTGAGCTTGTGTATGGTCAAGAAGCTGTTTTGCCTGTTGAAGTAAATTTGAATGCTTATCGGTTAGCTAAGCAAAATGATCTTAATGCTGTTGATTATCATGATTTGATGATGGACAATATTGATGAGGTGACCAACAAGCGATTGAAGGCCTTGAAGGAAATTGAGAATTATAAGATTCGAGTTGCTAAGGCTTATAATAAGAAGGTAAAACAAAAGTCTTTTCAGGTTGGTGATCTGGTTTGGAAGACAATTCTACCTATAGGATCGAAGAGCAATAAGTTTGGTAAATGGTCTCCAAGTTGGGAAGGTCCATACAAGGTGATTAGAGTGATCTTCGGCAATTCCTATATGGTGGAGACTTTGCAAGGTTAGCAGCTGCCAAGGGCACTTAATGGAAGATACTTAAAGCGATATTATTCAACTGTTTGGCAAGGAGCTTGATTTATATGGCTGATAGTTTTAAATATCGCCCTTAGAATAAAAAGGCCGATGAATTCTGTTTAAACATCGCTCTTAGAAGTGTTTTCTTGTGCTAAAATATTTTCTGGTACGCAAGCTTTACCAAAAAACAGGGGGGCATATGTTGACGATCAAAATTGGCACAAGGACAGCAAGGCAGGAAGAACCGGTGGAACCGGATTCTCAAACCGGTGGAACCGGTTTGTTCACTATTGCTCGTCTGACAGAGCAAACCGGTGGAACCGGTTTGGGAACCGGTGGAATCGGTTTTCCCCGAGTCCTAGTAGGTTTGGACTCTTTTGTAAGATCCGAGTTGTAATAGGACTTTCCTTGCGTGGTACGACCTCCCCACCCTATAAATATGAAGGGTCACGGCCGATTGAGTATCATCCAATCGATTAAAACATTTATTACCTTTACTTTTTTGTCATCTCCAAACCCTAGCTTTTCCAACCCTAATTCTGTTCATTCTTCGTCTCCACGGCGTTTGATGGCTCTCTGAGTGGCCTGCCGATTAGGCGCACCTGCCCTGACGGGGTCCCTCCCGGGCCGGCAATCTTAGGTCTTCGCAGCATCCCCCGTAGAACCGGTTTCACCGGATCTACAAACCGGTTTCACCGGTTTCGCCTGGGCCTGCTGCAGTTGCTCGATCCGTTGCGGATCCTCGCGTTCTAGCGCAAACTCGGTGTGTTGACCGCGAAAGGCGTCAACAGGTCTTGGGTCGCAATGGTAGGTGGTGGGCGAGCTCGGCGTGCTGGGCATGAGCTGAGCGAGCAGGTGGGTATGTGGCGATGGTGCTGAAGTGACGATGGCTCGGGTGAAGTAATGGCGGTGCAGAGGTGGGTGGAGCAAGGCGACGCGCGTGCCTGCGGCGGCGGTGGCGCGGAGGCGACGGCCGCGTTGACGGCGCACACGACGAGGCAGAAAAGCCGGCGAGGACGGCTGCAACGGCGAGGGCGAGGTGAGGATGCGGCCGCGCGCGGTCGCGTCGCGGGCCTGATATGTCGCGCGTGCTGCTGCGAGCGAGGGCGAGCACGACAGGGATGGTCCGGGCACGCGAAGCTTGCGAGAGACGCCCCGGCTTTTGCTCAGCTTGTGTTGTGCGACGACTGTGCACGAACTGGAGCAGCATGGGAGCATTTGGGAAGGAGAAAAAGGATTAAGGGATTTGATTAGTGATTAGAGATTAGCTTGTGCATGCATGTGCTGCTGCTCTATATAGCCAGGTGTGTGTGCGTATGCAAGTACACCGCATGAAGGTAAACAAATATTAGAGAGGAGGAAGCTGATTGGTTGGACTAATGAAGTGATGGGTAATTAGATAGATGGAATATGAGGCTTGGGATGGATTTTGGTTACAGAAAAGTTGAGCTCAGGAGCTAGCTTTGTGAAAAGTTTTGAAAGCAATTTTTGGATTCGGGTGATTTATAAATTTAAATTTTCGAGATGTTACAAACCTACCCCACTTAAAATGAATCTCGTCCTCGAGATTCGGCTGGGTCCTAAAGAGATGGGGAAACTCTTTCTTTAGTGCATCTTGTCATTCCCAAGTGGCTTCTGCTTCACTGTGTCTACTCCATTGCACGGCATACTCGGACAGTTGAACTCCTAGTTTGTTTGGTAACAGTGTCTAAAATTTTGATCGGCACTTCCTGATATCTGAGATCATCTTGCAAATCTATTTCATCTGTGTGTATTTATTCTTCTGGGACTCTTAGGCATTTCTTCAGTTGAGAAACATGGAATACCGGGTGTATATCTGACATTTCTTCGGGTAGTTGAATACGATATGCCACAGTTCCAATTCTTTTCAACACTTGATAAGGACCTATGTGACGGGGTGCTAACTTGCCCCGAACCTGAAACCTTCGAGTTGGGAGACCTTAAGATACACATAATCCCCAACTTCAAAACTCAATTCTTGTCTTCTCTTGTCTGAGTAACTCTTCTGGCGAGATTGAGCTGCCTTCAATTTCTCCCTAATTTCTGCCACACGATCTTCTGCTTCTTTTATGAGAGAAGGTTTAATTAAAGTGCGCTCTCCTACTTCCGACCACATTAAAGGAGTTCTACACTTTCTTCCATAGAGAGCTTCAAAGGGGGACATTCCTAGGCTGGCCTGGTAACTGTTGTTATAGGAGAATTCTGCATAGGTTAAACTTTTCTCCCAATCTTTACCATAGGTAAGAACACATGCTCTCAACCTATTTTCCATGATTTGATTTACTCTTTCAGTCTGACCATCAGTCTGGGGGTGATAAGCCAAACTGAAATCTAGTTTAGTTCCCATTGCTTTGTGTAGACTCTTCCAGAATCTCGAGGTAAATTGGGTTCCTTGATCTGAGACTATCCTGCTGGGTGACGGTCCAGGATCCATGGGAGTCCTCATGGGCCATAGTCCCGTTAGGAAATTGGGCCGGCAACCCTGACTGATACAAGGAAGGACTGTACAGCTTAAGGAAACTAGTCGGGTGCTGGGAAACAACCCGGCCTACTCATGTTAGGACTCTGTGTATTGTATCCGACTAGGAGTTTGTATTTCTTGCCTTGTAGACCCTGTCTCCCGAGTATATAAGGTGAGGCAGGGACCCCTTGTAAAATCATACCATCAATACGAGAAGATCCACCATACAGGACGTAAGGTATTACGCTCTCTACTCGAGGCGGCCTGAACCTGTCTAAATCGTCTCGTGTTCACCATCGTGCTTCTGGTTCCGGCGAGGCCCCCACGAACAACTCGACTACTTAGGGACCCCCATAGTAGGCTAGCCGGTATAAAAAACCGACAGCTGGCGCGCCAGGTAGGGGAGATCGTCGAGATCATCTGGCGAGCTTGAAGGACCTCATCATCAACTTCGATCTAGCCAGCGTGAGACGGCTGCACGTTGTCTCGGTGGGCGTTGGTCACCAATCCGCGGTGGATTCCTATTCGACGACTCGCGTGTGGATTTTCCTAGTCGAGTTTGAGGCGCAGATTGGATAGTTGCCAAGTCCGGAGCGGAATCTAATCATAGAGAAGATCGGGGATTCAACATGAAGCAACATCTTCAACTACTCGGATCCGATGACAAACTACTCGGTTCAACTCAGAACAACTCGGCTACGACGACCAACTACTCGGCCGACTACTTCGACTACTCGGCCGACCACTTCGACTACTCATCTCGACTAAGCAACTAGTCGGGATCAGACACTACTCCGCCAACAACTAGTCGGAATCGACTCCGACTAGTCGGCTTCATCAACAATGGCGCGCTGATTCTCCTTCTCGGACACGAATCAAGCTAAGTCGCTTATTTCTTTCGATATTATTTTTCTAACATGTTTTCTACATGTTTGGCCATGCGCCGACTACTTCGGATATGCTCTTCGACGGGAATTACCCTCGGGGGCTACTCCGTGATCGACTACTCCTGGGGTCTGCTAACGCACAGCCCACGCGCTCCCAGTATCTGATCCCTAGTATCTGCAAGGAAGGCAGAATCCTATTAGAATTCCACTGTAATTCTAATACGACTCATACTCTATAATTCTACTAGGACGCCTATCTTGTAGCCGACTAGGAACCCGCCCCCTGGACTATATAAAGGAGGGCTGCGGTACCTAGACAGGCAGATCGGAAAATACCTCAGCGCAGGGCGCAATACTATACACCCCATACAGGACGTAGGGTCCACTGCCTTGGCGGCCCGAACCTATCTAAATCGTGTCTTGTGTCCCGCGTTTACCTTCATGCTTCAGGTCTGGCGATCCCCTACCGAACAAATCACTACTTTGGGGACCCCCCATAGTAGGCTAGACGGCATAAAAATTCGACAGCTGGCGCGCCAGGTAGGGGCTCTCATCGAGAATCGTTCAGCAAGCTCGATGGCACCAGTCATCATCAACTGCGACGGCGACATGGCGTTCGAGAAAGGCGCCACCTTCGTTTTCGGCTCCTGGGTCTGCACGGCGGACGGCGCGGGCAACTTCGACCGCGTCCTCAAATCACCGACTCCGGAGCAACTCGCCGACAAGCTCGACGAGATCGCGCCCCCGGGACCGAATACAACTCGGCCTCGGGGAACCTCGAGTTCGAACTCAACTCGGACTCAAGGAATCACTCTTCCTGACCCGATTTCAACTCGGGCTGGGAAATTTCCGAAGCGGACCAGGCAACCCGAGTCGGTTTCTGAACCATCGGCTATGCCAAAATCCGCCAATTCAAAAATCCAGAAGAAAAGGAGTCCAGCCACTGTTAAGCACGAGGCCGACACCCCGAGCCAATATCCTTTTGGACTCGTGGGCCCCACCTCTGTTTTCCAGGCGGCGTCCTCAAAACAACTCCGATCTCTGGTCGAATTCGACGAACTTCCCCTGAACGGGAAACAAGTCGGACTCGTCATTACTTCAACCCCCGAAGGACGATTTGTTCACTGGCCGGGACGCAAGCCAGCACTTGGAGCAACACCACAGGAGGACCTGGACATGTCTCGCATCATCGCGTGCATCGATCTACTCCCGTTTCAACACGGGCAGCCCCTGAATTCTTCAAGCAGCCGCGGCTCAACTGGGAACCCGCCCCCTGGACTATATAAAGGAGGGCTGCGGTACCTAGACAGGCAGATCGGAAAATACCTCAGCGCAGGGCGCAATACTATACACCCCATACAGGACGTAGGGTCCACTGCCTTGGCGGCCCGAACCTGTCTAAATCGTGTCTTGTGTCCCGCGTTTACCTTCATGCTTCAGGTCTGGCGATCCCCCACCGAACAAATCACTACCTTGGGGACCCCCCATAGTAGGCTAGACGGCATAAAAAATCCGACAGCTGGCGCGCCAGGTAGGGGCTCTCGTCGAGAATCGTTCAGCAAGCTCGATGGCACCAGTCATCATCAACTGCGACGGCGACATGGCGTTCGAGAAAGGCGCCACCTTCGTTTTTGGCTCCTGGGTCTGCACGGCGGACGGCGCGGGCAACTTCGACCGTGCCCTCAAATCGCCGACTCCGGAGCAACTCGCCGACAAGCTCGACGAGATCGCGCCCCCGGGACCGAATACAACTCGGCCTCGGGGAACCTCGAGTTCGAACTCAACTCGGACTCAAGGAACACTCTTCCTGACCCGATTTCAACTCGGGCTGGGAAATTTCCGAAGCGGACCAGGCAACCCGAGTCGGTTTCTGAACCATCGGCTATGCCAAAATCCGCCAATTCAAAAATCCAGAAGAAAAGGAGTCCAGCCACTGTTAAGCACGAGGCCGACACCCCGAGCCAATATCCTTTTGGACTCGCGGGCCCCACCTCTGTTTTCCAGGCGGCGTCCTCAAAACAACTCCGATCTCTGGTCGAATTCGACGAACTTCCCCTGAACGGGAAACAAGTCGGACTCGTCATTACTTCAACCCCAGAAGGACGATTTGTTCACTGGCCGGGACGCAAGCCAGCACTTGGAGCAACACCACAGGAGGACCTGGACATGTCTCGCATTATCGCGTGCATCGATCCACTCCCGTTTCAACACGGGCTGCCCCTGAATTCTTCAAGCAGCCGCGGCTCAACTGTCCCAGTAACTTCAAGCACAGGGAGCTACTCACCAGGGCGCCAAGCCATGGTGATCATCGCCCAGGAATAAGAAGTCTCCAACGACGAGCCAACTGTGGAGAACGAAGCTGAAGCTGACCGTAACCGACGCAGGGAGCGAAATGTCGCTCGCGCAGAACGACGTCGCCACCTCGGCCGTAGGCTACCTCCACAGGACCTCAACGCCAAGTTCCGGCAAGTTGCCGGCCAAGACGTCTACTCCAGCGCTGCAGCCAACATCATGGCTGTCGTCACAGAGCTGGGACAGATGCCTGAAACTCCTGAGATCCTCAGGATGAAGACAATGCTCGAGACAGCGGCCATCCAGCATGACGCAGTCAACCCGGCGAAGACTATCACTCGAGCACCAAGCCGCCAGGCAAGCAGCGCACACCCTGAAGTTGGAAACCGAGGCAACCAGTCCCACCACCCGAGCAGAGAACAACGCCAACGCCAAAATGAGGGAAGCATAGTACTCGGCGGCGGAGGTCGTGACCACGGCGCCGGACCAAGCAACCGCGAAGTTCAGCAGAGCCACGTCGGCGGGCGTGATGGCAACTGAAACAGGGACAGACGCCCCAGGAATCACGATAACAACAGGGATCTGCGACAACAATTGCCACCCAGAGACGCGCGCACCATCATCTCGTCACGGGCGCGCGATCGCGAAGAACAAGAACGCCGCAGACGCCAGGAGTACGACCAAGTCTACGGGGCGCCGGGTCAGGATCACCACAACCTCCACAAGTACGAAGGGTTCCCGGTCTTCTCAGACCGCATCCGCGCTACTTCCTGGCCCGACAAGTTCAAACCAGCTCATATCGATAGATATGACGGGAAACGCGATCCCGAGCAGTGGATTCGCATCTACTACTCGGCAATCAAGGCGGCAAGGGGCAACACCGACACCATGTGCACCTATCTCCCAGTAGTCCTCGATCAGGCCCCACTGACCTGGTTAGAAGGGCTCAAGCCAGGCTCCATCGACTCCTGGGATGAACTCTGCAAGGCTTTCATCAACAACTTCCAAGGTTCACGGCAAAAGCCGGGTACTCGCTTTGACCTAGCCCAGTGCAAACAGGGCCAGAACGAGTACTTGCGCAGTTACAACCGGCGATTTTGGGAGAAACGCTCAACCTGTGCTGGTCTATCCGACCAGGATGTCATTGACTGCTTCCACGGTGGCCTTACAGACCCCGTGCTGCACCTCGATTTCGGAAGGAACAGCCCGAAGACACTAGAGCAGATGCGAGAGCTCATCAGCCGCTGGTCAGATGCTGAAGACCTGCAGCGTGAGAGATTCAACCGTAACAAGTTGGGAGGAGATCGCAACAACAACAACGACCGTAACATGGGCAAGCAAGTTGAGAACAACAGCAAACGCGAGTTCAGCGATAAGAAGCGCAAACCTGAAGACACGGTCAACGTTGCTGAGAAGAACTCTTCCCGCAGGAAATTTGAAAAACTACTCGACAAGCAGTGCCCTTTCCGCCCAAAGGATAAGGTTGTTTCAAATGCCATCTACTTTCTGTTTCACACAGAAGGATCGGGCGCATCTTTTTTGACTCACCCCGGGTTGTTTAAAAACAATCTAGATAAGGGTCGTGTTCAAAAAGCCATCTACTTTCTGTTTCACACAGAAAGATCGGGCGCACTTATTTTTTGAATCTAGTCGGGTTGTTTAAAAACAATCCAAGAAGACTACATTCAATTGCCATCTACTTTTTGTTCAAAGCAAAGAGATCGGGCGCACTCAATCAGATAAACAGATACTTTTTGTTAATAAAAACATTAAGTATTTATATCTGAAACCAAGTTCTTTACAAAGGGTTTTTCTTACAAAAGAGGCTCTAGAACTTAAGACGAGATACAATCTTCTCTATAGTGTCCTTCTTCTCCTCCATGTAAGTATCATACATGGCCCGGGTACAAGCCGGGTTGATTCTTCCTTCAGTAACACCTAATGGCTGTGAAGGAAACCATGACCGGACAACCCCGAGTACTTGTTTAGTACACGAATGGGCGATCCGTTGGCAATACAGCTTCACTTGCCTAGGAGTTGCTCGAAGGCGATCAAGGAGAGGAGGAGCAACACTTTCGGCGGGTACTTTGGCATATACATCAACCAAAGGCAGGGCGGCTTCCTTCCAAGACTCAATTTCCGCACCACGGCGATTGACCTCCATGCGAAGTGCCTGGATTTCAGCCTCTTGATTGCGGATCTTGGTCAGGTCTTCGATGAGTTGGGCATCGGCATGCTGGCGCATTTTCTGCTCTTCAGCAAGATCTGCCATGCACTCTGTCTCCCTCCACTCTGCTGGTTGGCACGCTCTTGCTCCCGATAAAAGTGGTTCTTCATATCGATGAACTCGCCTTTTAGAGCTTCAACGCGCTTTTCACTCTCTGCAGACGACACAACAGGTCCTATTCAATATATGATCAGTGTAGACAGAGAAAAAGTACTCGACGTACACACCTGAGAGTTTTTATCGTAAGGACTTATTCTTCTCAGCAACGTCATCGCGCTGGTCCTGGTACAAGTTGATCTTCTTGTACGCTTCATCCAGTTCTCGGCGCAATTGGGCGCGTTCTTGGTCCCAAGCTGCTTGTCCCTTGGTCAGATCGGCTGTGGCTTTCTCAGCTCGGGCAATGGACGTGCTTGCTCTCCGAAGCATCTCAGATTTTTGCTGAGATCGTACAAGTATACTCTACATCCAGATTAAAGGAAGCAGGGTTGATTACAGTACGAAGGAGATAAGTATTTACAATACTACGCTATTTCTACTAACCTCTGTGAGCTTGGAGAGTTGTTTGTACAGCTCGGCGGCCTTCTCCAGATCTTCGTGGTCAACTTCAGAGTTGAATAAGAAGGCGTCTTCATCCTCATTTGCGTTGACGCCGGGTGTGCCGGTGAAGATCTGGAATGGCTCTGGTGAAGGCTCGCGGGGTTTCTTTTGCTCCCGGATGATTTCTTCAACAACAGCTTCCTTCATCAGGCCAGTGGTGGTGTCCAATCCTTCAGAACGGAGGCTAGCCATCCGGATACTTTCTGTTGCATTGGGCCAGGACCCAGGAGCAGAAGTACCCGGAGCAACTTGCTCTCTTACAGGGGGTGGTGGCGCGACGTTGCTGCTTGCTGCTTGAGGTTGGGGCGGTGAAGATGCTTGGGGGCTTGGCCCTTCTCCTCCTCCTGTCTCCGTGATTGGAGTCTTTGGTACGTCTGTAGGAGCAGGAGTAGGCGGACGGCTGCATAAACAATTGAAGATTAGCAATATTCGCGTTTCAGAATTTTGCTCCATAAAGTTGGATCATCTACCTGGCAAATTCCATATTGAATTCAGGCTCTTCCACAACAAAGTCAAAACCGCCAGAAGGGTTGTTTTGAGGTCCTTGAGGCTCTTCCGACTGAGCGGGTTCTTCTTGTTGAGGATTCTGCAATTATACATTCAATTCAGAAAACAACTCGGCAAGAGGATAAAACCAAGATTTTTTGGCAAACAAGATAATAGGGGTACCTTGGGCGGAGGAGACTGTAGTGGGATTCCCACTGGGATCTCCACATTGGTTTCAGGCTCTGCTTCAAGTGCCTCTGCTTCATCAAGAATGGCATCTGATGATTTCTTCACCGAAGGAGACACTTTCTTCCGCATACCCCTTTTTTTCTTGGGGACGGTTGGACTTGGGGCATCGTCAGCACAAGGCCTCTTCAAGCCTGATCCTCCTTGCCCGAGTATCTTCCCAAGAGGAGGTTGGGGTGTGTCATCATCAGAGTCAAATACTTCTTCCAGAATTACCTGGTCCATATCTGGCGACGCCTTTTTCTTCCCTTTCCCCAAACTTTCAGCAGTTTGCTGGGGCGGGGGAGATCCAGGCAACCCGGATTGGTTCTTTCTGCTACGTCTGGAGGTGAGGAAGCAAG
>CM014278.1:67914986-67932415 GCA_004135705.1 Alloteropsis semialata | reverse complement strand
GTTTTATGCAACGTTGAACACACTAAATGTCGGGGTTCTCTACCGCCGGCAAGTAAATTTCTACGATCGCGTGTCAGGGTCCGGATGGTGACTTAAGAGACAGGGGTTTATACTGGTTCGGGCCTCCGGAGAGTAATACCCTACGTCCAGTGAGTGCCAATGTTCTCAAGTCCAAGTCTGTAGTAGGGGGTACAAACTAGTCGGGAGAGGGAGAGGGTCCCAAGTCCCTGTGCTGTGTGAGTGAGTGTACTGTTCGTCCTGTGTTCGAATGTTCGTCCGTTGTCTGTCTTCCCCCCTCCCCCCCGCACGGGTGTCCCTTCGGCCCCTTTTATAGTCTCAAGGGGGAGGTAAAAAAGAGAAAATTACAATGGGAGTTTCGGCCCCGAGGCCTTTAACCTGCGCCGCATGCCGAGCCGTACAGGGAGCAGGTGTTGACGGAGTGGGCGCCCCGCCTGACCCGGGATCGTACACCCCGGGTGGTTGATGTAGATGACTTCTCGGGTAAGTCTCCGGGTAGTTTCTGGGTCGTGGTTGACTTGTTCTGGGCCTTCGGGAATTCCAGGTGTCCTCCTCGGGCTCCAGGTGTCGTCCTTGGGCGCCCGGTGTTGCGCATGCGTTCCTCCCTGGACTGTAGCGTTCCTGTTCGGATGAGACGGGTGCCACTGTGGCTGCCGTGGCAAAGGACGGACGCCCATCATGCTCTGGCACGGCGGGTACCAAGTCGGTACGGCACCGGATGGGCCAAAGCGGGACGAAGCCGAGTAGTCTAGTCGAGCGAGGCAGAGACCGCTCGGAAGCGGTGACTCCCCAGGCGAACCGGAGAACCACTCAGAGGCGGAGAACTCCTCGGGCGAATCGGAGAACCACTCGGAGGCGGAGAACCCCTCGGGCGAATCGGAGACTCGTCGGGCGACCTCCGAGCTGTCCGGACATGGAGGATCCGCTTGATTTGGGTCTTCGGCTTTTGTTTTTGTAGGGTGGATTATCGCCATGACGAGGATTAAGGGCTTGATCGGGTACCCCTGATCTAGACCCTCGTCAGTAGCCCCCGAGCCTGGGGGGAGTTGGGAACTCGCGCCCAGGTTCAGCCGTGGCGAAGGAGTGATGAGTTGTGATTCTTCCGGTGGGGGCGCGCGAGCGCACCCGCCGGGTGTAGCCCCCGAGCCTTGAGAAGAGCTGGAGCTCTTGTTAAGGTTTTGAACCCGGGTAGTTTGCCTTGGAGGTTGTCGGGGTTGGGAAGCTTGCCGGGGACGCTTCGTTGGTGGGCCGGGCCGCTGCCCAACCGTTGATGGGCCGAGCACGGGAGCGCCGGCCTGGTTTTTCGCCGCGTGGAGGGAGGGCGCGCCTTTTGAGGGAGTCAGGTGAGGCGACGTGCGCACGTCGCGAGGTGCCGAAGGTGGGCCCGCGCATTTAACGCCGCGGTCGCTCCGCCGCGCCGCCTCCCCTTTTATAGCCCTGAGCCGCGGCCGCCTAGGGTTTAATTTACTCCAACCTTTTCGCCTTCTGCCGCGCGCTTCGTCTTCCTCGCCGCTGCGCTTGTTCTCTCGCGTCCTCCGCCGCCGCCGCGCTTGCGCTCTTCCGAGGGAGGAGAGACCACATCCCCACGCAACCCACGCCACCTTCGTCCGGCGACCTCACGATGTCGGTCTGGGAGCGCTCCAGGGTGACGCAGAGGTAGCTAGAGGGGCTCGTGAGGGACGGCTCGCTGCCGCCGCTGACGGAGGCCGAAGAGTGAAAGAGGCCCGGCGTGGAGGACTCCCCCCGGCCGGGTACGTCGTCTCGTTCGTCGCCTTCCACGAGCGCGGGTTCTCCGTCCCCGCTGGGAGGTTCATCCGCGCCGTGCTCAATGAGTACGGGCTGGAGCTCCAGCACATCAACCCCAATGGGGTGCAGCAGATGGCGGTGTTCGTGGCGCTCTGCGAAGGGTACCTGGGGATGGAGGCCCACTGGGACCTCTTCCGGTACTTCTTCAAATTTGTGTTGCATGCCTGTGAAGGCGGCGCCCCTGCGACAATCGGGTGTGCCGTGTTGAAGTTGAAGCAGGGGCGGTCGAAGGACTACATCCCGGGGACCCTGATCAGTTCGAACAAGGGGTGGCACCCCGGGTGGTTCTACCTCAAGAACGACCCCAAGAATCCCCTCCCGGCGTATACCGGGAGGTCGTTCGAGAAGGCTCCCGACAACTGGGGGTATGGGCCCGAGAAGAAGCTGCAGGAGAAACTCCTCGGGAATATCTGGAAGGCCCTCGCTCGACTCCGGGACGCGAACGTGTCCGCGGCGGAGGTCATCGGCGGGTACCTCTCGAGAGGTATCGTACCGCTGAGGCGGCGCACCCTCCAGATCTGGCAGATGATTCCGGCGAAGGCCCCCTACGTGGGGACCGTGACGATGGTCCCCCTGCCCTCGGAGGCCGAGGTGGAGCGCCGGGTGACGGCAGCGATGGGGAGGGCTCATGACTATCCACCCTCGGAGCCGGGTGACGGCAGCGATGGGGAGGGCTCATGACGCATATCCACCGCCGGACCTCCTCCCCATGCTCCCGAACGCCCACACCAAAGCTCTGGTAAGGATTCCTTCCTCCGCCTTGAACTCAATCCCGAGTGCTTTTCGGTTTCCTGATCCCGAGTTCTTTAGGTGAAGAGCCATGACTGCTCCTACTCCCTGCCGCCGCTTCCCGAGGACAGGGCGAAGAATCGGGTACAGTGGCGTTGTCATCGATGCACTTGAGTTTTCATACACTGACTGCAACGGAGAACATCACACTGCAGGCCCTTGGGGCAGTGGTGGCGCAAGCCCTAACAAGGTAAGTGTTATAACTTTTTTTAGAAACAACTGGCCTAGGATATGGAAATTAAACTTTTCAAATTTTGGTTTTATTTTTTCGATAACCATACCAACATTTACAGTAGACATAAAAATCGCATGTGCCAAAATTATAGCGGAGACATGCCCTTTAGTACTAACAAACATAAATCAAACTGAACACTGAGATACAATCATAGTGTACATCCTTTCCTTTTTGTCCTTTGAGCTTTTCAGAAGTATTTGGCATCTCATTGCAAACGGATTTATCATAGACAATCAATAGAAGGGGTGGTCTTATGTGGCTCTAATAACAACACNGGAGGTGGGCTCGGGCCGAACCGAGGAGGGAGAGGAGGAGAAAGAGAAGGAGGAAGAAGGGAGGGTGAAAAAAAAGAAAAGGAAGAAAAAAGAAAAAGGAAGGAAGGAAAGAAAAGAAAGAAAGGAAAGGAAATTAGGAAAAAGGAAAAAGAAAAGGGAAAAAGGGAGAAAAAGGGAGAGAGCGGGATTCGCGGCGACGGTCGGAGCACGCGCGCGGAGGAGCAGGAACGCGACGCGCGGAACGAGACAAAGGGAAGAACGGTCGACGGGATTTTGAAAGTTTGGAAGATTGGGTTTAGAAACTCATCGGAAAAGATTTTTTTTTGAAAACTCGATAAACACGTTTTAGAATTTTTGATTTTCCGCGATGTTACACGGTTACATTCCATGGATCAATCTCGGGGTACCGACTGCTCCTCCCGATGTAGATGATCATCTCACACCGGGGTGTCCCATGGTCCTCGTACTCCCTGCTGGTGTACTCCGGACGCTCATAAATGCCAACACGGTCCATGCAGGCAAAGAGCAACCTGAGAAAACCGGGCTCCTCCAGGCAGTTGCTGTTGACCCAACCTTCTTCGGCCATCTGTAAGAGAACAGGGGTAAATCAACTTTTGCAACGGAGCATGGAAGACAAGAAGTTTTATAAAACCTAAGTTTTGGTCAAAAGGGCTTAACCGGTCCTAGTGGTCACGTCCTACAGCCAACTACGGCTCTGATACCACCTGAAGCGCCCCTGCCTAAGCAGAGACTAAATGTGATTCAAATTATCAGTCCCAGGAGGCGGATACACATTTATTCAACAGATCCCCCGAGGGAGAGGGCACTTGATACAAGCCAAGATAACTAGAAGGTAGATAACGACGATAAGCCAAACTATGAACCAGGCAGGCTCAACAAAGAGATCAGAACTACGCGACAGCGAAGACATCTTGGGAAAGGCCAAACTCCACAGGCAAAGTTGGGTGCGGAAGCGACCACCTACTCAGCGTCCTCAACGACAAAGTCCGGGTCTTCTTCTGAAGCAACAAATACAAGGGTGAGTACAAAAGTACTCAGCAAGTCCAACCACACCCACGGAGGGGTTAACACAGAAGTATGCACATGGTATATCAAGGATAAGGCTAAGTTTCATTTGCAGAAAAGCTAAAGTTTTACACATGCAAGGGTTTGTCAAGGAAAGTTTTAGCAAAGCAAGACTTAGTAACAATTCAATAAGTGGGGTTGATCCAGAGGATCCAAATTTTATTGCTACCGGATTCCCCATCTGTCGTAGCTCCCAGCACAAAGCCGGACTCTTTCCAAAACCAACACACGCCAACCAATTCCCTAAAATCTTTGGTATTGTGACCAAGCCATAACTCGCCCATGACCGTGGGCACGGCTATTCGAATAGTTTGTAACTCTGCAGAGGTGTACACTTTCCCCACAAGTAGGGTACCGCAACACGGTCACCTTAGTGCCAGTGCGGATCCTATCGAAGCCATTACCCACCATAGCCAATACTGCATAGCCATCTACGAGAAATAACCAAGGGGTTCCTGACCATCCAGTGAGGCCTACAACCATGACACTAAGTCTGCACTTGGCTTCCCGCTGCACACTTGCCTCCAGACAACTACCATTCTGGCTAGTGGGATTTAGACTAAGCCCTTGCCACATACAAGAGTCGAGTGGTTGTACGAGATAAATTGGGTTAGGCAAGATGACACATTACCTCGGTTTAAAACAGGACAAAATGGATATCTCCCCACTTGCTTAACCACAAAGGTACAAGCCTCCTTTTGGTATTTCACAAAGAAACACCCATCCATCTCATCCAAACCTTTCTTTCTTTTAAAACCCAAAACCCATTTTCCTTTCTTAACACACACACTTTTATTCTTTGATAAAACATAGTGTATTCATACTTGATTAAGTAAAGAGTAACAAGTCCTAAGCATTCTAACAGTAATTATCATCCAAACAGAGCATATCATATTTAAAGATAACTAGGTCATTTAAGGAATGATCATAAAAATCAAGGAGTGGCTATCCAACCGGGTTTCAGTAGTAAAACGACATGCAATTTATAGAAAAGGCCAATAGGTTGTGTTTATAAAACTTGGGACAAACATGCATCAAAGGATGGGATTGGACTTGCCGTCTTCAAAGCCTTCGGGTAACTGCTGCTCGCGGTACAAGTCATCGGGCTCCGGCTCGCGGTACTGGGCTTCGTACTCCGTCTCGCGGTACTGGCCCCCTAACTCGTTCTCCTCCTCGATCACTCCGTCGGCTATGGCGACGACGGCACAGACGACAAACAAACAAACAAACGAGCACACAAAATAAAATGAGCTCGGATGGAGATGAGGATGATGGAAATAAATAGAGTATGATTTTAGAAGAATTTAGGAACAAGAATTAAATGAATCGGAGTTTGGATGGTGGAGATATTGGAATGCAAGGTAGCTGTGTTGATTAATTCCGAAAATAAGGTGACATAACTTGCTCACGGGCTTTGATATCACGTGATGACGTGCTGGCTTAAGTGAGCTAAGCATGTACGGTCTTTTAATTGGGTTACAGACTTGTTTAGATAGGTCCTGAAAAGTTTTTCAGGGTAATAAATGCAGCTTTGACCACTAATTAGGGGTATTAAATAATGTCAGTTTACAAAACTACCTCCACAACCTCTAGTAAATTTCCGAGAAGAATCTAATGAGGCCTTTGACCGCATGATTAGAGGATGATTAGAAGATGGTTACTGCAGCATCACTGTAGCAAATCATGGATTAATTAGGCTCATTAGATTCGTCTCGGAAAGTTACGCTCATCCGTGGCTGGGTTTTGCAAATAGACTTCATTTAGTACTCCATGCAAGAAAGATTCCCTTTTGCAAATTTTTTTGGGAAGCATCTAAACACGGCAGGTGGTGGGCCTGAGAGCTTCTGGTTTATTTGCACGCTGGCCGGACAAAATAAGAAAAGGAAGGGAGACAGAGTGGGTACGGGCAGAATCAAGGAGCTCGTGCTCCTTCGTTCGTCCGCCATGGCCGAGCTGCCAGAGCTCGAGCCGGCAGCTGTTCTAGACCACAAAAATCAAATCAAAATATATGGAAAGGAAGAGGAGAGGATGGGGAAACTGAGCATAGGCTCACCTTGCTGGGGGACGGGCTAAAGAAGGGGATCGATGGGGTCTTGCAGCTCAGACCAGAGCGAGAGAGAGAGAGAGAGAGAGAGAGAGAGAGAGAGAGCTTGAGGGAAATGGCGGGCAAGCAGAGCTTCGCGGCTCAGCGGCTTGGGATGGCGGAGGGGCTCGGCACGGCCTCGCCTTTTATAGGCTGGAGGTGAGTAGTTGGCCGTTGAGCTCGGGAACTCGCCTTCAATGGTGACGCTGTGCTCGGGCGTCGGCTTGCGGTGGCGCTGGCGCAGAGGAGACGGCGCGTGCAGGCGGAGTGATGGCGCGGCAGAGCAAGGGGATAGTGAGCAGCGGTGGTCGGTGGCGCGGGTGAAGTAATGGCGGTGCAGAGGTGGGTGGAGCAAGGCGACGCGCGTGCCTGTGGCGGCGGTGGCGCGGAGGCGACGGCCGCGTTGACGGCGCACACGACGAGGCAGAAAAGCCGGCGAGGACGGCTGCAACGGCGAGGGCGAGGTGAGGATGCGGCAGCGCGCGGTCGCGTCGCGGGCCTGATATGTCGCGCGTGCTGCTGCGAGCGAGGGCGAGCACGACAGGGAGGGTCCGGGCACGCGAAGCTTGCGAGGGACGCCCCGGCTTTTGCTCAGCTTGTGTTGTGCGACGACTGTGCACGAACTGGAGCAGCATGGGAGCATTCGGGAAGGAGAAAAAGGATTAAGGGATTTGATTAGTGATTAGAGATTAGCTTGTGCATGCACGTGCTGCTGCTCTATATAGCCAGGTGTGTGTGCGTATGCAAGTACACTGCATGAAGGTAAACCAATATTAGAGAGGAGGAAGCTGATTGGTTGGACTAATGAAGTGATGGGTAATTAGATAGATGGAATACGAGGCTTGGGATGGATTTTGGTTACAGAAAAGTTGAGCTCAGGAGCTAGCTTTGTGAAAAGTTTTGAAAGCAATTTTTGGATTCGGGTGATTTATGAATTTAAATTTTTGGGATGTTACACTATGGCAGGGGGTACATGGCCACCCAAACCCTGAACATGCTTCTGAACCCGATAGGACGGAGTCGCCCCCAACAACCCTGAACTCTAACCGGTATAGCCGAAGCTGAAGCAATTTGGCCTTCTATGGCAGGGGGTACATGGCCGCTCCAAACCCCGAACTTGCTTCTGAACCCGATAGGACGGAGCCACCCTCTAACAACCCTGAACCCTAACCGGTATAGCCGAAGCTGAAGCAGTTTAGTCTTCTATGGCAGGGGAGCCGAAGCTGAAGCAATTTAGCCTTCTATGGCAGGGGGTACATGGCCGCCCCAAACCCCGAACATGCTTCTGAACCCGATAGGACGGAGTCGCCCCCAACAACCCTGAACCCTAACCAGGGCACCCTTCTATGGCAGGGGACCGAAACCGAAGCAATTTTAACTTCTATGATAGGGATCACGAAATCGAAGCAATTTAGCCTTCTATGGCAGGGGGTAAATGATCGCCCCAAACCCCGAACATGCTTCTGAACCCGATAGGATGAAGTCGCCCAAACAACCGTGAACCCTAACCAGTACAACCTTCTGTTGCAGGGGAATGTTGAGAAAGATAGTTGTAAATGATGAAAGTATAATACGTGGATGTTTGTGAAATATTAAAAAAAATCATATGTGGATGTAGAGAAATCAATTAGGAAATGTTTTTAAAAAATTGTAAATGGTGGTAAAATTTTATAATAAATATTGGTGAGTGTTGTAAAAACAATTAAGAAATGTTGAAGTAACAATTTTGAAATTTGATAAAAATTTTGATAACAGCATATGTGAATGTTGAGGAAAGAAAATTGGTAAAATGATAAAAGTATGTAAGCCAATAATTTTATAAAATGTTACGGGCAAACATAAGTAATTGTTGAATGAACACTTTTTAAATATTGATACAAGTACAAGAAAATGTCAACACTCTAATAATATTTATTTGTTCAATTCACAACCCTAACCAGTACAACCTTCTATGGCAGAAGGACAAAAACCTAAGAAGTTAGACTCCTATGGCAGGGGGTACGTGGTCGCCCGCGCCCCAACCCCACCAACTCCTTCTGAACCCGTTAGAAAATTATTCTAAAAAACTATATTTAAATTGTCACGTAAGTCATTTACACTTGAGATGGTTTCAAAAATCTTAAAACTGTGTCAACAAATACTATAAATCAAAAGTGACCCATTTTGCTTTGACATGGCATAAAACTAAATTTAGATTTTAAATTAAAAAATTATTTTTAAAAACTATATTTAAATCCATAACGGTTCATATTTTAACTATTTTACAATCAAGATGGTTTTCAACAATCGAAGAACTTTATATAGAATGGACCAATCAATAGCGATTCATATTTCTTAGATCTGAAATAATAACTATTGTTTGCTAGTAAGATTAGGATGTCATTTATCTATGATTTGTATTGTCCGTGAATTTGCTTGACGATGTAAAGCATGCAGCTCATGGCTGTTCATGAATTGTGCGGCTCACATTTTGGAATAGTTTTTCTTTTTCATCTTGTGCGGTGTGTTGTATCAGACTTTTTTTTTTGTTTCAATAGCTTTGTTTTTGAATTCGCATTATGTATTTCGACCTGATATGACATGCTCTTGATTTGTGGCTTTGTGGCTGTCTGTACTTTTATTTTGGGGCTACTGCCTCACTGGAGATGCTTAACACGTCTAGGGAGGCGAGCAAGATTTTTAGATTAAAAAACCCTATTTTGCTAACGATACACTTTGTTATCTTTTTTAGGAAAATATTTTGTTCATTTGACTTTCAGCATTAGCTCAATTTTTTTTCCAAACTAATCAAATTCGTGTTGAGGGTAACGGGAACCACTGCGCTGGGCAAACATGCCGAGCCATGGGCAAAGCCGCCTCGCACGAAACAGAACAAAACGGCCTCGAACGGCAGCGAGAAAAAAATCTGACGAGCGGCATCGGACGGCAACGAGAAAAAAAATCAGACGGACAACAACGTGAAAGTTATCTGGCTTCCGGAAGCCGGGTAGGTTTCCCGGCTCCTTTATTGGATCCAAATGTGTGGCAGGTCGGGCTGGAGACTTTACATCAGGAAACGAGATGGGCTGCTAAGCTGCGGGCCCTCGTGCTCGTCTTCCCTGTCTCTCAAGTCAGGCAGGCTACGACCACTAGTGGGCTGGGCTGGTGCGTTCCTGCTGGTCCAGGTGTGGGCGTGCACAAGCAGCCGCGGACATGTAGAAACGCACGAAAAAATAAATCGACTGACGAAGCCAAAACAAAATTATCCGAGTGCTTGGTTACGAATACGGAATTCCTGAATATAGCGGAAGATACGGCCTGTGTGTGGGGGCTCATATATGCCTTGGGTGAGATAGATAAGGCCACCTACATCTCATCTTCTTCTTCTTCGTTTTTCTCTCCTTCTCCAACATCGATGGTTGCACGGCGGCTCGCCCCTCTCTCTTCTTCTCCAACGCCGGCGGCGGCTCGCCCCTCTCTCTTTCTCCAACGCCGGCGGTGGCGGCTCGCCCCTCCCTCCACCGCCTCCGTGCTCATGTCCAGCGGCGCTCGCCCCTGCCGCCACCATAGGCCAACCGGGGGTCTCTCGCCGCCCAGCTCCGGTGGCGTCTCCGCCGCCTCCGCCCCCGCCATCTCGACCGCCACCACCGCCGGCCGGCGAGCCACCCACGAAATCCCTCTACAGCCGCAGGCCATGGATGAGCTCCCGCTTCCAACCAATCCTCAATCATAACCCTAACCTCGTCGTCGTCTCGACCATTGCCCCTGCCCACGTCCCGCTGCTCGTCCTTAGAGCTCCGTCTCGATACGGCGGCGCGCGGGGCAGCAGCTAAGTTTAGAGGAATGGTGGGAGAAGAAGGGGATCCGATGCTCTATAGTGCATGCACGAATCTCAAACATTGGTAGATGGGGATGGAATAAAAACTTGTGGAAGATACATAGGTTTGCCAGTGTGTGTTGCTGGAAAGTACCAGCCCGCCGCGAAACAGGCCCACAACAGCCCAGCTTCCCCTTCCGCCTGAGCCGTCCACGGGTATGCGCCATGTAACTCATAGGAAGGCCCCACCGGTTGGTTACATCCCCAACCTCGCGTCGTCTTCCTCCTGAGCCGTCCCGTGATCAAAATTTTCTTTCCTCAACATTCACATATGCTATTATCAAAATTTTTATCAAATTTCAAAATTGTTACTTCAACATTTCTTAATTGTTTTTAAAACACTCACCGATATTTATTATAAAATTATACCACCATTTACAATTTTTTAAAAACATTTCCTAATTTATTTCTCTACATCCCCATATGATTTTTTTAATATTTCACAAACATTCACATATTATACTTTCATCATTTACAACTATCTTTCTCAACATTCCCCCTGCAATAGAAGGTTGTACTGGTTAGGGTTCAGGGTTGTTTGGGCGACTCCATCCTATCGGGTTCAGAAGCATGTTCGGGGTTTGGGGCGACCATGTACCCCCTGCCATAGAAGGCTAAATTGCTTCGGTTTCGTGATCCCTATCATAGAAGTCAAAATTGCTTCGGTTTTGGTCCCCTGCCATGGAAGGGTGCCCTGGCTAGGGTTCAGGGTTGTTGGAGGCGACTCCGTCCTATCGGGTTCAGAAGCATGTTCGGGGTCTGGGGCGGCCATGTATCCCCTGCCATAAAAGGCTAAATTGCTTCGGCTTCGGCTATACCGGTTAGGGTTCAGGGTTGTTGGGGCGCGACTCCGTCCTATCGGGTTCAGAAAGCAAGTTCGGGGTTTGGGGCGGCCATGTACCCCCTGCCATAGAAGGCCAAATTGCTTCGGCTTCGGCTATACCGGTTAGGGTTTAGGGTTGTTGGGGGGCAACTCCGTCCTATCGGGTTCAGAAGCATGTTCAGGGTTTGGGTGGCCATGTATCCCCTGCCATAGAAGGCTAAATTGCTTCGGCTTCGGTTCTCCTGCCATAGAAGGCTAAATTGCTTCAGCTTCGGCTATACCGGTTAGGGTTCAGGGTTGTTGGGGGGCGCTCCGTCCTATCGGGTTCAGAAGCATGTTCCCCTGCCATAGAAGGCCAAATTGCTTCGGCTTCGCCTGCCCTGCTATAAAAGGCTAGATTGCTTCGGCTTCGGCTATGCCGGTTAGGGTTCAGGGTTGTTGGGGCGACTCCGTCCTATCGGGTTTAGAAGCATGTTCGGGGTTTGGGGCGGCCATGTACCCATTGCCATAGAAGGCCAAATTGCTTCGGCTTCGGCTCCCCTGTCATAGAAGGCTAAATTACTTCGGTTTCGGCTATACCGGTTAGGGTTCAGGGTTGTTGGGGGCGACTCCGCTCGGGTTCAGAAGTATGTTCGAGATTTGGGGTGGCCATGTACCGCCTGCCATAGAAAGCCAAATTGCTTCGGATTCGGCTATACTGGTTAGGGTTCAGGGTTGTTCGGGGGACGACTCCGTCCTATCGGGTTCAGAAGCAAGTTCGAGGTTTGGGGCGGCCATGTACTCCCTGCCATAGAAGGCTAAATTGCGTCGGCTTCAGCTCCCCTGCCATAAAAGGCTAAATTGCTTCAGTTTCGGCTATACCGTTAGGGTTCAGGGTTGTTGGGGGGCGACTCCATCCTATCAGGTTCGGAAGTATGTTCGGGGTTTGGGCGGCCATTTACCCCCTGCCATAGAAGGCCAAATTGCTTCGGCTTCGCCTGCTCTGCCATAAAAGGCTAAATTGCTTCGGCTTCGGCTATACCGGTGAGGATAAATTGTTCTATCGGGTTCAAAAAGGTGTTTTGGGGTTAGGATCCGACTATGTCCCCTGCCATGAAATTGCAATTGCTCTACCTATCCAAAGCCTAAATGACATATCATGTTGAACCGTAGTTTAAGAATTATTTTCAAGTGAGTTGATTCAAGATTTATCTTCTCTGGTACGAGACTAAGAAGCTGACTATTCCTTTTTGCGTACCTTCTCTTTGCTAGCCTATCTATCTATGCATTGTGAGTTTCTACACCGGAAACTTTACAAACTTCGTTGGATATCCACCCTAAATCCAAATTATCTTTTTGTGAAATACCTCCTTGACCACAACCTAATTTGAGTATGGATCATTATCTCGAGGAAATTCCGAAGAATCAAGAGCTTGATACAAGGAACATCTATTTGGGAGGCATCAAAGAGTGCGTGCAAGAAAATTAGAAGAAACAGAAGTCCACAATGAGTGGGCTGGCCGGCCTCAATACCATGAGCCAACCGACCTACTCCCTATCCTCCTCCAATGGCTTCGATATTCGAGAAGATACTCCTTGAAGATTCAAACCATTTTCCAAAAGATTGAGATGGATACTTACTCTAGCATTAGCCACCACTTCTATGCTCGAGGACGAGCAATCGTTTAAGCATGAGGGGAGGCTGAGTAAGTATTAATGTTGCTAGAAGTTCTATGGAGCATAAAGAAAAAAATAAAAGAAAAAGAAAAAATATGTGTTGAAAAAGGAAGAAAGAAAAGAAAAAAGTGAGAAAATAAATGCTCCTTAGTTCTTTTTGCTTCATTAAATTCCATAGTGCCTTAAAGATTATTCCATACTGAAATATTCCAACCATGTGCAATCCGACAACGAGAACTTCATTTGTGCCTCGGGATCAACCTTTGCCATTTGCACATGTCCACTATGCAAAAAGCGTGTGTTCCATTTTCCCTCTCTCCACAAAATTGATTATTTTCTATGGTCCTTTTGACGAGTCTCGGTAAATCCATGAGAAGTATTTCTTGTTTTGATAATATCTTGATTACAATATCTTTTGTTAGGACTAACCTTTCCTATAGCTTCAGATAAAGCCTTACACATACATGAGAGAAAGGAAGGTAAAGAGAGTTCTAGCAAAGTTCGAGAGACAAGATGAGCTGAGAGTTTTCATGAGCAATTGCATTGAGGTTTAAATTATTGACTTTGATTTAGCAATACTTTTGAAACTTACTTCTTAATTCTTGAGACTTGTTTAAATTAGAGAGCATGTGTTTAAATTCTTTGTGGGGAACACTTAAATCATATCTACCCTCCATACTAGAAAGAGTTCTAAAGTTCCACATGTCAAGCGAAATGTTGGTTCTTTCTGGTGGCAAGATGTACTGTCACATTCAGATGATCATTTGAAAATTGCCTCCTGTAAAGTGAACATGGGAAGCACAGTTTGTTTTTGGACTGATCAATGGGATCTTGGTATTCTACAACTACAGTTTCCTCAATTGTTCTCTTTTGCCAGAGACAAACGTATTTCAGTGCAAAGTTTTTTGGAACGGGAAGCATCAGTAAACTTTATCACTCCGATATCACCTATTGCTTCATATCAGCTTTTGGAACTGAATGACCTGATAAATGATATACAGCGAGATGATAGTCTTCATGACATTTGGAACTACATATGGGGGTCTGCGGTTTTTTTTCCTCAAAGAAAGCTTACTTGGCCCTAAGGGGCTCTTCAGATGCAAGCCCGGTTTTTGCTTGGCTTTGGAAATCCTGTTGTCGTGGTCGACATAAATTTACAGCTTGGCTGCTTTTCAGAGACAGGCTCAACACCCGAAATCTTCTGAGAAGGAAGCGGAAATTTCTTGATGACTACAGCTGCGCTATGTGCTCATCTGGGGTGGAAGAAACCCTGGAGCACCTTTTCTTCTCATGTTCTTTCAGTGCTTGGTGTTGGCGCCTGCTCCATATCTCCTGGAATATGAATCTCCAGTTGTTGGACAGAATTGTTGATAGCCGCAGAGCTTTTAACCTGCGCATCTTCAGAGAAATCATTGTTGTAGCTTTTTGGGCGATCTGGAAACATCGTAATGAGGTCATCTTCGATGGAGCACGCTTATCTTTGAGCAGATGGAAATTTATCTTCAAGGAACAGCTAGAGTTCGTTTTGCTTAGAGCAAAACCATCCTTGAAGTTGGAGTTAGAAACTTGGCTTTGTAATTTAGCTTAACTTCACCCCTCCTTTTTCTTTTTAGACTTAAAGTCTACCAAATGCATATATAAACCTTTTGTTCATATATATATATATAAATATCAGTAGGGGCCTCCCCTGCTGTTCGGTTCAATACTAGAAAGAGTTGGTTACAACTTGAAGAATTAATTGCAAAATATTTTGAGGGCATTACGTTTTCTCGCGTATGATAAAGTGCAGGGATTGGACACCGAAAGGCAACGCTGATTTTTATTGAAGACTTACTCGAGGACGAGCAAGGTTTAAGCATGGGGGATTGTTGACGCTCCTTAGCGACACACTTTTACCCTTATTTATCTTCAATAATGGCATGAATTTGATATCTAAACTAATGATCATACTCTATAACCGGGACGTTTTCGTATATGCATGTGTTTTTGGAGGAATTCTGTTTATGCAGGTTTTTGGGCTAAATTGGAGCACATATGGACAAGGCTTGTGACCAAGGATGACACGGGCCAGCGGCCCGAAGAAGAGGCCAGGCCGGCCAGCCCCACATGGCCCAGGCCGGCCGGCCTAAGGTGGTTCAAGCCCCGTTCGTGCTCAACTTTGGTGAACCGACCTCCAAGAATATTTAAAAGGCAAGTGCTTCAAGATAAGGTCAAGAAATTTTGGGGTCAAGGCAACTCAATTGGAGAATTTGGAAGTTTATCACTTCCCATTCTTATCTCAAAGATATCCCGAAACAAACGACATCCAAAGGCCCACATGCATAGGTGGAACATCTACTGAAGCTTCCAGAAGACTTGGAGAGAAAGATGAAGACGAGGCGGCCAGGGAATGCCCTAGGCCGGCCGGCCTGAACACCCCTGGGTCGGCCGGCCCAGGCCTTTCCTGTGGCGGCTCGCCTCCCTTCGATCTAAGGTTTTCTCAGGGTATAAATACCCCCTGTGCCTTCGTGCCATGAGGAATTCATTCGTCATTCGCCGCCGAGGAGCAGAGGAGCTAGAGGGACACCTTTCGGAGAGCTGAGGGTCGTGCTAGTTGTCTAGGGTTCTTCCCTAGCCGACGTGGGAACTCTGCGAGGAAGACCACGTCGGAGTTCTGGAGCTAGGATCATCAAGATCAAGGTAGGATCCCGGTGGTGATCTTGTGATGTACTTATATTCATGGTGAAGTTATATGTGTTTTCGAATCTTTAGCGATCAAGTGCCTCTCTTTATGATTTCGTTCTCGCTTAGGTTTGCTTCTTCTTCAATCTATTCTCGAGATAGATTGCTTGGGGTGTTCTTGTAGCCATGGTGGCTAGGGGCTCATACCAGATCTACCAAGTGGTTCGACACGTTCACTTGTGAACGTGCCCTTAAGTTACTCATGCCGAAAGGGAGCATCGTGACAGGGTGTGATCTCGTGTACGGTGGGGCTTTCGAGAGTTTGACCGGAGGTCATGATTTAAAGATGCTTTTTATTGAGATTCACATCTATCTTAGTTCACTCTATTTGGCTCGGAGCTACAACATATGCATGATCTAGGTGATCTAGATTGGTTATCTCTAACTTTCTCTTGCTACCTCCGGTGTTTGGTTTTAGTAGATTAGATCTGTTTTGCAACCCTCTTCAAGACTAAAGGATTTCTATGCTAGTTAGATTGCTTCTTGTATTTTTAGTTCCACGAATTGATAAACCTTGGGGGAGTACTCTAAAGGAAGAGCTACAACTGATCCGTGCGCTTGCGGTTCACGATTGACGCGTCTAAGGGCCGTCAATACCACGCAACAACTCCCATGGTACTCGCCATCGATCTTACTCAACATTATGCAATCATTCGACGTTTTCCCTCCTGCATGCTGTCACCACACGAGGATAATCATACTGACTTTCTATGCATTACTAAGATGTATCCGCAGGACATAGACTAATCATCATGATTAGATCTATTCCTACTGGCTAGACATATGAGAGAGAGAGCATGCATCTTAGAAGATCAAAGTAAACAAGACAAGTAGATTGATATCATCATCGAATGTACATACGCCTTGATGAGTTCAAGGCATGGCTCCGGAACTCCTCCATGGCTTCACCACATAGGGCCAACCATGGAGGCTGGGGCATGGCCTAAGCCATCTCCTAGGCAACCTCGAGAACTTGCGGCGGCCGTTGGCTTCCTTCGGTGTATGTCCCTCTTCGCATCGACTTGTGGTGGATGGATCTCAATCTCCCCCTTCTTGAGGGCACCTAGAGGGTTGTATTTATACCCTAGGAGAGCCTTGGGGCGTGCTCCACCTTCCCTTTCACGAGATCCTTGCTTGAGAGTTAAGCAAACTTGGTTTCCGTAAGATTTGACTCGCCCAGATTTTCCTAATTCGCAGTCCTGCCTTCCCAACGTCATATCTTCCTCGTCCAGACTCCAAATTGGGCAAACTCAGATTCTAAATTGTGTAGCACGAAATTATCTCCAACTTTGGTATTATGAGTTTCCTTGAAAATGAAGTTATGATCCCCAAAACAGCGCAGGAAAATAATCTATTTGATTCTGGACTTCTCTGCACAGCATGCATTTTGGGGGCCATATCTCCTAGCTCAATATTCCAAATTATGCTTTCCATATATCCAAATTGAAGATCTCGATGATGGCTACAACTTTGGTATCCAATATTTTGTCATTAGAGTCCATTTAGATCTTCGAATCTGCACCAAAATTCATGCTATCCTGAGCTGCACGAATATCTCTCGATCTCGTGGATAACTTTCCAAGTCTTCAATTCCTTCATGGTTAAGTCTCTCGTGCCCAAGGTTCATTGAATGTGGACACTTAGGACTATGAGTTGGGCTATGAAAGCCCACATGGTCCATTGGTTGGGTTCCCTCCGCTAGGCTCGATTACTTTGGGCTTGTAGTTAGTTTTGGGCTTTGATATAAATGGCCCAAATTGGGCCGTTTTCCTGCAAAAACACAATATGCTCCAAAACATAAAATATATACGAAAATAGGGTTATTTCAAGTGCCAAGTGGCGGGTTAGTATATGAATTAGTCCAAAATCACCACCTAAATAGCGCTAAAAGTGTACGTATAACGAGCGTCAACATTCTTCTTCCCCCTCTCCTCTCGGGTGTGGCGGCTAGGGTAGGCCAGTAGGGAGTGACCCCGGGGCGGCTAGGGTTTTGCGCCCGGGGGCGCGGCGGGGATTTTTTAGCCGGGGCGAGGTCGGTTTGGCGGCGGATGGCGCATCCAACGGCCGTGGCGCGCGGGGCG
>CM014278.1:67866920-67901752 GCA_004135705.1 Alloteropsis semialata | reverse complement strand
TTGGATAAAAATTGTTGGGAGGGGGGGTTTGGGGGGCTCTATGGAGTTTATGGGGTAGGGGGGCTCCAGCCCCTTCTGCCCCCCTGTGGATCCGCCCCTGATGCAGAGTGGAAATAAGGAGAAAAAGCTCGCATCACAGTCAGACTCACACTCACACACAGCCGCTCTGGTTCCTCTGGAGAGAAACTGCCAAAGCAAGCATGGCTCGCTGCTGATGGAAATGTGGTTGTTGGGGTCTCTGCGCTTATGGTATACCACATGGGGTTTTTTTTTGGGGGGTGGGGGGCAGAGGGGGCTGAAGCCCCCCTACCCCCATAAACTTCATATGCAGAATGGAAATAAGGAGAAAAAGCTCGCATCACAGTCAGACTCACACTCACACACAGCCGCTCTGGTTCCTCTGGAGAGAAACTGCCAAAGCAAGCATGGCTCGCTGCTGATGGAAATGTGGTTGTTGGGGCCTCTGCGCTTATGGTATACCACATGCAGGTACTGTACAGTGTTGTCTCTGTCTGCACACGCTCAACAGTTGTTGAAAGACTGGTGAGAAACTTTGCGAAATTTATTGTAGCAATTTTAAACCAAAGATTAGGAGGACTAAACATGATCTAATTATAAAACTAATTACACGGATGGACGAAAAATCACGAGACGAATCTATTAAGTCTAATTAATCTGTCATTAGAAATTGTTTAATGTAGCACGACATTGTCTAACCATGGCCTAATTAGGCTTAATAGCACAATTTCACCCGGGTTATAAAATGAGTTTTGTCAGTTATCCACATTTAATACTCCTAATTACATTTGAATTTACTGTAGAGATGAAAAAGTTTGCGAAGGACTGGCGTTGTTTGCCCCTGATCCTGATGGGCTGTCGTTCCTTGCTATATTCTCACAGCATGCAGTAATGCTGCTGACGCTGAGACTGAATTTTGGTTGGAAGCACTATAATATAATGATGCAGTCCAAGTACAAAATCTTTAGATCCTAAATTCATCACTACAAATAGTCAAATAATGTATTGTTGCTCGAACATATGTGCTGGCCAGATCAGCAAAAATCGGCAGACCTCGACGTCTGATCTATGATCTGAGCGCTCATATTTGTGGTGGAGTAATCAGCTCTGTAATCTAACCTCTTACTAGTTCATTCTCTCTCTTAGTTCCTTAAAAAAATAATAAAATGATCACAGCTAATGTACACTACTAATCCACCGCTGCACATTTATCATTTATTATTGGAGAAACCGGGCTAAAAATTTAGTTAGGTCTTGTTTGGAATGCGGGATTTTTTTTCCTATTCCTGCGTTTTTTCTGTGAAATGAACTGTTTCCTGTGAAATTTCTGTGCGATTTCTACGAAATTCCTGCGTTCCAAACAGGGCCTTAGTGATGGATCCACGTATCATAGACACACATATTGCTATTATGTACGCATGTAATCCAAATACCACCGGTCTGACCAAATTTTAGCCATGGACAAATTTTGGCCTCAAACCAAACGTGTCGCGGCCTTATTTAGTTCCTGCAAGTTTCTGCAATTCAACCAAAAGTGACGAATTGAAAAACATGTCCTCCTCTCCGTGAAACACTTTTCAATATAATATTTATATAAAAAATTCAACCAACTTTCTCCAACTAAACAAGACCAAATTTGATTCTCTGCAGCTGCAGCAACCAACCACTCACTCCTCTAGTCCGTCCTGTCCGGGAACCCCTACCTAATTTGACTTGACCACCTCGCCGGCCGCCACCGCAGTCCATGGAGTCCGCCTCCGCCTTCCTCGCGCGCCCGCGCGTCTCGCCGCTCCCGGCCCCCGCCGCGCTCCTCGGCGCCTCCCGCCGCCCCACCCGCGTGGCAGTCGTCGCTGCCGCGGCGCCCGACCGGAAGCCGCCCGCTGCGGTGGCCTCCACCAACAACTACGTCGTGCCGCTCGACGCCGCGCCGTCCGGGATCACGCGCCCGCTCGTCGAGATCCTCCGCGACCTCAACAAGCGCGTCCCGGACACCATCGTGCGACCCCTCTCCCGACGCGCCTCCGCCTCCGATCCCGTCATCCCCTGGTACTACTACTACCCCCCGTTAGCTATTATTGCTCTCTGCTGTCGGGATCCGCTTCCAAGCCTAGACCGTTGCAGATCTCAGCGTTGTCAGTCCATTAAGCTTAAAGGGAAACAACCAAAATTCTCGCCGGTCTATCAACCCATGATCCCGGGTCATCTCATCTTCATATTAATAGTACTCTGACAAAATCCTTGACATAGATAGATAGAGCTTGTGCGTGCCCTGATTGTTGGCGCTTGTTTGCTTACAGGTACCATGCCAACAGGATGCTCAGCTTTTATGCTCCAGGTGAGGCTACAATGCTCACTGACTACTGCATCACCATTCTTAACAAAAAATTCACCATTTCTGTGTCCATCAATTGTGCTTCTCCATCCAATGTGCCGCGCTGTTATTCTTTCATCGAGCTGGGATAGTTGTAATACACTAATACTGCATTGAAAGGGTGGAGAAACTAGCAGCAGTAATACATGAGCTGCATATGGAGAATTTTGGGTGCCGGCAACAATCAATTTTCCTCAGATGAATTTGCACCATTTGCAATTGATTCTCTTGTACAATTGCCCCAGATCCTTGCTCCATTGATCGTGTGTCTCATATGTGCTAGCTGTGCTTCATGTGCCAACCGTTTGCCCTCTTAAATTTTCATTGCTGTGTTCAGGTTGGTGCGGAGAGGTACGTGATGTTATCTACACCGACAATGGAAAGGTGACTGTGGTATACCGTGTGACAGTACGAGGAACAGATGGAGAGGTACCTTGCTGTTATCTCCATTTGTGGTAGTTCTTTGGATATATATGAGTGCAACAAATATCTTAGCCACTCTTGCAGTAATTCGTAAACTTATTGTGCAAGAGTATTTAGTTTCTTCTTTCTTCCTTCCTTTCTTTCTTTCGGGATAACTCCGGCTGGAGCAACCATTTGACTTTCATAATGGATGTTACTGTTAGGGTGCCATGGAACTTAATTCAGCTAGTTCACAAATGTTATTTCAGTTTGTGCAGCCTTTGCCTGTTTTTTGCACTCAACCACATTGCTTTGCTGTTTTTGTATATTAGTAAGAACGAACAATATGTGAGAATTCAGTAATGTCTGTTTCCTGAATCCATAATTCTACAGCCATCCAAACAGAAGATGTGTGATACATGTTAGGTCATACTGTTAAGCAAAGAGGACATAATTGGCATAAGGAACTTTGGACTTGTTCTGTTAGGCTCATGGTTACCAGTGCACTATGTGAGTGAGATATATCAGCAAAGGTGTTAAAAAAGAGAGAGATATCAGCAAAGGGCTTAAGGTTCTGTGTCTGAGACATGAAACCCTGTAGCATGACCTTTGTTCCAGCATGTGGTACACCATGCTTTCTTGACACTGTGGCGTTGCATGGGAGTGCTCGCCCTCTAATGTTGGGGAAACTACAGGAGTCAAATTATAATCTCCAGTTACATGTATAAACAGTTGGGGTTTTGGAGTAGGTCTTGAAACTGCATTGCTGTGCAGGCATCAGCACTAAAACAACACGGTCGTTTGATTGTCTTGTCTGAACTGTGTGCTTTGCTGCAGGTTCATAGGGAGGCGGCTGGAACAGCATCGCTGAGTGATGCACGGTTTGATGATCCCGTGGCCGCAGCAGAAGAGGCCGCGTTTTGCAAGGCCTGCGCAAGGTTTGGTTTCGGCCTGTACCTGTACCACGAAGACGAGACGCCTTAGCCGGCATTCTATCGTGTATGGTTTCTCGCCAGTCCATCATATTCCAAGCTTTGCTGAGCCATCTCGACCCTGATGGCTCATCATGTATCATCCGTGCTGCACTGTAAATACGAGGCATATCAAGTCGCTAAGCGCTCGACCTGATGTAATGCTGGTGTCTGTATTAAGCGTGTTGTTTGCACAATTTGGAATTTTCAGTTACATCTGGTTGAGATTATAAAAATTATGGATAGGAAAGTTTATGTTTTCAGTCCCTTAAATACTGCAAAAGTGTGTGCTCACCCTTGTGTTTGGGTTGGTGCTAACTAAATCGGTGCACTCATCTGGCCTGCCTTGGCTTAACAGCGATTTAGTATGTAATCGGTGCTAATGACGGCTTAGTTGGAAGAAAAGCTAAGCATAGTTTAATTCCGCATGCCCTAGGGAGGTTGCACCCTCTTCTGCCGTGACTCGAAAGATAAATGGCAGCACCATAACAAATTAACAATGACGAATAACAGTACCTCTTTCCTGTGACGCCATAGGCTACTGCCAATAGAGGGGGAAAAAACTGCAGAAAAACGCTTTTAGGCTATTTTCAATAGAAGTTTTATAGACACGACTACATAGAGTGACACATGATCTAAAAAATATTTTAAAAGTATAAATTACGTGCAAGACGCTAACTGTCTAGGAAACAATGTACATATGATTTAATCCACATGAAACTAATTTCACTTCTTTTTACATTTTTTTTTTTGCTATCAAGAACGTCTCCTCTACTATTCAATCAACGGGTTACAATCTTCTTGCAAAACATGCAGCAAGAAGTCTTTTTACATTGCCGCACCATAAAAACACTGAGAATGGCTTCATATGTCACTAAAACATTGTTAAGGGGCTGTTTAGATGTGGTGAAAAACTTTGCGAATTTTACGGTAGCGATTTTAAATCGAAGATTAGGAGGACTAAACATGATCTAATTATAAAACTAATTACACGAATGGACGGAAAATCGCGAGACGAATCTATTAAGCCTAATTAATCTGTCATTAGAGATTATTTACTGTAGCACGATATTGTCTAATCATTGCCTAAGTAGGTTTAATAGATTCGTCTCATAATTTCACCCAGGGGTTATGAAATGGATTTTGTCAGTTATCCACATTTAATACTCTTAATTGGTATCCGAACATTCGAATTTACTGTAGCGATGAAAAATGTTGCAGAACTAAACGGGCACTAAATTGGGAGAGGGCATGGTTTTTTTATCATTTAAATAATTATTTTCATCATAACTTTTCTCCCCTATGAATGCACTGCATTTTTTTTTACCACAATACACTAGTATCACAACACACGGGAGCATAATAAATGAGTAATGAAAATCTGAAACAGCAATCGATGCGGCGCCCAGTGTAGATTTCACACCGCCAAACGCCACGCCATCGCTGGTTGGGTTGGCGTGCTCGTGCTCGTGCGCTGCGCTGGCGTTGGTGCGGTCGGGGTCGCGGCTCGGCGCACGCACACAAATACTCGCGGGGGCTCTCCGCGGGTGCGGTCGGGCCGTCGGGGTCGCGCGGTTCCTCCGGCCAAGACCAAGAGAGGAGAAGAGACCACCCCCGGCCCAACCCCGCGCCCCCCCGTCCGCCGCCATGGGCGACCCGCCGGCTCTCAAGAGGCCCAAGCTCGAGAAGGACGACTCCGACTCCCCCCACTGGCCCCGCCCCTCCGCCAATGGCGCCACGCCCGTCCCCCCGGTCGCCCCCGCCTCCACCTCCGCCGCCTCGGGCGGGCAAGACGAAGACGACGACGAGGCCCTGGCGGAGGAGGCGGTCGTCGCCCTCATCGCCCACCGCGAGCGCGACGTCGAGCGCTGCAAGCTCAAGCTCCTCCACTACCAGTCCCTGGTACGCCCTCGCCCGTCTCCCCCCTTTCTGCGACCATGACCATCTTGCTGGGCTCTCAACTTCCCATGCCCGCCGCCGCAGTTGGACACCGCCGAGATGAAGCTGGCCGAGGCGCAGGAGCGGCTCGCCCGCTACCGAGACCGCAAGAAGCCGCCGCCGCCGCCGACCCAGACGGAACCCAAGCCACCGCCGCCGCCAATCAAAAAGGAACCCAATCCCTCGCCGCCGCCAATCCGGAGGGACCCCAAGCCGACACCGCCGCCGCCGCCAGAGAGGAAGGCTCCCGCTCCCGCTCCTGCGCCCGCGCCGCAGCAGGCGGCGAGGCCGCCGCTTGTCATCCCATCCACCAACCACCGACCGGCCCCTCGCCCAGAGCCCATGCCTGGGTTGAAGAAGGCCGCCGCTCCGTCATCCTCTTCACCGCAGGCGCCATCGGAGCGGCCAAGGAAAGAGGACAAGAAACCCAAGAGGAAGATTGGTACGTTCTACAGGTTTTCCTCTTTATTACAAGAAGAAGTAGTTCTGCCCGAGGTTTGATCATCATTCATGTTTCATGTGCTTATCTTGTTTATTACAGAAGAGAAAGAGCATCAGAACTTGATTAGCAGTGTCAAGAAGTCATCTGCAACTGTGCTTAAGTTTCAAGGTGGCACTTTGGTCCCCAGCCAACACAAGAGGAAGCTTAGGTGTCTTGAGCTATGCCCTGCTAATGATCAGCTTGTTGTTACCAGGTACTACAACTCACAGGATGTAACAGATATACAAGTAAATATGCACAATGCGCCAACTGTAGAAAAACATCCAGCTAGCTTATCAATTTTCTGTTCGTCTTATTGCAAGTCTATAGCGAACTTGGTGTGGGTTATACTTAAAGATTGATGAATGACGCATGCACTGAGGAGCACAGAAAAGCTCTATTAGTGTTTAGCTTTGGCATCATTGAAATCATTTCTAGATTTTTTTGTTGCCTTGGACCTGTTTGCCTGTAACAATTCACAAATAAAGAGTACTTCTTTGTGAAACAAACTTTTTAAACAGTGTAGTAGAGGGCGAAATAAGTTCTCTACCACTGTTCCAATACATATGCTTATTGCTTAGCGAAATGAAATATTTTGTTTGAACTGCAAACCGTATAATAAGTTTCCTCGAATTTCCAAAAATTAATCCTATGCTTTCGTGTGATGCAGTGCATTGGATGGATTGGTTACTTTGTGGCAGGTGGAGCCAAGAGGGTAGGCATAATGTTACTCTGAATTGTCAACATGCTGTTTTCTTTTTCATTCCTGCTAACTCTTTATTTAGCTTTCAAACATATTCCAGAGATACATCACTAGTTTTCGTAAAATCGTAGTGAAATATGAACTAGGCAAAGTGTGTTCCCCCTGATATTTGCAATGAGCTCAGCATAAGTGGTTATGGTTTCTTCATGATAAATGAAACTTATGGCTTGCAATACCGAAATCCCTACTTAATATAAGCCTTAATGACTGACTCAGCAGTACTTATTCAGGGTTTTGCATTAGTTTTGTAGATTTGTGTCAACAGGAGCCTTAGGCAATGCTTTTTTCTTGAAGTCCCACTCCCAAAATGATCATATTGACACTAGTAGATAATAAATTCATACATGAAGTTGATATTAATTATGTAGAATTTAAGTATTTCGTTTATGGGTTTTTGAAGTTAAGGCTTAAATGCCCACCTTAATGTGTCTACCTTGCCACATTTATTAGCACAGAAGGCAATTTAATTCACTGCCTTGTATGGTTTGTCTATTGTCACACTTCTCACATCTCCTCAACACTTAGATATTTTTTTTTTTTGAACCGAGGTCCCCCCCATTTCCATTTCACAACGGAAATACCAGAATTCAGTTTACAGACAGACTTAGAGAAAACTTCGAAACTAAGGATGGCTAAGCTTGATTCAAGCTTGCCCAGCACCAGAACTAAGGGACCTGCAGGTTCACAGACCAAAAGGCTAGCAGTTCACAAAAGCCACATCAAAACTACAAGACATACTAAAAGAAAACAGTCTCGACATCACTTCCAACATGTATTCGCAAATCAACGCCTTTCAGAAATCAGGGACGGCTTTCACCCCTCGTTCTCCTCATCATCTTCCTCCTCGACCACCGGCGTCAGTCTTGGCTTGGAGGCTTGCTGCGTAGTCATAATCTGACATGCCAGTGCAAGCAGAGCTTGAATGCCTTCATTCAACTTTCCTTGGAGCTCTTCTTTGTGAAGACCTGTCCAAAAGAACATTAGAGCACAAGCGTGGCAGAGTATCTCCGCAGGATGTTTTATGTTCTTCCCTTCAAAACAAGCTCTATTCCGTGCTTTCCAAATCGCCCATGCAATTGCCGCAAAGCCAAATGCATGCATAATTTTCCCTTCTGGGAGCCACTTTGACACCCAAATCCAATATTGATTCAAATTAGATGGTATGTTATCAGCCCCTATTGATAAGGCTACAATATTCCAGACCACCCTAGCAACAGGACATTGGAAGAATAAGTGGTCTATTGTTTCAATAGCATCACAAAATCTGCATGTTGGGTCTCCAATCCATTTTCTTTTGATCATATTGTCTTTAGTCAGAATAGCATTATTCTCAATGAGCCAGACAAATATCTTAATTTTATAAGGAAGCTTTTCTTTCCAGATTCTCGTGTGTGGCTGTCCTCTATTAACTGCTGTCAAATGGTTATACATAGACTTAACAGTAAAAGATTGATTTTTTCCCCATTTCCACTTCACCACATCAGGTTCCTTATATTTGTCTAGCCCAAGAGCTTTTATCTGAATTTGTTCCCATTCCTTATTCATGCTCATAGGCAACCATCTTCTGAATTTCAGAAGACCATTCTTATCTCTGAGTTGTTCCATAGAAATTTCTTTTTCTCAACACTTAGATATTAAACTCATCAGCTCAGTTTCTAACCAAAATGTCGTAATACTCTGGGGTTAAAACTGTAAATTCAAAAGAGTTAGTGGCAAAAAAGTATGTGCCAGCACTTCACCTTGTGCCATGGGGAATACCACTGTGGTCAAACACCCAACAACTCTCCTTAAACATGTGTCGCAAAATTTTAGCATATATTATTTTAATTAAACTGGTATGGGCATGGCGACTAATATATCATTTTAACATGAAATGATCTTAACCTTTGGAATCTTGTAGAGTATTTAACTGTCATGGGACAGGCTAGGCTTAACATTTCTGCCAAGCAGCATGGCTGCCCCATCCAAGCGACGCAGCAATTCTTATCTGCTAGGTTGGTTTCTTAGTGATTAGTTGTATTGGGCATGTCCAGTTACGTGGCTATTTAAAGGAGATACTCATGAGGAGGCAGGCAAGAATCAATCAAGCTAGTTGCCCATCTCATCCCTAGCAACGTACTGGCCATCGTCCCACTGGAATTTATACTGGGAATATGACATTAACCTTGCAAGTTACATGGAAGATGGTTTTGAAAATGGATAAAGTTTGAGCATAGGTACAACCTGCTGGAAGTTTATGATTTTTTATTTATGTATATGGTATATCCGTCTTCCTTTTTGGCAATTCTTTGAAGGAAAAAAAATGCTACAATTCTGTTGCGTGTGATGTAGGATCTCAATGGTATATTTATATGCCACTACTGCAGTAACTAAGGAGAATATAGTTCTTTCATTCTTTGTGATAGATCCACTTACTGTTTGGGTGCATTGCACATTTCAACTTGTTTGGTTGTGGAACCACACTGGTGCAACGACTATTTGCTTTTCAATTTTTAACGCCAATTGACCATTTACATTATTGTACTCGCAGACCTTCTGTTTCATTTCGTGGCAGAACAGATTGCTTTTCCCCAAAGCATAGATGGCCTGAAGATATAGCTTGGCATCCAGATGGTGACACAATTTTTGCTGTATACACTGCTGATAATGGTGATTCTCAGGTTTCAATGACAAACCTTATCTCAGGACAAGTAAGTACTCTGTTAAAACTAGTGCATCCCCTTACATCTTGCCACAGCTTTCTCAATTTAGTGGGCAGTTGTTGTAACTTATAACATGACTTAATTATCAGATTCTGCATCTCTGATTTCAAATAATTAGTATTTTTGAATAATATTGTTAGATGGAGGAATTAGAGGGGTGGTTGTTTTAGTTATTCCTGTTCACACATTTACTTAATTCCGGCAAATTGTAGTGAAGAGGCTGAATTTGTTCTATTACGTGTGGTCGAAATAATGATTGGCTGCTGATGTGGTGTACCAACCAATCGTAACTCAGTTCTTCAATGATTACCCGAAATAACTGTCATCATTGATTATCTTCATGCTATTCTCCCGTTTTACTGTGTAGGCATCAATGCCATAGTGTCATTTGCTGTTACATGATGTAACCTTGAAAGAATTGGTTCTGTTGACCTTAGGTTATACTTTTCTATGCTTTATTTTTGTGAGTAACAGATGATATACTTTCTTGAAATATTACTAAGGGTGTTCTACAATTTACAGAGGAAAGTTACTTTCCTACCAGAGAAGCCTCACACGAAGGGAATCATAAACAACATAAGTTTCATGCCCTGGTCTGATGCGTGCTTCGTAACTGGGGGAAGTGACCATGCTGTTATGCTTTGGGAAGACAAAGATGATTCATGGAAATCCAAGAGAGTGCACAGGGATTTCCATTCTTCTGCTGTCATGGGAGTTGCTGGATTGCAACAGAAAAGGACAATATTGTCAGTTGGCTGCGACAAGAGGATAATAGGATTTGATCTCTCTGCTGGAAGGACAGAGTTCAAGAACCTAATTGATAGCAAATGCATGAGCGTATTAGTGAATCCATGCGATTTCAACTTATACATGGTGCAGACAGGGTAAGTAAAATTCAAGAATGCTGTTTCTGCAATAATGGTCCATTTCAAAAGCTTCAATCTAGAGTCATCTCAATCTATTCTTGCATTATAACTTATAAGGTCAACGTACTGCCGAAGCTCTAGTTTTATAAAGATAATCCATTCATCAGTTGAGATACATAGATATTACCTGTGGTTCTAAGCTCAATGGTTGTCGATTGTGCTCTTTTTAATGCATGGGGTGCATTCTTGAAACGATTTGTATGTTTTATATTGCTGACAGGGCGCCAGGCAGGCAGCTGCGCTTGTTTGACATCAGGCTGAGGCAGACTGAGGTTCATGCATTTGGTTGGAAGCAAGAGAGCAGCGAGTCTCAGTCAGCTCTGATTAACCAGTCATGGTCTCCTGATGGCTGGTACGTGTCATCTGGCTCTGCAGACCCTACGATCCACATCTTTGACATCAGGCATCATGGCCAGAACCCTTGCCAGTCTGTTCAGGCGCACCAGAAGCGAGTGTTCAAGGCCATTTGGCACCAAACATCGCCATACCTGACCTCCATATCATCAGACCTTAACATTGGAATCCACAAATATTCGTGAAGGTGCCATTACGGTTTTGGGCTGATCTTTGCTGCTCAGCCATGCTTTTTTGTAGTGAAATAGGAGTGTTTCACATTCCACAAAGACCTAGGAAATTTGTTTTCCTTGAGGAGCTTCTATCGATCTTGGTTAAAGAGAATAGAAGTAGCAGATCGATTGTAGAAACAGCAGAGTCAGCTCAGTTTGAGTAAGTGTCAGCTGCCCTGCTAGGCCCTTGGGTTTCATTGCGGCAGGGCGATGCAGGTCAAAGAGCCCCGCAGTTGGAAGTTTTGCTCTTGCTGATTGATTTGAAACATATCCGCCTTCTGAGCTGCTGCGACTGGGACTACTAGGCTGTTGTGTTGCTCTCCAATGTGCCACTGCCAGAGTGGCATATACCTGAAGACACTTCAGCTGCATGTTTTTCCCATTTTACTTGGGAAGAATACATTCAACAATGTCTTCCCGCATACTATGTTACTGCATTTTTGCAGTGGTTTTGCCCTTGTTGGGTGGTTTATAGGCCATTTATGGCCAAATTGTCGAGTGAAAGGAAGCACTTATTTCTCCAAAAGTTGCTAATGCATACGAAGGTGCCTGGGCTAGAAGTTGTATTCTGTATTGTTCTTGTAATAGTGTTTTGGTATTTGGCCCCGTTGTGTTGATCAGTTGATCACTGGGGTTTTTTTCATGTTTGGATCATTCCAGTGGTTTGGTCCCGCCTCCCTCTTATTACGTTGCCTCTTGTTTTTTTTTTTTTTTCATTTTTGCCTATCTCTGGGCGCACAGATTCTATCGATATAGAGAAAAGTGGAAATATTTTCTTCTCAGAAAAGGCGGAGTTTAGTGAAAAAGATAACATTTTGAGTGGTAAAATTAAAATGAGTAAGTGTCCAATAATGGTGACACAGGGCAAATATTAGCAGCAGGTGTACAACATCATGGATTTTTGTCGCAAAATCAGGGCGTTTCTAGGAGAAGCAATTCCATCCGCACATTTGCTATCCCAATCCCTGTCCTGGATTCCCCATGCCATGCAATAAGCTCTTGGCCCACTCCAGTGTTGATGCTGAAGGTTCCATTCCATGCACCCAAGACCCAACTCACACGGTAGCAAAATTCCTAGAAGCTTCTAAGATTTCGAATTACTTGCTTTTTAATTTAGGGAAAACCGTAGGAAAATACTGTTCCACTGATTTAGTTATCTTTTCCTCATGAAATCAGATAGGTTTCATTTGTAACCCCCCTCCCTAATCTCCACTGTGGGAGTTCTGTGTTATGACAGTACGCGAGGAAAAAAACGGTTTCATTTCACTGAGATATCTGTAAAAAAATTGAAAAAAATGATAATCATGGAAACTGAAAGCATTTCATACTTCACCTTTCAAATTATCTGCGTGCTTCCCATGTGACCTACAAAAGCAGGGGACCTTTTCGTTGACAGCCAAAAAATCTGCATGTACATTGAGAAATTCTGAAAGATCGAAGTTTTTAACCTGAAACCGAAGTGAAAAATTGCTAGGAGACCTGCCTATGTGCTTCTTTTGCCTTTTTTTTTTCTTTTCAAAGAAGATGCACCATTCATCCATGTGTACAAATTGCAGTCACTCGTGAAACGCTTGATGTGCCCTCCGTATAAGCCAGACACAGAGAGGCAGAAGAGACCACGAGCGTGGACACCTCTGGTTGGTCGCACTCGCGTCCCCTCCTCCTCTCCACAGCAGCACCCACCTTATCGTCATCCTCCGTCGGTCCATCGCCAAGACCAACACCACCGCCTCCTTCCGTCGACATGGCTGCTCAAGGTCTGCGCGCGATCTGTTGTTCTTTCTCCAGTTTTTTCGTTTCTTGCCGCGCGCGATTTGCGGCCTGCATGGAATCCAAGAGCTGAAGAGATAGCTGGTGTTGTTTGTGCAGAGGAGAAGACGACTGCTACTGTGAAGACAGAGGAGCCTTCCCCGGCGGCGGAGCAGCAGACACAGCCTCAGCCAGCAGCGGGGGCGACGCGCAGGGCCGGGCCGTCGGCGCCGGCGGGTGCTCCGGCGAACCCCTTCGACTTCTCCACCATGACGAACCTGCTCAATGTACGCTACTCAGGCATCTTACATCATCTTCCTTGAATTTGCAACATACTAGTAGTTCTTGGTAGCTATTATAATATATACTCGGAATTGGCAACGAATATAAGGTTGCATACATGTCAAGCTCGGTAGCAATCAGCAAAGCCAAAGATGACGATGACAGGGTTCATCCGAGGCATTCATTCGTAAACTCAATTGAGCTGAATTTGACATTATCAGACCCGAAAGAAAGGTATCGGCTGGCCTACCTTAATCTCTGTCGACAAGTACATGTGACGCCATGCCGTTTTTAGTCTCGGATCGGATCCCTTGCGTCACAAAGTACTAGTACTAGTTTTTTGGTTCCATTTTGACAACCAAAAAATTGTTGCCATTTCATTTCACTTCACTTTGGAAATGGATGTGTTCAAAAAATGAATCGGTGGCTCGAGCAGGACCCCGGCATCAAGGAGATGGCGGAGCAGATCGCCAAGGACCCGGCGTTCACGGAGATGGCGGAGCAGCTGCAGAAGACGGTGGTGTCGCCGCGGCAGGCGCCGGCGCGGGCGGCGGCCGAGGCGGCAGCGCTGGACCCGCAGAAGTACGTGGCGACGATGCAGCAGCTGATGCAGAACCCTCAGTTCGTGGCCATGGCGGAGCGCCTGGGCAGCGCGCTCATGCAGGACCCCGCCATGGCCACCATGCTGGGCGGCCTCACCAACCCGTCGCACAAGGAGCAGCTGGAGGCACGCATCGCGCGCATGAAGGAGGACCCCACGCTCAAGCCCATCCTCGACGAGATCGAGACGGGCGGCCCCGCCGCCATGATGAAGTGAGCGAGCAGAGCTCCGAGTTGCAGCACATGGGGTTATGAGCCTGACGTTGTGCCGGTGTCTTGGTTTCAGGTACTGGAACGATCCCGAGGCTCTGCAGAAGTTCGGGCGGGCGATGGGCGTCGGCCCGTCGAGCGAGGCCGCCGTCGCGGAGCACGCCGAGGCGGAGGAAGAGGGCGGCGAGGAAGGCGAGTACGAGGAGGAGTCCATCATCCACCACACCGCGAGCGTCGGCGACGTCGAGGTTAATTTGCCACCATAAAGTGCAGCTCTGGATATCACTTGGCAGGCAGCAGGCTGGATGATGATTGCTGAACATTGTGATGGTGATGGGCAGGGCCTGAAGAAGGCGCTGGAGGAGGGCGTGGACAAGGACGAGGAGGACTCGGAAGGGCGGCGGGGCCTGCACTTCGCGTGCGGCTACGGCGAGCTCAAGTGCGCGCAGGTGCTCCTGGACGCCGGCGCGGCGGTGGACGCGGTGGACAAGAACAAGAACACGGCGCTGCACTACGCCGCCGGCTACGGCCGCAAGGACTGCGTCGCGCTCCTGCTGGAGAACGGCGCCGCCGTGTAAGGGACCCCAACTCAGCTGATGGTCGATACCAGACCGAGCGGCCGACATGGAACCTCGATGGAGGCTGAATGAAACTTTTGTCCATGTGGGGGTGTCTTTGCAGGACGTTGCAGAACCTGGACGGGAAGACGGCCATCGATGTCGCCAAGCTCAACAACCAGGAGGACGTCCTCAAGCTGCTGGAGAAGCACGCCTTCGTATAGACGCCGCCAAGCTGCTGTCTTCCTCTGCTCTCTTGCTCTGCTGTGCCCTTCCTCGGCTGAAAGAAGTTTGTTTTCTTCAGTTCGGTAATCGGTGTATGTATTGAGAGATTTTGCTCGCTTGCTTGCGTAATTAAGGTGGGTTTGGGGTTCGTTGGATTGCTATTCTATGGATTCTTAATGAATAAGGAAGAGATTTTCAGTTCATCGTCCAGTCTGTGGGGTTCCTTCCGTATTTGAAATTCATCCTCCACTTCAGCACCGGAACCGCTCCTCCGCGCCGCGCAGTGCCAGTGATCTTTCGGGGCACTCCGGCGCCGGCGGCACCACGTCGCCGGCTGCCGCCACCACCACTTAACCGCCGGCCATGTCAGTGAAGGCTCGTTTCTGGGCCGCGGGTTGACGATCGGACGGTTCAAAGTCACCCCAATCTAATTTTTGCGGCGTGTTTGAAGATATTCTGAAATACTAGGCCCTATTGCGTAAAAAGGCCGCTGCAGTTATGCTCCAACCCCTTCTCAGCCGCATACAATCGATCCGACGGTGGATGATTGGATCGCAACGAAGTTGGGGTATATTTGAACGGAAACTATAACAGTATGGACCATTTGGCATAATAGCCGCCTCGTTCTGGTTGCAAAATTCCCCACCGGCCACCACTATGCGCGTCGGCCTTCGTCGCCCTCCTCCCAATGCTTAGCCGCTGCCGTCGCGGCCGTCGCCGGCGCGTCCTCCCTCTCCTCTCCCAATGCTCGCCGCTCCGCCGCGACAGCGCCACCGCCAGTTACCACACGCCTCCGCGGCGACGCGCCCATGGAAACATCCGTTCTAGCAGCGGCGAAGCGCTCGCCCTCGCCCTCGCCCTCGCGCGGGGGCGCGGCAGCAACGCTGCCCGCGCCCTGTTCGAGCTGCCCTTCCAGTGCTCGCTTCTCCGCCTCCATGGCACCGCCGCGGATCCCCATGACCCGCCGCGGCAACCCGCCCACGACGAAATCTGCTCGACCAGCGAAAATCACGCCGCACCCAAGCAGCAGTGCGACGGCACGTTCGACGAAAGGCCGAACCGGGATGCCGTCCTCTACGCCGCCAAGGTCGTCCACCACCTCAAGCACCGCGACCTTCCACGTGCGGAGGCGCTCTTCCGTGCGGCGCCCGAGGCTGCTCGGGGGCTCTATCTGGATACCGTCATGCTCGATGGGTACGTCAAGGCTGGGCGTGTCGACCGCGCGCGCGAGCTATTTGACGGAATGCCGGTGAAGGAAGTCGTCGCCTGGACCTCCATGGTCTCTGGGTACTGCCGCGCTGGCCGCGTTGACGAGGCGCGCCAGTTGTTTGATGTGATGCCTGATCCAAATGTCGTCTCGTGGACGGCGATGGTGCAGGGGTACGCAAGCAACGGGATGCTCAGGGAAGCCAGGGAGATGTTTGATCGAATGCCTGAGAGGAATGTGGTCGCTTGGACAGTCTTGGTTAAGGCCTACGCTGACAGTGGCCAGACTCAGGAGGCATGGGAACTGTTCGGCAGGATGCCCAAGAGGAACGTATATTCTTGGAATGCCATGATTTCTGGATTTCTCAGCACTGGAAAAGTGGATGAAGCAGTTCAATTATTTGAGAGGACGCCACACAAGAATGTGGTTTCTTGGACTATAATGGTCACAGGCTTGGCAAAAAATGGTTTTGCTTGCCGGGCGAGAGAGTTCTTTGATAGGATGCCAGCAAAGGATACTGCAGCGTGGAATGCGATGATCACCACTTATGCCAACAGTGGCCAGCTGAATGAGGCCCAGAGATTATTCGATTCGATGCTTGCAAAAGACCTGGTTACCTGGAATACCATCATTGAGGCATATTCCAAGAATGAGCACAAGGTTGAAGCCTTAAACCTATTTCTTCTTATGCGCCGCTCAGTCGTATATCCTGGCATCAGTACATTAATTAGTATCCTAGTTATATCTGAGAGCACAATGGAAGTTAAGCAAATTCATGGGTTGGTTCTCACACTTGGATTCCTGTCAAATACTGGCTTAGGAAATGCTTTGCTCACAATGTACTCGAGGAATGGAGATCTGCTTTCTGCTTGGCTTGCTTTCAAGAGACTGGAAGTGAAGGATGCCATAACATGGACATCGATAATGCAAGCTTTTGCCAACCATGGCTGTGGTTACCTTGCCTTACAGGTCTTTGCTCAAATGCTGAGGCATGGGTATAAGCCTACTTCGACCACCTTTACAGCCATTCTGTCAGCTTGTAGCCACGCTGGCTTGGTTGAGAAAGGTCGCAGGATGTTCAGATCAATTTACCATGTCTACGGAGTAGAACTTACCATTGAGCACTACTCCTGCCTTGTGGACCTTCTAGGTCGAGCAGGGTATGTGAGGGAGGCCAAGGAACTTGTCGACAGTATGCCGCAAGGCATACGAGATGAGGCCATTCTTGGGACGCTGCTAGGAGCCTGTATGATGCATAATGAGGTGGAGGTAGCAAGAGAGGTTGGTGAAAATCTTGTCAGATTTGAAACCTCTGATTCAGAGCGCTACACACTCCTGGCCAATGTATTTGCGTCACATGGAATGTGGGATGAAACAGCAAATGTGTGGAAGATCATGAGGGGCAGTAAGATGAAGAAGACACCTGGTTTTAGTCAGATTGAGGCAAACATGAGGAATCATGTTTTCTACTCAAGGGATCAAGAGCATCCACAGTGTGCCGAAATATATGAGATGCTGAATGACACAGTTGTTCCTCAGATGAAGGGTTCATCCTGTGTGGGATTCTGGGAACCGACTCTGGGATCTGATCCAACTATTTACCAGACATAGAGGCAACAACAGACCAGTAGTGTGAGCCATGGTCTGTACACACCGTTGAAACTGGCTCTCAACTCATTGGATTAGTGTAAGAACTACCAGGTGGAAATTGCTTTTTGGATATCAAGGAGCTCAGCAAGAAATTCAGTTCTTCGATTAATTTCCGCTTGCGTAATTGTAATAATGTTGCACCCCAACTAAGGAAACATCTTCTGAGTAGAGAGTAGCGTGGCTTGGTAGCCCCTGCTTTCTTTCTAGATAGCTTGAAAATGATTGAAATTATGCATCTACATAGTGAAGAGAGCTCCTTGACCTGAGAAGAAAAAAGAACTAGGTAATAATATATCCAGACGTCATTATCATGTCCAGGAAATAGTCTACCCTGGCTGCTACTGACTGCATTGTTTTTGAATTGTAACAGAAAGAAAGAAAATTCCTTCTTTTCCCTCCCACTCGGTGGCCGGCTTCGATTCCATTTCGTCACCCACCAAGTCACAAGGTCTTCCTTTCATATCTGCTGCCGCATCCCATTCCCATTTATTGTCAACAGATTTCGTTTTTCTTTTCTTCTCTAGTCTTTGCCGTCCGATTCCATTTCGCTCCCATGGCGGCGGCGGCGACAGTGCATGAGCCGGAGGTGATCCGTGACAAGGCGGCGATGCGTGCGTGGTCACGCTGCCGTCGCGCGGAGGGCAAGGCCGTCGCTTTGGTCCCCACCATGGGCTTCCTTCACAACGGCCACCTCTCGCTCGTCTCCACAGCGGTGGCGGCCGCCGCCGGACCTGTCGCCGTCGTCGTCTCAATCTACGTCAATCCCACCCAGTTCGCCCCGACCGAGGACCTCGCCACCTACCCCTCCGACTTTGCCGGGGACCTCCGCAAGCTCGCCGCTACCGGCGCCGTTGCTGCAGTTTTCTGTCCCCCGGACCTCTACGTTCGCGGCAGCGCCGGCCGCCCCGATGCCAGCGAGTCCGGGGGCGCGGTTTCCTGCCTGGAGAACGCCGGTGGGCATGAACACGAGACGTGGATTCGCGTGGAGCGGCTGGAGAAAGGGCTGTGCGGGAGCAGCAGGCCCGTGTTCTTCCGCGGCGTAGCCACCGTGGTAGCCAAGCTGTTCAACATCGTCGAACCGGACATCGCTGTGTTCGGGAAGAAGGATTATCAACAGTGGCGCGTCATCTCCAGGATGGTTAGTGGATTGACAGTTGACACTGACACATGCATACACTTTGTTCCGTTTATAAAGGGCCTCTGTCAGGTTCAGTTGTTCAAGTGCTAAAAATGTGAGAACGAAGTAGGCTATCGGCATCCAGTTTATTTTAGTTTCAAGAAAGAGTAGGCCATCCAGATCCAGTCATTGGAACTATTTAGAATAATGGTTTTTTTGTTCCAGTTTATTTCTATTTTCCGTCCTCTGCTAGATGGTAACTTGTTTGTCATCAACATACCACTTTGTTTCATTTATAATTGGCATCTGTCAGTCAGGGGCGGGTGGATCTGCAGGGGGTGCTGCAGCACGCCCTTAGCCCATCTAAATTTTGTGTTTTACTAGTTCTTAAGCTTTACATATAAACCATGAGATTAAGCTGCTTAATTACAAGAGGCTCAGCAACCCCTTTAGCCTTATTCTGGATGAGTGAGAGCAAAAGTTGGCCATCGAATGATGGTAACCACCACTTAGGACTTCAGTTTTTACTTCTCCACTGCCATATTCACCAACTTGAAAACCCGGTACATGATGACTATTTAGAGATTACATTTTGATAATTCAATGCTTCAGTGGTATAATTCAATGCTTCAGTGGTTAACGTTTGCGTTTTGTTTTGATACTTCTCCTCAGTCGTATCCCCGCGTAATGTGTGTTGTCTGTTTAGCTCAGCATTTTATAGTTGATTTCTGTTGCTGAGATAAGCTTTTGCTGTTTTCAGGTTCGTGATCTTGATTTTGCCATTGAGGTTATTGGCTCAGAAATAGTGCGAGAAGCTGATGGTCTTGCCATGAGCTCCCGTAATGTACACCTATCGTGTGGGGAAAGGCAGAAGGTTTGTCTTTTTCAGGAAAAAAATGGTAGTGTTGTTTTTTGTTTTTTTGAAAATTCGTGGTGTTGCTATCGCCAAAAGACATTACGAACGTCTTGTGGTCCAATGTATCCTTGCCCTCCTGGGATCAATCTGTTATAGTTGGGCCTGTCTGTCCAACTTTGTGGTCCAGTTTGTTCAGTGTTTTGTCTAATTGGGCCTCACATTACAACTTTTCTACATGAGCCTCGTGCAAAATAGTGAAAAACACCAAAAAAATTTTCTGCAGTTTTGTGAACTGGCTCAAGGTGAAAAATTGAATAGAATCAAAACAATCTTGCAGCAGGAGTTACTTTCCACCGCTGATTTCCATGTTGCTCTTTCAGTTTGAATAATAGTAATCAGTTTATTGGTACAATAATCTCTACCTGGTTCTTATGACTCAATAGTCGAGAGTTTGGGGCATAATAATTTTATTTATAACATGGTAGGGAGCTACATATAAAATTTATGGAAGAAACAGTTATTTTGAAATGTTGATCATTGCATATACCTGTTGTAAATATCTTTATTCCTTTCTCAAAACAAATCTGTCCTTAAATTGTGATGATCACCTGTGTAGGCATTATCCATCAGTAGGTCACTGGTGAATGCTAGAACAGATGTGCTGAATGGAAACAATCATGGCCAACAAATAAAAGATCAAATAGTGCAGATGCTGAAAGAAGCTAGCGGTCAGGTTGACTATGTTGAGGTAATGTTGTTGGCTTGTCCTCGCCTGTTGAATATATCTGTGTTCTTAGACAATTTCATAATGGTCATTGTTCTCATTGATTTGTGGTATAGATATTCTGGTTTTGTCCTCTAGAGCCTTTGAAAGCTTTAAGTGTTTGTTATGCATTGTATCACGAGACAGCAAAGTTGAGCAACCCTTTTGTCGTCATTACACTAAACTTTTGGGAAAGATTGAATGTTTGATATCAATTAGGACGCTTTGGTAATAGCGTGATGGCATCTCAGGAGACTTTCTAAACAAATCTCTGTTGTGAACGCCATGCAGATTGTGGAGCAAGAGAGCCTGACGCCTGTTGAGAGAATCGATCGCCCTGCTGTGATTTGTGTCGCCGCATGGTTTGGGAAGGTGAGACTGATTGACAACATCGAGATCCAGGCACCATGGTGAGATTTGGAAATCAGATGAGCTGCTGCCTGCTTCTGCTTCTGGCTTCGAAGGTGTATCGATCAGTTCATGCCTTCATGGAAGGCTTCTTCATCTTAACCTTCCATGAAGATGTTTCAGTCCCTGGCTGGATATGCTCCGTGCAACCACGTATAGAGAACTAGTAGCCAATATGGTCCTTGACCTTGAGAGTGTCTTGTGTGCTGGATTCTGACCGCCTGATTCTTACTTTTATCCGCCAATATAGTCCTCGAAAGTACCTTGTATTTGAGGATAGAGGATTTTTTTAAAAACTTTTATCCATAGTCTCAAGTTGTTGAACAGCTGAGGTCTGGTGCGCTTGCCCAGCTCGCCGAGTCCCTGACGATGGCCCACAGCGGCACAGCATCGTCACCTCAGCTGTTAGCATCCATTGCACATGTTGTCTCTGTCTGTTCCTGGTGCAGTCAATCGATTCGTGAGGCAAGTCGCAACGCCATCGGGGTTTATACTGCTGAAAATCACCTGCAGGTCTGCTGCTGCACATTCAGAATGAGCTCATTTCGAAGAACAAAAAAGATTCAGAATGAGCTGGAATCAAACTGAAATGGCGATGGGCGATTCCTGTCCAGTTCCTTTCAGTGAGATAAGGATGGAAGAAGACGCATCCCGTCTGTTCCTCCTCTGCAGAAGACCGCTTTGCCTTAACGTGCCCTCTAGCCTTAGTCTTTGGATTGGTAACAGATGGAATGGAACACAGCACACATTGCCCTCAGTGCAATCTCTTGTCAAAATCGATTGTTCAACGGTTTACGATTGGGAGCTTTGGGAGTGCTGACATGCTACCCTCCTATCCTATGAGAGCAGAGCAGCACTCAGATCAGGAATCAGGAGGCAGCTCCAACTCTCACCAGCTGCCTGAAAAACGTATCGAGACACTGCACCAACAAACAGCTGCTGCTGATGCTAACAGTCTGGCCTGTCACTCGCCAGAGCAGTTGAACCGATGCAATCAACCACCTTATTATCTGTTGCTCTTGTTTCACACACAAAGTTTGGTTGGTGCACCTGCAACCCCAAACCTGCTGCTGGCTGGAAACAATGTTCCACAAGACATCTTACTAGTGTTTTTTCTTTTCTTTTTGGTTGCCTTCACAACACCCAAACTGAATCAACCCTAAAGCATCCCACCATAACATAGACCAGAAGCCAAAACTCACTGACAGTGACAAGTGCAAAAGGGAGCACCAAGTCATATGCAATGGAGGTTCAAGGTACAACACCACAAAATACACACAACAACGGCATCATAGGCCCTTACTTTGGGGCACCATGATGCGTGCTTCTTAACCATTACACAGTATACAGGGCCCCATCTTTCGGGGTCCCATTCTGCCCAGGTATACTCACTATACTAGGACACGTAGATAGACAGACAGCAAAACATACACATCTCCAACCCAAGATTGATCCGGTTCAGGACGACACAACGCAGTACACAGACAGCCTCACAGCTTGCTTTTTTTCTGGGGCCTTCCAAGTACCAGGTCTTCTCCTTCCTTCCTTCCTTCCAGGTAGGGAAAATGAAACCAGAAGCAGCTTGCGCTTAAACAAACAACATTGCCCAACCACCATCCACAAAACATACAAGGATGATTAATATTTATTACAATCTCAAGGCAACCACCTCCTCAACAGCTCAGATGCCTTCCTTCTCGCAGAGGTCTAGCAGCGACAAGGTCTGCAAATTTTAATTTCATGAGAATGATTGGCATGACCAGAAAACTTGTCATCTTCGTATGCTTAAGAACTTTATCGTAACAGACAACATCATTATGAGATTATACATAACAAAAATAAAATAGACTAGCCCAAATCTACGGGACTTCATATTGTGATTTTAAAAAGTAACTGTCACATACTTCCACGCACCAATGAAAAATAAACTATTTTGGTCTCATTTCTGTCAAAGTGAACCATATACAACTAAACTTAATCAGGCATGTAGAAGGAAGCTGAACTGAATTTAATCATCATGGCAGCATGAACGCAAAGTGCTGATAAAGTTTCCATGGACACATGCGCTAATAAAGTTCCATTGTGCAACGGAGCTTTCACTGCACGATTCATGTGCACAGCAGACAGGATAAGTTATATACCTCTGCGATGGAGAGCTCAAGGCGAAACTTTGGGCCATCATAATGGTGCAAAACTGGCCTGAAGGAATCCTCTTCCAACGGCTTGCAAAGCTTCCTAATGCGGATCCTCACCTGACATGGTGAAGATGTCAGATCATGAAATCAGAAGGAAATGAGAAATAAACATATGCCAAACGCTGTCTGTACCTGTGCTGGGAATCTGGATTCACCTTTACACTTCTTATCCTCCCATGCAGTGGGATCAATATTAGACCCACCAAAACTGGCAGCCTAAGCAAGTTCAAAACCAAAAGATAATAAGCCACTAGATTTATACTGAAGCATAAAATGGAATTAGAACTTCAGTAAAAAAAAATACAGATGTGCGGAATCAAAATAATCATTCATTTACTGAAATTGAAAACAACTAAAATGATGGTTTAGTCAGCTACGTGGCTAACGGAATTGGGTCAACAACAAAGACTATGGAGCTGGATGTATACAGAAGCACAGCTACATCCAACTATAAAGCAATGCTTGGCACACCGTCAACAGTGTGCAACAAAATCATACAAGACTAGGCATGAAAAATAACCCCAAACCAAAGAAGGTAAAATAATACATACAAAACTAGCAGCAGCTGACACGATGAAATACTAGCTAAAGCTGCCCACTTAAAGATATCAAAGTGGAGTCATCCATGTGGAGTCATGGATGTGGAGCCATCCACCTAAAATGAATTTAGGCTTCCTGGTACCATGTGATGTGGTATCTTGAAAACCAAAACCAGGACCTTACTTTCTAATTCAATGTTTATTTTTAAACATTAGCAAACCATTGGTTAGAAGAAATTATACACAAGGGCACAAGAAAAAAAGGTGAAAGCAAGCTAGAAATAGTCCATCTACAATGATAATAATGCACAAAGCCCAACATCATTTCTTAGATGCACAATTTATTAGCTAACAACATCTTATGTATGAGCATGACAAACAAACAGCTGTTTAACAAAGTTAGAGAGACTTTGCAGGCATCAGTTAATCAGTTAATCAGATAATCACGCACCTCAAATACACCATGAAGCTGGTGAGTTGTGTAGTTATAGAGGAAAAGAGGCAGCCCAGGAGTAATTGCTCGGACTGAATCACGGTATCTTGCCGGCAACCCTGCAGAAGAGGAACAGATCATGATAAGCTATTATCAAAAAGAAGTTTTCAAATGATATCAAAGTTGTTTTTCAGAATAATAAGCCGAGTGATTTATCAGGAGAAGTGGCAGCACATACCAAAAAGCTGCCTCTTGAGATCCTCCTGCATGGTATCGTTGTTGCAGACAAAGATGTACCCACCAAGGACTTCATTCCTTGGTAGCATCTCACTCGTTGGTAGTGTCTTGAAGCGCTTGTCAATAGCAGAATTGCTGTTGGTGTTCCCGTTGCTGTTGTTCCCATTGTTGTTGGCACCATTGTTTTTTCCATTGGCCTCTTTCACATTAGGACCATTGGAGTACTTGTTGACCCCAACATTCATCTTGAACGTGTTGATATTGGCATTGCTTCCCTTGGGATACATTGGGTTCATGTTATAACCCATGTTGCGGAAAGAGTTCTTGAGGGCAGCCTCGTTCATCTTCAGATCATTCATTTTCAGATCCAGGTTCATGAGGCCAAGATTGATGTGATCCATCCTGGGCTCGTCGTGGTGGTAGGCCATCTTATCCCACTGTTTGACCTCAGGGACGGTGTTCATCCGTGCATAGTCGAGGTCATTCATCCTCTCGCCCTTGGACTTGGTGATCTCAGCAAGCTTGGACGTCATGAGAGACCACTGGCGGTCCTCCACAACCTTTGGCTGGCCCCGGAGCTCATCTCCAAGATGCCACAGGTTATCCATAGTTCAATCTCTGTGCCTAAATTGCAAAAAAGAAAGGATTAACAAACGTCAGGTCACTCAACAGATGCCGGTAGCTTCAAGGCACCAAATGACAGAGCCAAGAAACACAATGTTCCTGTGGCATCTAGAAAACAGATCTCCTGTCCGAAGCAGAACTCAGAACGACTGCATTGAAGATTGAACAGCAATTGAAGGAAAAAAATACAAGGACTTTACTAAAGCCTGCACATGCAGGATTTGGGCCGACGGCAGTCAAGATTTGGTTTGACTGCCACAGCCACCGGCAATGGCGCCGCCGGCCCTTGGCGCCCACGCTGCTCACCTCGCCACCCTCGATCTGCCACCGCTGCCGAGCCTACCGCCGGCAAGACGCTCCTCTAAGCCCGCTGGCCATGGAACCCTTCCCCCGATAACCCCGGACCCGAAACCCTAACCAAGACACCACCATGCCTCAATCCGAGAAAGGGATGAGGAGCAGGAGGATGACCCACCTCGTCGCCGGCCGTCTACCAGCACCCACCAGAGCTGGAGGAGCACGAATCGGAGGACAGGAAGAGAGGGGTTGAGCACGGAGGGAGAAGGCGGCCGTTTGTGGCTGCGGAGGTGTGTCCGTCCGGTAGGAGAGAGGAGGGAGAAGCTGCGCGCTGCGGAGGCTTAAATGGCTGCACGTTGTGAAATTATGCTTTTTCCCAGAATATAAATTTTTCGTGCCGATGTGTAGTGAGACAGGCAAATAACGAATTTTTAGCTGAAAATAACACCGTCTACTGTCCTCTCAGCTCGTCTATCAATCATCAATAGCTCGAGCTCGGCTGCGTGTTCAATAGCTCGAGCTCGGCTGCGTGTTTGCCAGACCTCTGCTAAACAGTTTTTTTATATAGAGAAATGATTCTCAGCTGATTTTGTAAAGTGGGCTGGGAGCTGAAAAAAGTAGTTTCTCCTGATTCTGTGAAGTGATTCTCCATCCTGATTTTAAGAGTTTTTGCTAGAGAATCAAACATAATCGATTTTAACTACAGAATCACTTCTCTCGAAAAATCAGCTCCAATAGAGAATCAGAATCAGGTAGAGCTGTACAAACAGGCCCTAAACTCCAAATTATCATATTTAGAAAGGTAAGTGTCCACAGTCGAGCCTAATAGGAGAACAAAACAAACCCAATCAAATGAAATCCTAACCCTTTGTTTGGATAGAGGTGTATTGGAGTGTAATGAAAAGGACTGAGAGAGAAATGAATTAATTTTCCCTTCAATACCTCACATTCCCCTCCATTACACTAGTTCCCAAACAAGCTCTAAATGGGTTTTGAATCCGAGTGAAATTGAAATGGGAAGGGAGGGAGGATTTTGATATGACCAAACAACTTCCTTAATAAATAAGGGAATCCAACAAAAAAATCAAGTTTGATGGGATCAATGAAGAATTGCTCACCACTCAACAAGGGGATGGCGACACATATCGGCGGCCGTATCGGATGGATGGATCTTCACGCTCACTCCGGTAGAAAATGCTAATATACGACGGATCGAAGAGGAGGACTGAGATCGACTCCTACGTTTTTCCGTCTTGTAGCTGGACTTGCCTTCTACTAGTAGGTTTGAAAATGGCAGAGAGAGGTGAAAATGAGGAGAGGAGACGATGGACAAGACCTAGCTCTCCACCTCCACTTGTCAAGGAGGGAGGAGAACTGTCCTGTCCGCGTATCGGCATATATAACCAACGCTGACGAGATGAGTCTCACAAACATTGCTAATTTACTAGTCCTCTCACTTGTGGGTGGTTCGAAAAATATGATAAATCGTTACTCTGCTGTAGTTGACTCGTGTTTGGCTTAGTTTGGGTGGTTACTTTCTGTGCTTTAGGACCACACAGTGTGAATGGATTTGTGTTTGAGATTAATAAAAATTTGCTATTGTTTTTAAATGAAATATAGTCAAAATCTGTACTCAAACGGTCTTGTGGACAAAACCAACATAAGCGAAATACATAGCTTGACGATCTAGTCAAAAGAAAAAGCCCCCATGGAGTCCATGTCTTAGGACTTCTTCTCTTTTTTGAAAGGAAAAAAAAAGCAGCAATAAACAGAATCACAGATTGGAAACTGGTGGGTTAGGAATGAAGAGCACATAAAGGCAACAAGTTGTTTCAGTCCAGTCATGTAGAGTATATCCATCCATCTGCCTCCAACAAGCATAGCCTTTTTAGGTTGAATGCAAAGGCCTTTGCATTCTATGTTACAGTAGCTCTACACTTGTACGGTAATGTCAACTGCACCTCCGTTTAAAAATGGTAGAACTCTAAGTTTTTACTAAGTCAATTTAACTCAAAATAATTAAACATATATTTAAAAATATTATTAGTTTTTATACCAAAATATTAAGTTAGGTTCATCGTAAAATATACTCCCCGTCCTATAATACAAGGCATTCTAGCAATTTTAAATAGATTAAGAGAGACAATAAAAGACGCATGTACCATATGAGACCTTCCTGTTTAGCAGCCCGTAATTAAGATTGTGGAGAAAGGAATAGAAAAGGCAAATATGCAGTGGAGAGATAAGAAAAATTAAATGATTTTCTTTAATATTTGTCAATGCCTTATATTTGAGCACAAATTTCGAACTCTTGAGAAAAGAGTTTTGTCCCTGTAAGAGCATCTCCAAGAGTGACTAAAAATCTAGTGCCCAAAACACTAGTTTTGGGAGCTTGCCAAAAAGTATTGGGAGCTTGTCGGGGGTAGACCCCCAGGGGTACCCAGAAGGCGGATTGGCCCAACCAGCAAGGGGCGGCCCAATCCGAGTGCTGTCGGGCCGGGTTGTCAGACTGGGTGGCCCACCACTCGGAGGCCCACCAGTCGGACGAGCCGGATGGGCGCGACGGCGCACGCGGCAAGAAACAAGACGGCGTATCCCGCAAGAAGCTCGGAGATCAAGATAAACTAGCCGGAATTATAGGGAAAGATATCTGTAATCGTTATAGGATCGCATCCTTGTATTTCGGGTAGGTTATGATCTCTAGCCGACTTGTAACTCAAGGCAGCCGGACTATATAAGGCGCCTTGGGACCCCCCTCCAGCACAATTACAACCATCCACGAACTTAAACCTAGGACAGAACCCAACTACGGAGATCCTTCAGGAACTTCATACACAGCAATACAAACACCCAACACAGGACGTAGGGTATTACGTCGTCCTGACGGCCCGAACCTATTCAATCCTTGCGTCTTGTGTTACCATCGACTTCTGATCCTCGATCTGTCCCTCGACAAATCAACCACGCAGACTACCCTGTGTGGACTGCCAGGTCCATAAATCCGACAGTTGGCGCGCCAGGTAGGGGTTGATCGACGAGATCAATCTGCAAGCTCGATGGCATCCACTTCCGCCGTCATCACGCCGGCATCCGTGAAGATTTCCATCGCTAAGGGGGCTATGTTCTTCTTCGGATCCATGGTCTTCACCGCCGGACCCGAGGGAGAGCTCTCCTTCACCCGTGACGCCAACCCGGAGGAGACAGCGCCACGACTCGACGCTACGCCAGACGGGATCGTCACCATCACCACTCCGTCGCCAACCATCGCCAACAACTCGGCGATCGCGGCGGCCGACATCGTTCTCCCGCCATCTGAGGGGAACACGCTTCCTCCTACACCGCCGACTGCTTCATCCACTCCGCCTCCGCCGCGCAAGGTGCAGCAGACGCTCGAGGAGCGAAGGCGCAGATGGGCCGCACGCCAACGCCAATTCGAGGCGGACATGGACCACGCCATCGCCTCCATCGGCAAATGCATCGACCTCGCCGAATCCGCTCGCCAGGGCATCGCCTCGCCAACACGATTCCCGTTGGGACTCAGGAACAGCGGGGCCATCTACCAAGAAGCACTCGGCGAACGGCTGATCGCCGACTACTCCCCAGATGCGATCAGGGCGGTCGATCCCATCACGGCCATCCAGATCGGATCTGCTCCGGACGTTGCGGCAACGCAACACCCTCATCCTCAGGACGCGCCGACTCCGCCTGAACCGGAACTCACTCCGACTTTCCCGCGGGTCACACGTGTCCTCCCTCCCAATAAGAGGATCGTGCCTGCCAAGCGGGAGACGTTCGTCTCCGACATATCCGCCGATGAGCCGACGGTCCAAGGAGAGGATCAAGCACACCGTGACGCCAGGATCGGGCGCAATGGTGAGAAGCAACGGCGCCGCGACGCACGGCGAGAACGCCGAAACCCCAGGACCATGCGTAACCTCCACGACGACTTCATCCAAGAAGTCGGCGGCGTGGGCGTCTACGCCACCCCGTCGGCCAACCTCGCCGCCGCGCATCTTGAACTGGAAGGGATCCCAGAAACCCCGGAACTCAACCGGATCAAGACCAGACTGACTGCAGCCGCGGGCATGATCAATGCCCAAAAGGCTCCTGCCTCCTCATCTCGCCACTCCAAGTCGGCCAGCCGCCGGGAAGTCGACCACGATGTGGTCGACCAGCCAGATCTCCGCGAACAACTCCGCAACCGTGACCTCCGCAGGAACCTCGACGACCGCCACCGGCGAAGGGACGAGGAGGAGCTCTGACGGCGCGCCGAGTACAATCGCGAACACGGCGCCCCGGGGCTGGACCGTGACACCCGCCTACGCCGAGAGCTCGAGGCCAATGAGGCCGCGCGCCGCCGCGAGTTCGACCGCAAGTACGGACCTCCATTCGGACAAGACAGGCCGCCTCGGGCTCGCACCCCTGAAGATTACTCCGCCGATTCGGGACACAGGGACATGGAGAACCTCAACGACTGCGACGGCTTCCCGGCGTTTACTGCCCGAGTAAGATCTATTCGAATGCCTGCTAATTTCAAACCTACAGGCATAGAAAGATACGACGGGAAGACGGACCCGACGATGTGGCTTCGGACGTACAGCATCGCCATCCGGGCGGTGAACGGCGACCACGACTCCATGTGCGCCTACTTCCCCGTCGCCATGACCAAGGTGGGGCTGAGCTGGCTCCACAGCCTCGAGCCCGGCTCCATCGACAACTGGGACACTCTTTGCCGCCAGTTCAAGAGCTACTTCCAGGGCAGCTCTATCCGGCCAGGCACAGCGTGGGATCTGGGCAAGGTGAAGCAGAACCGCGGGGAGAGCCTCCGCGACTACACCGACCGGTACATGGAGAACCGCAACCTGGTTCCCGGCTGCTCCGAGTCCGAGATCATCAACTACTTCCTCGACGGCCTCGCTGACTCCGTCGTCTTCGAGCGCCTCTGCGAGGACATGCCAAAGACCTCCGGCGAGTTCTTTGGGCGGGTGAACAAGATGGCGAACGCCAAGGAGGCCGCTCGCCTCCACTACAACAAGAAAAGCACTCGGGACGACGATCGGCCGCCTCGCCGAGAGGACCGGCCGAAGGAGGAGGACCCACGCCGCTCCCGACCTAAACCAAGCAGGATGGGCGACCGAAAGCGCTCAGGAGACTTCACCGTCGCCGCCATGGATCGCGGAGGCCCTCGCCCGCGGTCCAACTTCAACGCCGACTTCGACAAGATGCTCCAAGGGCCCTGCCCCATCCACAAGCAGTCTAAACACCGCATGATCGACTGCATGGGACTCGCCGACGCTTACAAGAAGAAAGAAGGGAAGCTGCCGCCGCGCGACGACGACAAAGGCGACAAGGGAAAAGGGGCCCCTGCGAACCCCGCTTTCCCGAATGTCGAGAGGCAGGTGAACTTCATCCTTGGAGGACCGCCGCCCGTGGATGACAAGCGCCGGGAAAAGGTGCGCGACCGGGAGATATTCTCCTGCTACACATCGCCGATCCAAGCACTCCGCTGGTCCGAGCAGCCGATCACCTTCTCCAGGGAGGACCAGTGGTTCCAAATCTCCGATGTGGGCGAGTACCCCCTGGTGCTCAGCCCGATCGTGAACGACGCCCGCCTCACCAAAGTACTCGTCGACGGCGGGAGCGGGCTTAACATCATCTTCGCCCAGACGCTGTGGGACATGGGCATCGGCCTCGACGCTCTGACTCCTTCTCTCCACCCGTTCTACGGGCTGATCCCAGGCAAGGGCTCCAAACCACTCGGGCAGATAGCTCTGCCCGTCACCTTCGGCGATCAGAGCAACTTCCGGACCGAGTACCTCAACTTCCAGGTCGCCGACTTCACCACCGCCTACCACGCCATACTCAGGAGGCCAGCGCTCGCCAAATTCATGGCGATCCCCAACTACACGTACCTGCTGATGAAGATGCCGGCACCAAACGGCGTCCTCTCCATCCGCAGTGACGTCCACACCGCCAAGGGCTGCGACAAAGAAGGGCTCCACCTCTGCACTGGCATCGAGCGCAGCGTGCTCCAAATGGAAGTGGTCCACGAGGTGAGAACTTTCCAGGGAGACCCGGGCTCTATCCCCGAGTCCTCCAAGCGAAGGGCCACGCCGGCCACCATGCAGCCAGCTGAAGAAGTGCGCCCCATCTCGCTTGGGCTCTCCGACTCCTCCAAGACCGCCCTGATTGGTTCAGGGCTCGACCCCAATTAGGAAAGCGCGCTCGTCGCCTTCCTCCGGGACAACGCCGACATATTTGCATGGACTCCATCAGATATGCCGGGTGTTCCGAGGGAGGTGGTCGAGCACTCCTTGAAGGTTGACGCGAACGCCAAGCCAGTTCGCCAAAAGCTCCGATGCTTCGCGCAGGACCGCAAGGAGGCCATTAGGGTAGAGATTACAAGGCTGTTAGCTGCAGGGTTCATTAGAGAAGTCTTTTATCCCGACTGGCTAGCTAATCCAGTCCTTGTAAGAAAAAAAGAATAATGAATGGAGGATGTGTGTTGATTACACAGATCTCAACAGGCACTGCCCTAAGGACCCCTTCGTCCTGCCCCGCATCGACCAAGTCGTCGACTCCACCGCCGGATGCGTACTCCCATGCTTCCTTGATTGTTACTCCGGCTATCACCAGATCGCCTTGAAGGAAGAAGACCAAGAGAAGACATCCTTCATTACTCCAATTGGCGCTTACTGCTACACCAAGATGACGTTCGGCCTCCGCAACGCTGGTGCTACTTACCAGAGAGCCATCAACCTCACCCTGGGCACACAGATCGGCCACAACGCCGAGGCTTACGTCGATGATATAGTCATCAAGACGAAGACCGAAGCCGAGTTCATCGCCGAACTCACCGAGATGTTCACCAATCTCCGCAGGCTCAACTGGAGGCAAAACCCGACCAAGTGCGTCTTCGGCGTACCGAAAGGAAAACTACTCGGCTTCATCGTGAGCAACAGAGGCATCCAAGCCAACCCCGAGAAGATAGACACCATCCGGAGGATGAAACCGCCGACTGGGAAGAAAGAGATCCAAAAACTGACTGGTTGCATGGCGGCCTTGAGCAGGTTCATCTCCCGGTTGGGGGATAAGGGTTTGCCGTTCTTCAAAATTCTCAAGAAGACCGACAAGTTCGAGTGGAACCAGGAGGCACAGCAAGCTTTCACCGACCTCAAGAACTACCTCTCCAATCCACCAGTACTCGCCGCCCCGCATAACGACAAAACGCTACTCCTATACATTGCTGCCACGACTAATGTGGTGAGCACTGTCATCGTCGTGGAAAGAGAGGAAGAAGGAAAGGTGCAAAGGGTGCAGCGACCAGTCTACTACGTAAGCGAAGTACTCAGCGAATCTAAGGCCCGCTACCCTCAGGTGCAGAAACTGCTCTACGCACTGCTGATCACATCAAGGAAACTCCGCCATTATTTTCAAGCACATCGCATCAAGGTGGTCACGCAATTTCCACTCGGCGAAATCCTCCACAACAGGGACGTCACCGGGCGGATCATCAAGTGGTCCGTCGAGCTCGCCTCCTTCATCATAGACTTCGTCCCGCGCACCGCAATCAGGCACAAATCCTCGCCGACTTCGTCGCCGAATGGACAGAGAGCCAGGACGCGAAAGAAGACACCAGCGGCGAACACTGGAAGATGTACTTTGACGGCTCCTTAATGATCGACGGAGGAGGCGCCGGTGTACTCTTCATCTCGCCGAAAGGGGAACAGCTCCGATACGTCCTCCAAATTCGTTTCCCCGTCACCAACAACGCCGCCGAGTATGAAGCAATCCTCCACGGGCTCCGCATCGCCACCTCACTAGGAATAAAGAGGCTCCTGGTCTATGGCGATTCCGCTGTCGTTATAAACCAGGTGAATAAAGACTGGGATCGCCACTGCGAGCGGATGAACGCCTATTGCGAGGCAGTGCACAAGCAGGCGGAAAAATTCTACGGAGTTGAGTATCACCACGTTCCACGGGAGAACAACCTCGCCGCTGATGCACTCGCCAAGCTGGGATCAACCCGCGCGGAAGTACCAGGGGGAGTGTTCGTGCAAGGCCTCCTCAAACCCTCTGTCAAAGAGTTGGGGGATTGGCCCCGAACCACTCGGGAGCCAACGCTGCAAATCAAGTGGTGCGCCGCTAAGGCTCGACCAGCACTCGCACTCGGGGGCTGGCGCCGCATCAAAATCAGTGTGCCTCTCGGGCTCGATTGGCTCTGAGCTACTCGGAAGCCGACACTGCAGGACAAACGGCGTACCGCTAAGGTTCGACCGGCACTCGAACTCGGGGGCTGGCGCCACATCAGAAACAGCGTGCCTCTCGGGCTCGATCACCCCCGAAGCGCTCGGGGGCTGACGCTGCGAACAAGTTACAACAGTTGGAGAAGCGCGGCCAACCCCCGACAATTCGGGGCTGGCGCTGCCGAGAAGCTTCCTCCTCAAGACTATTATGCAGTGAAATCCTTTTGCAGGTTATATGAAGCGCCCCTGCCTAAGCAGAGACTAAATGTGATACAATTATCAGTCCCAGGAGGCTGATACACATTTATTCAACAGATAGTTCAGAACCTTACACTCCCCGATGAGGAGGAAACTTGATACAAGCTAAGACAACCAAAAGGTAAACTACGGCTATGAGCCAAATGATGAACCAGACCGGTTCAACAAAAGGATCAGAGTTATGCGACAGCGAAAGCATCTCGGGCGGGGCCAAACTCCACAGGCAAAGTCGGGTGCGGGCACGACCACCTACTCGGCGTCCTCAACGACGAAGTCCGGGTCTTCTTCTGGATTGACAACAACAAGGGTGAGTACAAAAGTACTCAACAAGTCCAACCACACCCACGGAGGGTTTAACACAGAAGTATGCACAGGATATTTCAAGGAATAAGGCTAAGGTTTAATTTGCAATAAAGCTAATTTTACTCATGCAAAGGTTTATCAAGGAAAAACTTTAGCAAAGCAAGCTTAAGTAATACAACTAAGTAAGTGGGGGTTGATCCACAAAGGATCCAAAATTTTAAACGCTACCGGATTTCCCATCCGCCGTAGCTCTTGGCACAAAGCCGAACACAATTCCAAAACACACACTCCAACCCAACCCAAAACCTTCGGTATTGTGACCAAGCCATAACTCGCCCATGACCGTGGGCACGGCTATTCGAATAGTTTGGAAACTCTGCAGAGGTGTACACTTTCACCACAAGTAGGGTACCGCAACACGAACACCTTAGTGCCAGCGCGGATCCTATCGAAGCCATTACCCACCATAGCCAAACTGCCTAGCCATCACGAGAAATAACCAAGGGGTTTATGACACCAAGTCGGCAACCATGTCACTAAGACGGCACTTGGTTTTCTCGCTGCACACCTGCCACCAGACAACTAACAGCACGGCTAGTGGGATTTAGACTAAGCCCTTGCACCATACAAGAGTCGAGTGGTTGTACGAGATAAATGGGTTAGGCAAGATGACACATCACCTCGGTTTAAAACCGGACAAAATGGATATCTCCCAACTTGCTTAACCACAAAGGTACAAGCCACCGAATGGTATTTCACAAAGAAATACCCATCCATTTTATCCAACACTTTCTCTATTTTCAAAACCCAAAACCCAACTCTTTACTCAACACACTCACACTTTTCTTCTTTACAAAACCAGTAATTGTCATGATTGATTAAGTAACTAGAACAAGTTCTAAGCATTCTAAGCAAGGTTATCAACCAAACAGAGCAAA
>CM014278.1:67802351-67865920 GCA_004135705.1 Alloteropsis semialata | reverse complement strand
GTTGCGAAAAAATTGACAGCAAGTTCGGCCGCATAAAATGGTGCATTAATTGCACTAAACGGGCCCGTTTCGGGGTGTCACAAAAGCAGTAACGAAATGGTCTGAAACTTACCTAGACATGGTTTTTGGTCTAATAGAGTGGTTTGGAGTCATCCGTTGCGAAAAAAGTGACAGCAAGTTCGGCCGTATAAAACGGTGCATTAATTGCACTAAACTGGTCCGTTTCGCTACGTTACAAATGCAGTAACGAAATGGTTCGAAACTCTCCCAGACATGGTTTTTGGTCCAATAGAATGGTTTGGAGTCATCCGTTGCGAAAAATTGACAGCAAGTTCGGCCGCATAAAACAGTGCTTTAATTGCACTTAATGGGCCCGTTTCGCTACGTTACAAAAGCAGTAATGAAATGGTCCGAAACTCACCCGGCATGGTTTTTGGTCTAATAGAGTGGTTTGGAGTCATCCATTGTGAAAAATTTGACAGCAAGTTCGGCCGCATAAAACGGTGCATTAATTGCACTAAATGAGCCTGTTTCTCTATGTGACAAAAGCAGTAACGAAATTGTCCGAAACTCATGCAGACATGGTTTTTGGTCTAATAAAGTGGTTTGGAGTCATCCGTTGCGAAAAAATTGACAGCAAGTTTGGCCCCATAAAACGGTGCATTAATTGCACTAAACGAGCCCGTTTCAGGATGTCACAAAAGCAGTAACAAAATGGTCCAAAACTCACCTAGACATGGTATTTGGCTTAATAGAGTGGCTTGGAGTCATCCGTTGCGAAAAAATTGACAGTAAGTTCGGCCGCATAAAACAGTGCATTATTTGCACTAAACGGTCTCGTTTCGGGGTGTCACAAAAGCAGTAACGAAATGGTCCAAAACTCACCCAGGCATGGTTTTTCGTCTAATTGAGTCGTTTGGAGTCATCCGTTGCGAAAAATTGACAGCAAGTTCGGCCGCATAAAACGGTGCATTAATTGCACTAAACGGGCCCGTTTCGCTACGTGACAAAAGCAATAACGAAATGGTCCGAAACTTACCCAGACATGGTTTTTGGTCTAATAGAGTGGTTTGGAGTCATTCGTTGCGAAAAAATTGACAGTAAGTTCGGCCACATAAAACGGTGCATTAATTGCACTAAACGAGCCCATTTCGGGGTGTCACAAAAGCAGTAATGAAATGGCCCAAAACTCACCCAGACATGGTATTTGGCTTAATAGAGTGGTTTCGAGTCATCCGTTGCGGAATAATTGACAGCAAGTTCGGCCGCATAAAACAGTGCATGAATTGCACTAAACGGGCTCGTTTCGGGGTGTCACAAAAGCAGTAACGAAATGGTCCAAAACTCACCCAGACATGGTTTTTCGTCTAATAGAGCCGTTTGGAGTCATCTGTTGCGTAAAAATTGACAGTAAGTTCGGCCTCATAAAATGGTGCATTAAATGCACTAAACGGGCCCGGTTCGCTACGTGGCAAAAGCAGTAACGAAATGGTCCAAAACTCACCCAGACATGGTTTTTGGTCTAGTAGAGTGGATTGGAGTCATCAGTTGCAAAAATATTGACAGCAAGTTCGGCCGCATAAAATGGTGCATTAATTGCACTAAACGGGCCCGTTACGGGGGTCAAAAAATCATGAACGAAATGGTCCGAAACTCACACAGACATGGTTTTTGGTCTAATCGAGTGGTTTGGAGTCATCTGTTGTGATAAGATTGACAGCAAGTTCGTCCACATAAAACGGTGCCTTAATTGCACTAGACGGGCCCGTTTCGGGGTGTCACAAAAGCAATAACGAAATAGTCCGAAACTCACCCAGACATGGTTTTTGGTCTAATAGAGTCGTTTGGAGTGATCCCGTGTAAAAAAAGTGACAGCAAGTTCAGCCGCATAAAATGGTGCATTAATTGCAGAAAATGGGCCCGTTTCGATACGTTACAAAGTCAGTATCGAAATGGTCCGAAACTCACGCAGACAACGTTTTCGGTCTAATAGGGTGGTTTGGAGTCATCTGTTGTGAAAAAATTGATAGCAAGTTCGTCCGCATAAAACGGTGCATTAATAGCACTAAACGGGCCCGTTTCAGGGTGTCATAAAAGCAATAACGAAATAGTAGAAAACTCACCCAGACATGGTTTTTGGTCTAATAGAGTGGTTTGGAGTCATCCCATGTAAAAAAAGTGACAGCAAGTTCGACCGTATAAAACGGTGCATTAATTGCACTAAACATGCCCGTTTCGGTACGTTACCAAAGCAGCAACGAAATGGTCCGAAACTTACATAGACAAGGTATTTGGTCTAATAGAGTGGTTTGGGGTCATCAGTTGCGAAAAAATTGACAGAAAGTTCGGCCGCATAAAACTGTGCATTAATTGCACTAAACGGGCCCGTTTCGGGGTGTCATAAAAGCAATAATGAAATGGTCCGAAACTCACCTAGACATGGTATTTGGTCTAATAGAGTGGTTTGGAGTCGTCCGTTGCAAAAAAATTGACAGCAAGTTCGGCCGCATAAAACTGTGCATTAATTGCACTAAACGGGCCCATTTCGCTACGTGACAAATAGCAGTAACGAAATGGTCCAAAACTCACCTAGACATGGTTTTTGGTCCAATAGAGTCGTTTGGAGTCTTCCGTTGTGAAAAATTGACAGCAAGTTTGGCCGCATAAAATGGTGCATTAATTGCACTAAATGGGCCCGTTTCGGGGGTCACAAAATCATGAACGAAATGGTCCAAAACTCACCGAAACATGGTTTTTGGTCTAATAGAGTGGATTGGAGTCATCCGTTGCGAAAAAATTGACAGCAAGTTCGATCGCATAAAACGGTGTATTAATTGCACTAAACGGGCCCGTTTCGTGGTGTCACAAAAGCAGTAACGAAATGGTCTGAAACTTACCTAGACACGGTTTTTGGTCTAATAGAGTGGTTTGGAGTCATCCGTTGCGAAAAAAGTGACAGCAAGTTCGGCCGTATAAAATGGTGCATTAATTGCACTAAATGGGTCCGTTTCGCTATGTTACAAATGAGTAACGAAATGGTCTGAAACTCACCCAGACATGGTTTTAGGTCCAATAGAGTGGTTTGGAGTCATCCGTTGCGAAACAATTGACAGCAAGTTCGGCAGCATAAAACAGTGCATTAATTGCAACAAATGGGCCTGTTTCGCTACGTTACAAAAGCAGTAACGAAATGGTCCGAAACTCACCCAGCATGGTTTTTGGTCTAATAGAGTAGTTTGGAGTCATCCATTGTGAAAAAATTGACAGCAAGTTCGGCCGCATAAAACGGTGCATTAATTGCACTAAACGGGCCTATTTCGCTATGTGACAAAAGTAGTAACGAAATTGTCCGAAACTCACCCAAACATGGTTTTTGGTCTAATAAAGTGGTTTGGAGTCATCCGTTGCGAAAAAATTGACAGCAAGTTTGGTCCCATAAAACGGTGCATTAATTGCACTAAACGGGCCCGTTTCGCTACGTGACAAAAGCAGTAACGAAATGGTCCGAAACTTTCCCAGACATGGTTTTTGGTCTAATAGAGTGGTTTGGAGTCATTCATTGTGAAAAAATTGACAGCAAGTTCAGCCGCATAAAACGGTGCATTAATTGCACTAGACGGGCCAGTTTCGCTATGTGACAAAAGCAGTAACGAAATGGTCTGAAACTTACCCAGACATGGTTTTTGGTCTAATAGAGTGGTTTGGAGTCATCCGTTGCGAAAAAATTGACAGCAAGTTCGGCCGCATAAAACGGTGCGTTAATTGCACTAAACGGACCCTTTCGGGGTGTCACAAAAGCAAATAACGAAATGGTCCGAAACACATCCAGACATGGTATTTGGTCTAATAGAGTGGTTTGGAGTCATCCCGTGTAAAACAATTGACAGCAAGTTCGGCCGTATAAAACTGTGCATTAATTGCACTAAACGGGCCCGTTTTGCTCCGTTACAAAAGCAGTAACGACATGGTACGAAACCCACCCAGACATGGTTTTTGGTCCAATAGAGTGGTTTGGAGTCATCCGTTGCGAAAAAATTGATAGCAAGTCCGGCCGCATAGAACGGTGCATTAATTGCACTAAACGGGCCCGTTTCGCGACGTCATAAAAGCAGTAACGAAATGGCCCGAAACTCACCCAGCATGGGTTTTGGTCTAATAGAGTGGTTTGGAGTCATCCGTTGTGAAAAATTGACAGCAAGTTCGGCCACATAAAACGGTGCATTAATTGCACTAAATGAGCCCGTTTCGGCGTGTCACAAAAGCAGTAACGAAATGGTCCAAAACTCACCCAGACATGGTATTTGGCTTAATTGAGTGGTTTGGAGTCATCCGTTGCGAAATAATTGACAGCAAGTTCGGCCGCATAAAACAGTGCATGAATTGCACTAAACGGGCTCGTTTTGGGGTGTCGCAAAAGCAGTAACGAAATGGTCCGAAACTCACCCAGACATGGTTTTTCGTCTAATAGAGTCGTTTGGAGTCATCCGTTGTGTAAGAATTGACAGCAAGTTCGGCCGCATAAAACAGTGCATTAATTGCACTAAACGGGCCCGTTTCGCTACGTTACAAAAGCAGTAACGAAATGGTTCGAAACTCACCCAGACATGGTTTTTGGTCTAATAGAGTGGATTGGAGTCATCCGTTGCAAAAATATTGACAGCAAGTTCGGCCGCATAAAATGGTATATTAATTGCACTAAACGGGCCCGTTTCGGGGGTCAAAAAATCATGAACGAAATGGTCCGAAACTCATACAGACATGGTTTTTGGTCTAATAGAACGGTTTGGAGTCATCTGTTGTGATAAGATTGACAGCAAGTTCGTCCACATAAAACGGTGCCTTAATTGCACTAGACGGGCCCATTTCGGGGTGTCACAAAAGCAATAACGAAATAGTCCGAAACTCACCCAGACATGGTTTTTGGTCTAATAGAGTCGTTTGGAGTCATCCCGTGTAAAAAAGTGACATCAAGTTCGTCCGCATAAAACAGTGCATTAATTGCACTAAACGGGCCCGTTTCGGGGTGTCACGAAAGCAATAACAAAATGGTCCAAAACTCACCCAGACATGGTTTTTGGTCTAATAGAGTGGTTTGGAGTCATCCCATGTAAAAAAAGTGACAGCAAGTTCGGCCGCATAAAATGGTGCATTAATTGTATTAAACGGGCCCGTTTCGGTACGTTATAAAAGTGTCGGGGATAGACCCCCGGGGGTACCCAGAAGGCGGATTGGCCCAACCAGCAGGGGGCGGCCCAATCCGAGTGCTATTGGGCCGGTTTGACAGACTGGGTGGCCCACCACTCGGGAGGCCCACCAGTCGGGCGAACCGGATGACTACGACGGCGCGCGCGGCAAGGAACCAGACGGCGTATCACGCAAGAAGATCGGGGATCAAGATAAACTCGCCGGAATTCTAGGGAGAGATATCTGTAATCGTTATAGGATGGAATCCTTGTATTTCGGGTAGGTTATGATAACTCGAGGCAACCAGACTATATAAGGTGCCTTGGGACCCCCCCTCCAAAACACGAGCAATCTTTCAACCTAGGACATAACCCAACTACGGAGATCCTTCAGGAACTTCATACACAGCAATCCATACACCCAACACAGGACGTAGGGTATTATGTCATCTCGACGGCCCGAACCTGTTCAATCCTTGCGTCTTGTGTTACCATCATCTTGTGATCCTCGATCTGTCCCTCAACAAATCAACCATGTAGGCTACCCTGTGTGGACTGCCGGGCTCATAAATCCAACAGTTGGCGCACCAGGTAGGGGTTGATCGACGAGATCAATCTACAAGCTCGATGGCATCTACTTCCGCCGTCATCACACCGGCATCTGCCAAGATCTCCATCGCCGAAGGGGCCATGTTCTTCTTCGGATCCATGGTCTTCACCGCTAGACCCAAGGGAGAGCTCTCCTTCAGCCGCAATGCCACCCCAGAGGAGAGCGCGCCACGACTTGAAGCTACTCCGGACGGGGTCATCACCATCACCACTCCGCCACCAATGATCGCCAACAACCCGACGAACGCGATGGTCGACACCGCCCTCCCAGTTTCCGAGGGGAACCCTCCTCCGCCTTCACCGCCGACTGCTTTGTCTACTCCGCCTCCACCACGCAAGGCTCGCGAGACACCAGCGGAACGAAGATGGCGATGGGCCGCACGCCAGCACGAGTTTGAAGCAGACATGGACCGAGCCATCGCCTCCATCGGCGACTGCATCGAGCTCGCCGACTCTGCCCCCCAGGACATCACCTCACCGACACGATTCCCGCTCGGGCTCAGGAACAGCGGGCGCGTGTACCAGGAAGCACTAGGCGGACGGCCGAGCACCGACTACTCTCCTGGTGCAAGCGAGGCGGCCAACTCCATCACGATCACCCAGATCAAATCTGCCTCGGACGTCGTGACAACGCAACCTCCTCGTCATCAGGATGCGCCGACTCCGCCTGGAGAGGAACCATCACCGGCTTTCCCGCGGGTCACACGCGTCCTCCCCCCGAACAAGAGGATCATGCCAGCCAAGCGGGAAACATTCGTATCCGACATATCCGCCGACGAACCAACCGTCCAAGGAGAGGATCAAGCGCACCACGATGCCAGGGCCATGCGCAACGACGAGAAGCAACAACGCCACAATGCACGACGAGATCGCCGAAACCCCAGGGCCACTCGCAACCTCAACGATGAATTCATCCAAGAAGTCAGCGGCGTAGGCATATACGCCACCCCGTCAGCTAACCTCGCCGGCGCCCATCACGAGCTGGCAGGGATCCCGGAAACACCGGAGCTCAACCGGATCAAGGCCAGGCTGACCGCAGCTACGGGCATGATCAGTGCCCAAAAGGCCGCCGCCTCTTCCTGTCGCCACTCCAGGTCGGCTAGCCGTCGTGAAGACCACGAGGAAGTTGACCAGCAGGACCTCCGCGAACAACTCCGCAACCGCGATCTCCGTAGGAACCTTGATGACCGCCACCGGCGAAGGGACGAGGAAGAGCTCCGACGGAGCGCCGAGTACAACCACGAACACGGCGCCCCGGGGTTGGACCGCGACACTCGCCTGCGCCGAGAGCTGGAGGCCAATGAGGCCGCACGTCGCCGCGAGTTCGACCGCAAGTACGGTCCTCCGCTCGAACAGCAGAGGCCGCCACGGGCTCGCACCCCTGAAGATTTCTCCGCTGATTCAGGGCGCGAGAACGCCGAAAACCTCAACGACTGCGACGGCTTCCCAGCGTTTACCGCCCGAGTAAGATCCATTCGAATGCCTGCTAACTTTAAACCTACAGGCATAGAAAGGTACGATGGGAAGGCAGACCCGACGATGTGGCTCTGGATGTATAGCATCGCCATCCGCGCGGTGAACGGCGACCACGACTCCATGTGCGCTTACTTCCCAGTCGCCATGACCAAGGTGGGGCTGAGCTGGCTTCACAGCCTCGAGCCCAACTCCATCGACAGCCGGGACACGCTCTGCCGTGAGTTCAAAAGCTACTTCCAGGGCAGCTCCATACGGCTAGGCACAGCATGGGACCTGGGGAAGGTGAAGCAGAATCGCAGCGAAAGCCTCCGCGACTACACCGACAGATACATGGGGAACCGGAACGTGGTTCCCGGCTGCTCCGAGTCCGAGATCATCCACTACTTCCTCGATGGCCTCGCCAACTCGGTAGTCTTTGAGCGTCTCTGCGAGGACCTGCCAAAGACCTCCGGTGAGTTCTTCGGGCGGGTGAACAAGATGGCCAACGCTTAGGAAGCCACTCGCCTCCATTACAACAAGAGAAGCACTCGGGACGACGATTGTCCGCCTCGCCGAGAAGATCGCCCGAGGAAGGAGGACTCGCGCCGAACTCAGCCAGAACCAAGCAGAATGGGTGACCGAAAGCGCTTGGGAGATCGCACCATCGCCGCCATGGATTGTGGAGGCCCAGGCCCACGGACCAACTTCAGCGCTGAGTTCGAAAAGATGCTCCAAGGGCCCTGCCCCATACATAAGCAGTCCAAGCACCGCATGATCGACTTCATGGGGCTCTCCGACGCCTACAAGAAGCAAGAAGGGAAGCTGCCGCTGCGTGACAACGATAAGGGCGACAAGGGAAAAGGGGCCCCCGCAAACCCCGGTTTCCCAAATGTCGAAAGGCAGGTGAACTTCATCCTCGGGGGACCGCCGCAAGTGGACGACAAGCGTCGGGAGAAGGTGCGCGACAGGGAGATATTCTCCTGCTACACATCGCTGATCCAACCACTCCGCTGGTCAGAACAGCCAATCACCTTCTCCAGAGAAGACCAGTGGTTTCAAATCTCCGACGTCGGCGAATACCCCTAGTACTCAGCCCGATTGTGAACAACGCCCATCTCACCAAGGTACTCGTCGACGGCGGAAGTGGGCTCAACATCATCTTCGCCCAGACGCTAAGGGACATGGGCATCGGCCTCGATGCTTTGACCCCTTCCCTTCACCCATTTTACGGGTTGAATCCGGGCAAGGGTTCCAAACCACTCGGTGTCGGATTTATGGACCTGGCAGTCCACACAGGGTAGCCTACGTGGTTGATTTGTTGAGGGACAGATCGCGGATCACAAGACGATGGTAACACAAGACGCAAGGATTGAACAGGTTCGGGCCGTCAAGATGACGTAATACCCTACGTCCTGTGTTGGGTGTTTGGATTGCTGTGGATGAAGTTCCTGAAGGATCTCCGTAGTTGGGTTCTATCCTAGGTTGAATGAATGCGTGTGGTTCTAGTTGTTCCGGAGGGGGTCCCAAGGCACCTTATATAGTCCGGTTGCCTTGAGTTACAAGTCGGCTAGAGATCATAACCTACCTGAAATACAAGGATTCGATCCTATAACGATTACAGATATCTTTCCCTAGAATTTTGGCTAGTTTATCTTGATCTCCGATCTTCTTGCGCGATACGCCGTCTGCTTTCTTGCCGCGCGCGCCGTCGTAGTCATCCGGTTCGCCCGACTGGTGGGCCTCCCGAGTGATGGGCCACCTAGTCTGACAAACTGGCCCGATTGCACTCGGATTGGGCCGCCCCCTGCTGGTTGGGCCAATCCGCCTTCTGGGTACCCCCGGGGGTCTATCCCCGACAAGCCCCCGAGTAGTACGTGGTTGAGCGAGAACTCGGCGAGGTCGTGCTATCGGCAGAGCTTCGAGCTTGCTGCGGTTGGAAGCAAAACCGTGTGATACTAGAGAGAAAAGAGAGCTGTCTGCAACGGATGCGACGCGAGGTGCGTCCGTTGGCCGTAGCCCCCGAGCCTTGAAGCGATTCCGAAGGAATCGGTCCAAGGGTTTGTAGCCTTGTTCTTAAGTCACCAGACAATCAACGGATGCGCCACAAGGTGCATCCGTTGGCCGTAGCCCCCGAGCCTTGAAGCGATTCCGAGGGAATCGGTCCAAGGGTTTAATCGAGGGCCGAAGCACGCCGAGTGGTCATCCCGGCGACAGCCCCCGAGCGTGAGGGCCGAAGCACGCCGAGTGGTCGTCCCGGCGCCAGCCCCCGAGCGTGAGGGCCGAAGCACGCCGAGTGGTCGTCCCGGCGCCAGCCCCGAGCGTGAGGGCTGAGGTGCGTCGAGTAGTTGCCCCGGCGTCCAGCCCCCGAGCGCGAGGGCCGAGTCGAGGATCCGTCAAGCCTTCGTCTTCCTCGTCATGCGGTAGCGCCAGCCCAGTACTCAAAAGCACTCAGCTAGCGATCCTTGTGGAGTGTAGCGCCAGCCCGAGTGCTGCAAAGCACTCAGCTAGCGACCGCCGTGGAGTGTAGTACCAGCCCGAGTTCTGACTGACTCGAGTACTCAGCTGGTGGCGGTGCCGGAGTGGTCCAGCCCCCAAGCATAACAGGCAAGGTCGGGATCCAAACCTGTGCCCTGCAATGAAGATACGAAGGATAGGTAGTATATGGTGTTGCAAATACTAATTCTGGAGGAAAAACACTCGGCGTTGTATGTAATAGAATTTCTACTTCCAACTCTTTAAGTCTATTAATTTTCTTGGGTAGTTAGCCTGTTACGTTTATGCACCTGATCCCCGATAGCCATAGTCCGTAGCGCAGGGAGCTGGGCCGCATGCACGCGTAGGAGCGTAGGCGTACGGAAGAGTCGAGGCTTCACGGATTAAGGCACGTGCTCCCGAGTACTTTAGCGACTTGTACAAGAGTGGAAAAAGAAATGAACGATGGAGAAAAATGCAATATGTGTCCGTTGGCCGTCCCGACTGTGTAGCGCTCGGGCTGTATAAGCAGTCGGGAACAAACCAAAGGTAGTTGGCGATGATTATGGAGAAATATGGCGAAGTATGGAGATATGCGGTGACCGAGAAATATCGTAAAAAGCATTTAAATATGACTTAGCTTGATTTGTGTCAGAGTTGGAGGAATCGATGTGTTGTCCTTGCTTGTGGGCTGATAAGCCCTTGGGCATCATCTTGTCGTCACGTCCGAGTAGTCGTCGTCTCATGCCGGCGGTCGGCGGACGGCCTGGCGAAGTCGGTGAAGTACACCCAGGGACATACGGAGTATCGCTCTCTGTGTTGCAGCATGGCGAGCGCGATGACCTCCGCAGCACCCAGATTGGTGCATTGTATGTGCTGGTAGCCGATGTCTCGCTCGCAGGACATCCATCAATGCTTGAGGGAGAACTCGGCGCATACATCCCCTTCCATGTATACGTGCAGAATTTGCATGCACGATTATCAGAAAAATAAATTAGAATAGCTCTTGTCAAACTAAGCATGGAAATAGCACGTATATTAGATCAAATAAATATTATATAAAAATATGGTGATAATCTTCCTTGGCTACTGGATCGCCGCCGCATCAGCGTTTTGCCCTCCAGATCCGATCGTGAGTAGCATCAGAAATTTGCAGGTACCCATGTATCAATAGAAATCATTAGTTCTCTCGTGCAATGGAGATCGGAATATATTAAATTCAAGAAATCGAAATAGACTAAATTAAGAGCAAAGTATATGCTTCCTGTTTTGCGGGTTCAATTCCCAAACACGTCCTTTTTGGTTTGGACGTATCTGCATGCGTCGATTGGCCTGGTTCTGATCTTGCGCCGGTTGATGGTGTCGATGTTTGGCGTCAACGCATGTCGCTCGACAGATGTGGACGTGTTTCTTGCCCCTGGAGTACATGCGCCGCTTCAACCCTGGGTCTGCTTTGCCGCCGCGCAGAAGGGGTACACGCGCGGTGTGCATGCCGCCGTCGCCGTAGATGGGATCGGAGTTGGATTTCTCATAGATGGGATCTGAATTCTGCCATCAATCTTGTAGATTGATCTCGCCGATCAGCCCCTACCTGGCGCGCCAACTGTCGGATTTATGGACCCGGCAGTCCACACAGGGTAGCCTAAGTGGTTGATTTGTTGAGGGACAGATCGAGGATCACAAGACGATGGTAACACAAGACGCAAGGATTGAACAGGTTCGGGCCGTCAAGATGACGTAATACCCTACGTCCTGTGTTGGGTGTTTGGATTGCTGTGTATGAAGTTTCTAAAGGATCTCCGTAGTTGGGTTAAGTCCTAGGTTGAATGAATGCGTGTGGTTCTAGTTGTTCTGGAGGGGGGTCCCAAGGCACCTTATATAGTCCGGTTGCCTTGAGTTACAAGTCGGCTAGAGATCATAAACTACCCGAAATACAAGGATTCGACCCTATAATGATTATAGATATCTTTCCCTAGAATTTCGGCTAGTTTATCTTGATCTCCGATCTTCTTGCGCGATACGCCGTCTGCTTTCTTGCCGCGCGCGCCGTCGTAGTCATCCGGTTCGCCCGACTGGTGGGCCTCCCGAGTGGTGGGCCACCTAGTCTTACAAACCGGCCCGATAGCACTCGGATTGGGCCGCCCCCTACTGGTTGGGCCAATCCGCCTTCTGGGTACCCCCGGGGGTCTATCCCCGACACTCGGGCAGATATCTCTCCCCGTCACCTTTGGCGACCAGAACAACTTCCGGACCGAATACCTCAACTTTCAGGTCGCCGACTTTACCACCGCCTATCACGCCATACTCGGGAGGCCGGCGCTCGCCAAATTTATGGTGATCCCCAACTACACGTACCTGCTGATGAAGATGCCGGCACCGAACGGCGTCCTCTCCGTCCGCAGCGACGTCCACATCGCCAAGGGATGCGACAAGGAAGGGCTCCACCTCTGCACCGGCATCGAACGCAGCGTACTCCAGATGGAAGTCATCAACGATGCGAGAGCATTCCAGGGAGATCCCGGCTCCATCCCCGAGTCCTCCAAAAAGAGAGCCGCGCCGACTACCATGAAGCCGGCCGAAGAAGTACGCGCCATCTCGCTTGGGCTCGCCGACTCCTCCAAGACCGCCCTGATCGGATCAGGGCTCGATGCCAAATAGGAAAGCGCGCTCGTCACCTTCCTCCGGAACAACGCCGACATATTTGCATGGATTCCATCAGACATGCCGGGTGTTCCAAGGGAGGTGGTCGAGCACTCCTTGAAGGTTGACGCGAACGCCAAACCAGTTCGCCAAAAGCTCCGACGCTTCGCGCAGGACCGCAAGGAGGCCATTAGGGTAGAAATTACGAGGCTGTTAGCTGCCGGGTTCATTAGAGAAGTCTTTTATCCCGACTGGCTTGCTAATCCAGTCCTTGTAAGAAAAAAGAATAATGAATGGAGAATGTGTGTTGACTACACGGATCTCAATAGGCACTGCCCTAAGGACCCCTTCGTCCTGCCCCGCATCGACCAAGTCGTCGACTCCACCGCCGGATGCGTACTCCTATGCTTTCTTGATTGCTACTCCGGCTACCACCAGATCGCCTTGGAAGAAGAAGACCAAGAAAAGACGTCCTTCATCACTCCAATCGGCGCTTACTGCTACACCAAGATGACGTTCGGCCTCCACAACGCTGGCGCCACTTACCAGCGGGCCATAAACCTGACCCTAGGTACTCAGATCTGTCGCAACGCCGAGGCCTACGTTGACGACATAGTAATTAAGACGAAGATCGAAGCTGAGTTCATTGCCGACCTCTCCGAGACGTTCAGCAACCTCCGCAGGCTCAATTGGAAGCTAAACCCGACCAAGTGCGTCTTTGGCGTACCGAAAGGGAAACTACTCGGCTTCATCGTCAGCAACAGAAGCATCCAAGCCAATCCAGAAAAAATAGACACCATCTGGAGGATGAAACCGCCGACTGGGAAGAAAGAGACCCAAAAGCTGACTGGTTGCATGGCGGCCTTGAGCAGGTTTATCTCCCGGCTGGGGGATAAGGGCTTGCCATTCTTCAAGATCCTCAAGAAGACCGACAGGTTTGAATGGACCCAGGAGGCGCAGCAGGCTTTCACCGACCTCAAAAACTACCTCTCCAATCCACCGGTACTCGTCGCCCCACACGACGATGAACCATTACTCCTATACATTGCAGCCACGACTAATGTGGTGAGCACTGTGATTGCCGTGGAGAGAGAAGAGGAGGGAAAGGTACAACGCGTGCAATGACCAGTCTACTATGTGAGCGAAGTACTCAGTGAATCCAAGGCGCGCTATCCCCAGGTGAAGAAACAACTCTACGCACTGCTGATTACGTCAAGGAAACTCCGCCATTACTTCCAGGCGCATCGCATCAAGGTGGTCACGCAATTTCCACTCGGCGAAATCCTCCATAATAGGGATGTCACCGGACGAATCATCAAATGGTCCGTCGAGCTCGCCTCCTTCGTCATAGATTTCGTCCCACGCACCGCGATCAGATCACAGATCCTCGCCGACTTCATCGCCAAATGGACCGAGAGCCAGGACGCGAAGGAGGACACTAGCGGAGAACACTGGAAGATGTACTTCGACGGCTCCCTAATCATCGTTGGCGGGGGCGCAGGTGTACTTTTCATCTCACTGAAAGGGGAACTACTCCGATATGTCCTTCAAATACACTTCCCCGTCACCAACAACGCCGCCGAGTACGAAGCAATCCCCCACGGGCTCCGCATCGCCACCTCACTCGAAATAAAGAGGCTGCTGGTTTATGGCGACTCTGCCGTCGTTATAAACCAAGTCAACAAAGAATGGGATCGCCACAGCGAGCGCATGAACGCTTACTGTGAGGCAGTACACAAGCAGGAGGGAAAATTCTACGGAATAGAGTACCATCACGTTCCGCGAGAAAACAACCTCGCGGCTGACGCACTCACCAAATTGGGGTTGACCTGCGCGGAAGTACCAGGGGGTGTTCTGCAAGGCCTCCTTAAACCCTCTGTCAAAGAGTTGGGAGACGAACCAGAACCAGCCCCTGAACTCTGCGAGGTGATGACCATTGACGCCGAAGAAGATTGGATGGCCGAGTTCATAGATTACCTCGCCCACAACAAGGTACCAAAGGACCCCACGGAACGAAGGGTTCTGGAGCGCCGAAGCAAGAACTATGTGGTAGTCGGCAACGCCCTATACCGATGAGCTGCCACAAGCCAAGTGTTCATCAAATGCGTGATGAAAGAAGTCGGCCTCCAGATCCTCGACGACATCCACTCGGGAGTCTGCGGAAGCCACGCCGCCGCAGGGTCACTAGTCGGAAAAGCATACTGGGCCGGGTTCTATTGGCCTACCGCCGTCTCTGATGCCAAGGAACTCGTCCGCCGGTGCAAAGGATGCCAGTTTTTCGCCAAGCAGAAGCACCTCCCGGCCCAAGCTCTACGCACGATCCCGCCCTCATGGCCTTTCGCCTGTTGGGGATTGGACATGGTGGGACCATTTCGAGCAGCCCCAGGAGGTTACACGCACATACTCGTTGCCATCGACAAATTCTCCAAGTGGATAGAGTATAAAGCCATCATCGGAACTCCAACGTCAAAGCAAGCTGCCGCCTTCATCGAAGAAATCATGCACCGCTTCGGGGTCACAAACAGAATCATAACCGACCTGGGAATGCAGTTCACCGCGTCCGCCTTTTGGGATTTCTGCGAGAGCAGGTGCATCGACGTATACTACGCCTCGGTCGCCCACCCCCGGTGCAACGGACAGGTGGAACGAGCAAACGCCATGATACTCCAAGGCCTAAAGGCGAGGATCTTCGACCCATTGAAGAAGTTCGCCGGACGATGGCACCAAGAGCTACCACAGGTCATTTGGGGACTCAGGACTCAGCCGAGTCGTGCCACGGGCCACACTCCCTTCTTCCTGGTCTACGGCTCGGAGGCAATCCTCCCGACCGACATCGCCTTTGGATCACCGCACATCGACAATTACGAGGAAGTTGAAGCAGAAGCAGCTCGCGAGGTGGATCTCAACTCCATTGAGGAACATAGAGTTAACGCGCTCATACAGCATGCGTGTTACCAGCAACAACTCCGACGCTACCATGACAAGAACGTCCAGCAACGGGACTTCAACATCAGCGACCTCGTCTTACGCCGAGTGCAATCGACAGCAGGTGCTCATAAACTCTCCACCCCATGGGAAGGACCGTTCATAGTGACCCAGGTCATATGTTCGAGTACTTTTCGACTCCAATATGAGGATGGCACCGAAGTCCCACACCCGTGGAATATAGAGCACTTACGCCGATTCTACCCATGACAAAGCTATGTATCACCAAGTTCAATAAAGAAATCTCTTTTTTCTTTACTTGTCCTCTTAACAAAACCACTCGGCATTACTCCATCCTGAGTAGTTCCTAACTAAATGATGCGTAACCGGGCCTGGAACGATGCCTAAGCCTTTCTACACGTGCACGGGACCCGCTCTCGACGTTATGAACTTAGGATAAGTGAAGCAAAGGGAAAAGCACATTTAAGCAAAAGAACTACACAGGCAACCTTAAAACATAAGATGAAATCAACAAATTTTCGCATTTTACTCGTTTCATAATATTTTTTGTACATGCAAAAATCTACTCTACTATACTCCACAACGCAGGATCCTACTCCAGCTTGAGGGCCTCGCCGACCTTCTCCGCGATCGGACGAGTCTGAGCCAGTGCCTCCTCCACTTGCTCGCTTGAAGCATCCGCTGCCACCCCATCACCAACTGGCGCAAGGTCAATCCGCGGATAGAGCGTTCGAACACGCGCGAGAGCGTCGTTCGCGCACACAACCGCCGACTCCTTGACTAGCTCGGCGATCCGGGTTGGCGCAGCTTGCAGCCGGGCAACAAGGGCTGTCGGCTCACCCTCTTCTGGAGCAACGGCGTCCATCAGCTCCTTCGCCGCGTCGTGGATGTCCGCCAAAGCCAAGTGTGACGAAGCCAGCTCTTGCTCCAAGCCTGTTATGATTTGAGCATCATTCTGGATAGTATACATAGCTTGAAGCATCGTCATGTCCGCACCTTTTTGAAACTCCTGCTCCCTTTTCAGCTTGCCCGCCATCACCTCCTCGGACTTCTGTAGATTTGCATTCGCAAAACACAAGTCCTTCAGCTCCTCGAGGTGATGGGCCCTTTCCATCTCTTTCTCTGAAAAAGCAGGGGAGCACTCGGTCAGGACGAAAAATTACATGGCAAAGCTTGACGGTAAAGAAGAAGCACACGGAAACTAAAAGAACAACGCCGTACCGTGAAGACTTGAGCGATGCTGCACGATGGCGTCATTCAAGCTCTTCTGGGCAACGTCACGCTGACGCTTGACCCGTTTGAGCTCCGCCTTCAGCTCCGCCTCGCGCTCTCGCACCGACTGCATGTCACGAAGCTGCTCCAGGCGCAACTGCCGGAGCGTGGCGTGGCTAACCTCTGCATCAATTAGCGGAAAGCAGAGAAGTCAGGCAAGGTACAACTAAGCACAGAAAATAAACAAAGCAGATGAGGAGACAAACCTCCACGTAGCACCGAGATTGGTCAACTGCGAGCTGCAGCTCTGCAAGCACCGCCTCCTCCTCCGCCGCGTTGCCATCAGTCACGGGGACCGTCATAGTCCCCGGGTCATCCGACTGCTTTTGGAGGACCTCCCCTCGAGCAGCGTCATCCTTGTCCACGTGCAAGGCTGGTACCGAGGGATCCGCTACAGGATTCCCAGCGCCACCACTCGGGGAAGCCGCCGCCCTTCCAGCCTCGCCCTGCACGTCCTCCGTCCCGGGCGCCACCACGTTCTCCTCCGGTGTAGGCCCGGCCGGCACCCGCTCCGGTTGCGGAGCCATCGACTCCTGCGCCGAGTCCGTCACACCTGGCACCACGCCTGAAGGTGGCGTGCCAACAGGTGTAGCCGGGAGAGGACTCGGCTTTTGTGGGGTAGCAGTCGGTGATCCTGTCCCGCCGGCCACCGCACCATCAACATTGGAGGATTTGCTGAAAAAAGCAGTCAGAAGTTAAAATAGGAACTCAGAAATAATGACATACAAGAGAAAGACGAGAGTCGAAGACTTACTGAGTACTTTTCACCACAACAACCTGGGGCCGCAAGATTGGGAGCTTGGGCCGCCGCTGCGCCGTAGCTGTCATCAGGATCGGCCTGGTCCCTAGATTGGAGACCGGCCTGGCATCCACGGCAGCCTGGACAAAAGCTTCCACCACCATCCGCCGCTTCTCCTCCACTGACACGACCATGGCCCGGGCATGCTCCTGCTCTTGGAACAAGGAGTCGGACATTTCTTCGTCCTTCTCCTCTTCCTCCCTCTCCACGACGGTCGGGGAAGCTCGTCCTGGCGCGTCAACATCGGCGTCCAAACCGGCAACCGGCTGCTTGGCCGGCGGCGCAGCCGCCTTCTTCGCGGTCATCTTCCTCGAGCGCTTCCGCTTAGGAGCCGGCGCCGCATGCACCACCGCTTCCTGGACGGAGGGCGCCTCGTCGGAAAGCGTGGCCGAGTCGTCGTCAGCCGCCTCGCCGGCCCCAGGCGCCACCGGCTTAAAGACACGGGCACTACGAGCCCCAACCTTTGCAACAGCCATCCACCGCTTCCGTGGGCGGGTCTCCTCCACATCTTCGTCCGAAGGGCTCAGGGAGCCCTCCGTGTCACTGGCCACCCACTCCAAGGGAGCAGGCGGGTCAACTGGACCTTCCACTGGGACGTCGCCTTGATCACCTGGAGCTGCTACCCCTAGGTACGCCTTCCTAGGCGAGTCCTCTGGAAGCGGAGAAGGAGAAAAATATTCGAAGACCCGATCCTGTGAGGGCCGCAAAATCAGACGGCCAACGGACGATTAGATCAAAATCAAAAAATCAGTATTAAGACCAACGCGCTAAAGCACTCGGAACAAAGACTTACCGGTGGAGCAGGCCTCTACAAGGAAAATGGGCGCGGTTGGTGCTTCTCTGACACGTGGCCGAGGAAGAACCTGCACATGCGCGCCTTCATCTCCTCCTTGCCCACTGTCCGGCAGGCCCCCCCGGTAGGATCCTCCCGGCCCGAGTACTCGAAGTCCGGGTGCTTCCTCTCCTGGATCGGCTGCACCAGCCGCCGACTGAAGTTGCAGGCGCCGCCGACTGCTGTCAAACCCCGATCTTTGAGCTCCTTGATCATCGCGAGGAGCTCCTCCACCTCGCGCATCCGATCACCGTTGGGAAGTTCATTCCAACAGGTCTTGATCATTGGCCGCGCTCCGCGATGGCAAGGGATCATTGGCGCGTGGTTCCCGATGTAGAACCACTCCGCATTCTAGCCCTTGTTGGAGGTGTTGAGGGCGATGTCGAAGTACTGGTCCTTCCGGCCTTGGCGCAGCATGAATCCGGCGCCTCCCACCATGACCATCTTCTCCTCACTTGGCTGAGGCTTCAACCAGTAGAGATACCTCCATAGGTCAAAATGGGGAGTGATCCCCAGGTAGGCCTCGCACAGGTGGATGAAGACGGAGATGGCCATGATCGAGTTGGGGTTGAGGTGGACGGCCTCGATCCCGTAGAAGTGGAGGAGGCACCGGAAGAAGGCCCCGCCGGCAGACCAAACCCCGCCTCGAAGAACGGCTTGAAGAGCACCAGTTCGCTGGAGTTCTCCGACGGGAAGGCCTCCTTAGCGCTTGGGCACCATTCCGCCACTGCTTGAGACGGAAGGATACTCCGCTCCACCATCTCCTCCAGCATCTCCGTGGTTACCTTCCCCCGTGCCCATGCGACCGCGGGGGAGGGGATCTTATCTGACTTGGGGAGGTCGGAGAGCTTCCTCTTCGGCGCCATGGCTTTGGGCACGGAACGCCTTGTTCGCATCCGCGTGGCTGCGCTTCTCGTGGTGGCTAAATCCGCGAGGCGGATCTAGAAGCGAAAAAAGGCTCTGGTGGCGGCTGAATGAGGAATGGAGAGAAGGGGGAATGGATCTCAAAACAGTAGGATTTCCCCGTCAGACCTAACCCTAGCCTTTTATGGCGCCCTGCAATGCCCGAAATTATCGCAAGACGGCGCGATTAACGGAAGAGACCACAACAGAAAAAGAGCCGTTGAACGCCCACACGAACCGTTACGTCCGGAGCGTCAACAGTAAAAAATGACCCCGTGCACTCGGGCAAGACGAAGGACTCGGCGTGCCGCTAAGGCTCGACCAGCACTCGGACTCGGGGGCTGGCGCCGCATTAAAGACAGTGTGCCTCTCGGGCTCGATTGGCCCCGAACCACTCAGGAGCCAACACTGCAAAACGAATGGCGTGCCGCTAAGGCTCGACCAGCACTCGGACTCGGGGGCTGGCGCCACATTAAAGACAGCGTGCCTCTCGGGCTCGATTGGCCCCGAACCACTCAAGAGTTGTCAGATTTATGGACCCGGCAGTCCACACAGGGTAGCCTACGTGGTTGATTTGTTGAGGGACAGATCGAGGATCACAAGACGATGGTAACACAAGACGCAAGGATTGAACAGGTTCGGGCCGTCAAGATGACGTAATACCCTACGTCCTGTGTTGGATGTATGGATTGCTGTGTATGAAGTTCCTGAAGGATCTCCGTAGTTGGGTTCTGTCCTAGGTTGAAGTTCGTGGATGGTTGGAATTGTCGTGTTCTGGAGGGGGGTCTTAAGGCGCCTTATATAGTCCGGCTGCCTTGAGTTACAAGTCGGCTAGAGATCGTAACCTACCCGAAATACAAGGATGCGATCCTATAACGATTACAGATATCCTTCCCTATAATTTCGGCTAGTTTATCTTGATCTCCGAGCTTCTTGCGGGATACGCCGTCTGCTTCCTTGCCGCGCGCGCCGTCGTAGTCATCCGGCTCGCTCGACTGGTGGGCCTCCCGAGTGGTGGGCCTCCCAGTCCGGCAATCCGGCCTAATAGCACTCGGATTGGGCCGCCCCTTGCTGGTTGGGCCAATCCGCCTTCTGGGTACCCCTGGGGGTCTACCCCCGACAAGCCCCCGAGTAGTACGTGGTTGAGAGACAAGTCGGCGAGGTCGTGCCACCTGATGAACTTCAAGCTTGCTGCAGTTGGAAGCGAAACCGCGTGATACTGGAGAGAAAAGAGAGCCATTTCCCAACGGATGCGCCGTGAGGTGCGTCTGTTGGCCGTAGCCCCCGAGCCTTGAAGCGATTCCGAAGGAATCGGTCCAAGGGTTAGTTGCCTTCTTCTGAAGTCGTCAGACAATCAACGGATGCGCCGCGAGGTGCGTCCGTTGGCCGTAGCCCCCGAGCCTTGAAGTGATTCCGTAGGAATCGGTCCAAGGGTTAGTCAAAGAGCATCTGGCTAGATCATCTGATATTAATTTCGGCGTCCAATCCCCGAGCGTGAGGACCGGCGGAGCCTTGCAGGGCACGCCGATTGGTCGTCCCGGCGCCAGCCCCCGAGCGTGAGGGCTGGAGCTCGCCGAGTGGTCATCCATAGCCTGCAATGAAGCACAAATTCGAGAGGAGAAAATATTCGGTGATATGTAATGCTAATAAACTCCGCTTCCCGCTTTGAAGTCTTTTAATTTCTCCAGGCAGTTAGCCTGTTCCGTTTATGCACCTGATCCCCAGTAGCCGTAGTCCATAGCGCAGGGAGCTGGGCCGCGTGCACGCGTAGGAGCGTAGGCGTAAGGAAGAGCCAAGGTTTCACGGATTAAGGCGTGTGCTCCCCGAGTACTTTAGCGACTTACTTCAAAGCTCACGGAATTGATGAAGTTAATCAACTAATACTTAGCTTGGCGAATAGTTCGAGTACTGGATGATTCCTTCTTCGTCAGATATGGCAAGGAGGTGGCAGGCGAAGAGGTGTCGTTTCCGACAGGCGGCGTCAGGAACAGTATTCCCGTGATCGCACAGGACGTTCCCGTGGTCGAGTAAAGCCAAAGGCGATAAGGGTGATCTGTGCAACTTGGGCAGAAAGAGGGACGCGTGGCTCGGAGCTCAGGCGCCTGTCAACGTGGAGAAGTCTCTTGTCCCCCGGCAATCCGAGGCTATAAATACTCGCCGGGGAGCAAGAGCTGCCACCCAGGAGCGAGTAGGCATAAGATCCTCGTAGTCAATATGCCGGAGATCCATTGCTGGGTTCATCCGCCGGGGAAAGTCCATGGAGCCTGCAGGGTATGGTGCTAGAAGAGTGCTTGCGAAGGTTCGGAGGTGTTGATTAGCGTCTGAGTGCTGTCCCGTTCACCCCCGCATTCCCGTGTGACGAGGGCCATGTGGGGTGAAATGCTTTGTAGAGCAAGGGATACCTGAAGGCATTCGCTAACAACCCTCTGTTGGTGCTGTCCCGTCGACGGCTGCAGTGGCGCTACAAGAGAGCTTGCGAGGAGCTCATGTGGGCCAAGCTTGCTCCGGATGTAGCACTAGGCGCAGGGACGAGTGCCCCAGGCCGTCATCTTGGCGGTTGATGTGTTTGGTCTTTGTAATCGGCGTATGACCGGCTTCATTGTAATTGTATAACCTGCAAAAGGATTTTATTGCGTAATAGTCTTGAGGAGGAAGGTTCTCGGCAGAGCTAACCCCGAGCTGTCAAGGCTTGGCCGCGATTCTCCAACCATTGTAACTTGTTTGCAGCGTCAGCCCCTGAGCGTTTCGGGGTTGATCGAGCCCGAGTGGCACGCTGTTTTTGATATGGCGCCAGCCCCCGAGTCCGAGCGCCGGTCGAACCTTAGCGGCACGCCTTTTGATCTGCAGTGTTGGCTTCCGAGTGGCTCGGAGCCAATCAGGCCCGAGAGGCACACTGACTTGAATGTGGCGCCAGCCCCCGAGTGCGAGTGATGTTCGAGCCTTAGAGGCACACCACTTGATTTGCAGTGTTGGCTCCCGAGTAGTTCGGGGCCAATCGAGCCCGAGAGGCACACTGTCTTGAATGCGGCGCCAGCCCCCGAGTGCGAGCGCTGTTCGAGCCTTAGCGGCACACCACTTGATTTGCAGTGTTGGCTCCCGAGTAGTTCGGGGCCAATCGAGCCCGAGAGGCACACTGTCTTGGATGCGGCGCCAGCCCCCGAGTGCGAGCGCTGTTCGAGCCTTAGCGGCACACCACTTGATTTGCAGTGTTGGCTCCCGAGTAGTTCGAGGCCAATCGAGCCCGAGAGGCACACTGTCTTGGATGCGGCGCCAGCCCCCGAGTCCAAGTGCTGGTCGAGCCTTAGCGGCACGCCGACTTCTTTGCCCTGCCCGAGTGCTCGGCCCCTTTTTTACCGTTGGCACCCGGCGCGTAACGGAAGACGGAACGCCCAACGGCTCTTTTTACCGTTTCGCCCGCGTCCGTTAATCGCGCCATCTCGCGGTAATTTCGGGTATCCAGGCGTGATATAAAGGGCGAGGGTTAGGTCTGGAGAGGAAATCTCCCCGTTCTCAGATCCATTCTCTCCTTTCTCAATTCTTCATCCCGCCGCCACCAGAGCTCCTGCTCGTAGATCCGTTCCACGGTCTTAGCCACCACGAGGAGCGTAGCCTCATTGATGCGCACGAAGACTCCTGCCTCTAGATCCATGGCACCAAAGAAGAAGAGCACCGGCGCCCCTAAGCCAAGCAAGGTCTCCTCCTCCGGCGCCGTATGGGCGCGGGGGAGAGTCACCACGAAGATGCTGGAGGAGGTGGTGGAGCGGAGCATCCTCCCGTCTCAGGCCGTGGCGAAGTGGCGGCCGAGCGCCGGGAAGGACTTCCCGTCGGAGAACTACGGCGAGCTGGTCCTGTTCAAGCCATTCTTTGAGGCGGGACTTGGCTTGCCAACGGGAGCGTTCTTCCGAGGTTTGCTTCATTTCTACGGGATTGAGGCCATCAACCTCAACCCCAATTCCATCATGGCGATTTCCGTCTTTATCCATCTCTGTGAGGCCTACCTGGGGATCTCTCCCCATTTCAACCTCTGGAGATACTTGTACTGGCTGAAGCCCCAGCCAAGCGAAGAGAAGATGGTGATAGTGGGAGGCGCCGGGTTCATGCTGCGTCAAGGGCGGAAAGACGAGTACTGCGACATCGCCCTCAACACCTCCAACAAGGGCTGGAAGGCCGAGTGGTTCTATGTTGGGAACCACTCGCCGGCGATCCCCTGCCACACTGGAGAGCGACCGAAGATCAGGGATTGCTGGAACGAGCTCCCTGATGCCTCCCAGATGCAGGAGGTGGATGAGCTCCTCGCCTTAATCAAGGAGCTGAAGGACGACGGCGGCTTGACGGCGATTGGCGTCGCCTGCAACTTTAGCAGGCGGCTGGTTCAGCCGATCCAGGAGCGGAAGCACCCGGGCTACGAGTACTCGGGCCGGGATGATCCCACTCGGGTGGCCAACCGCACCGTCAGCAAGGAGGAGATGAAGGCGCGCGTGGGCGGGTTCTTCCTCGGCCACGTGTCGGAGAAGCACCAGCCGCGTCCCTTTTCATTGAAGAGGCCTCCACCACCGGTAAGTTGCTGTTCCGAGTGCCTTTGAATGTTCTTCTTGATGTAATTTTTGGTTCCGTCCGTTGGCCATCTGATCTTGCATTTTCTTTAACGCAGGATCGGGTGTTCGAGTACTTCTCTGCTGCCCCTCTCCCGGAAGACTTCCCGAGGAAGGTGTTGCTGGAGGATGCGCCTCCGGCTGATCAGGGCGGCACTCGGGCAGAGGAGGCGGTGGATCCTCCTCCCCCTCGTGTATGGGCGCCCAGTGATACGGAGGGTTCTATGAGCCCTTCGGACGAAGAAGTGGTGGACGACCGTCCGCGGAAGCGCCGGGCGGCCGTGGCGAAACGGAATAACCGTAGGGCCGGCGTTTCCAAGCGGGCGGTGGCCGTTGACGGTGAGGCGGCTGACGACGACTCGGCGACGTTGTCGGATGAGGCGCCCTCCGTCCGAGACGCAGTGGTGGGCACACCGCCACCGCCTCCCAAGCGGAGGTGCACGAAGAAGGTGGTGGCGAAGAAGTCGGACGCGCAGCCGGCTGAGCAGCCAACTGCGGGTTCGGACGCCGATGTTGACGAGCCGGGACGTCCTTCCCCGGCCGTCGTGGAGGAAGAGGAGAAGGACGAAGCGATGTCCGACTCCGCTTTCAAAGAGCAGGAGCACGCCAGGGCCATGGGCGTCTCAGTGGAGGAGAGGCGGCGCAGGATGGCGGAGACGATCGTGCAGGCCGCCGCGGATGCAAGGCCAGTCTCCGACTTGGGGACCAGGCCAATCCTTATGACGGCCTCGGCGCAGCGGCGTCCCAAGCTCCCTGTATTTCGGCCCCGAGTCGCGGTGGTGAAGAGCACTCAGTAAGTTGTCGTCTTCGCGTTTCTTGTTGTTATCATTTATCTCCGAGTTCTTGTTTTAACTTCCGAGTTCTTTTTTCAGCAAAGCCTCCGATCTTGACGGTGAGGTGGCCAGCGGGAAGGCTCCTTCAGCCGATGTCCCGCGAGGCCCGAGTCCTCCTCCGGCCGAACCTGCTGGCCAGTCATCCTCAGGGGCTATGCCTGAGGTGGGGAACTCGGCCGAGGGGTCGGGGGCGATGCAGACGGAGGAAATACCAGCCGGGCGTGACCCGGAGGTGGTAGCGGAGGTGCCGGCGGCCGACGATGTGCAGGGCGGTGGTACGGCGATCACCCCAAGTGGCGGCGCTGGGGATCCTGACGTGGACCCGGTGATCCAGTCTCCGCCCGTCGGCGCGGGCGACATTGCTCGAGGAGAACCCTAGGAGGAAGGTATCCAAAAGCAGTCGGACACCTCGGGAACTATCATTGTCCCCGGGGTTGACGCTATTGCGGAGAAGGAGGGGTCGGTTATTGCCGAGCTCCAGATTGCCGTCGACCACGCTCGGCGCTGTGCAGCGGTTAGTCTCCTCAATTGTCTCCTTTGTCTTTTCTTCTTCTTTATGAGTTGTCTGAATTCTTTGTTTTGGCGAGTGGTTGTAGAAGTTGGCCACGCTCCGACAGTCGCGTCTTGGGCAGACCCAGGATGCGGCGTCGGCGCTCCGGCGCGCGGCGGAGATGGAGGCGGAGCTCAAACGGGTCAGGCGTCAGCGTGACGCCGTCAAGAAGAGCCTGAACGACGCCATTGTGGAGCATCGATTCAGTCTTCACCGTAAGGCCTTCTCTTTGTATTTCCCGAGTAGTTGTTGAGTCGTCAGACCTTGCCTTGTTCCTTTGATCCTGACCGGGTGCTTACCTGCTTTTTCAGAGAGGGAGATGGAGAGGGACCGCCACATCAAGGAGCTGAAGGAGTTGCGTTTTGCGAACGCAACTCTGCAGCAGTCGGAGGAGGTGTTGGCTGGGAAACTCAAGATGGAGCAGGAGTTCCGGAAAGGTGCGGACATGACGATGCTCCAGGCAATGTATACTATCCAAAATAACACTCAAATCATAATAGGCTTGGAGCAAGATCTGACATCGGCGCATCTGGCCCTGACGGAGGTCAACGAGGCGGCGAGGGATCTGCTGGACTCCGTGGCCCCGGAGGAGGGCTCCCCGACAGCCCTTGTCGCTCGCCTTCAGAGTGCACCGGCTCGGATCGCCGATCTGGTCAAGGAGTCGGCGGTGGTATGCGCGAATGACGCCCTAGCGCGTGTTCGGACACTTTACCCGCGGATTGACCTTGCACCGGTTGGCGATGGGGTGGCGGCGGACGCCTCGACGGAGCAAGTCGACGAGGCGCTGGCTCTGACCCGCCCGATCGCCGGGAAGGTCGGCGAGGCTCTCAAGTTCGAGTAGGACCCTGCAAGCTGAAGCTGGGTAGAATAGCCTTTGTATATAAAAGCAGTCAGAAACAAGTAAAACAAGAGAGTTAAATATTTTGTTATATGTTCTGTTGTTGTCCGAGTAGTTCTTTTGCTGAATTGTGCTTTTCCCTTTGCTTCACTTATCCTTCGAGAGCGGATCCCGTGCACGTGTAGAAGGCTTAGGCGTCGTTCCAGGCCCGGTTACACAGCATTTAGTTAGGAACTACTTGGGAGTGGAGTAATACCGAGTGGTTTTGCAAGGAGAGTATAAAATGGACAAAGCATATATTTTTATTGAACTTCGTGATACATAGCTTTTTTCAAGGGTAGAATTGGCGTAAATGCTCTATGTTCCACGGGTGTGGGACTTCAGTGCCATCCTCGTATTGGGGATGAAAAATACCCGGACATATGACCCGAGTCACGATGAACGGGCCTTCCTATGGGGTGGAGAGTTTGTGAACCCCTGCTGTGGATTGCACTCGGCGTAAGACGAGGTCACCGATGTTGAAGTCCCATTGCTGGACGTTCTTGTCGTGGTAGCGTCGGAGTTGTTGTTGGTAGCACGCGTGCTGTATGAGCGCGTTGACTCGGTGTTCTTCAATGGAGTCGAGGTCCACCTCGCGGGCTGCTTCTGCTTCGCCTTCCTCGTAGTTGTCGATGCGCGGTGATCCAAAAGCGATGTCGGTGGGGAGGATAGCCTCGGAGCCGTAGACCAGGAAGAAGGGAGTATGACCCGTTGCCCGACTCGGCTGGGTCCTGAGTCCCCAGATGACCTGTGGTAGCTCTTGGTGCCACTTTCCAGCGAACTTCTTCAACGGGTCGAAGATTCTGGCTTTTAGTCCTTGGAGTATCATGGCGTTGGCTCGTTCCACCTGTCCGTTACACCTGGGATGGGCGACGGAGGCGTAGTACACACCGATGCAGCTGTTCTCGCAAAAGTCCCAGAAGGCGGATCCGGTGAACTGTGTCCCCAAGTCGGTGATGATCCTGTTAGGGACTCCGAACCGGTGTGTGATCTCTTCGACGAAGGCGGCGGCTTGCTTTGACGTCGGAGTTCCGATGATGGCCTTGTACTCTATCCACTTGGAGAATTTATCGATGGCGACGAGGATGTGTGTGTAACCTCCCGGGGCTGCTCTGAATGGTCCCACCATGTCCAACCCCCAAGAGGCGAATGGCCACGAGGGTGGGATGGAGCGTAGAGCTTGGGCCGGTAGGTGTTTTTGCTTGGCGAAGAATTGGCACCCCTGGCACCGGCGGACGAGTGTTTTGGCGTCGGAAACGGCGGTGGGCCAAAAGAACCCGGCTCGGTACGCTTTCCCGACTAGTGTCCCTGCGGCGGCGTGGCTTCCACAAACTCCCGAGTGGATGTCATCAAGGATCTGGAGGCCGACTTCTTTCGTGACGCATTTGATGAATACTTGATTTGTGGCGGCTCGTCTGTATCGGGCACCGCGGACCACCACGTAGTTCTTGCTTCGGCGTTCCAGGATCTATCGCTCCGTGGGGTCTTTTGGCACCTTGTTGTTTGCAAGGAAGTCTATGAACTCGGCCATCCAGTCTTCTTCTGCGGCGTCGATGGTCAGCATCTCGCAGAGTTCTGGAGCAGGCTCTGGTTCGTCCCCCACCTCTTTGACAGAGGGTTTGAGGAGACCTTGCACGAACACCCCCCTGGTACTTCTGCACGGGTTGACCCCAGCTTGGCGAGTGCTTCAGCGGCAAGGTTGTTTTCTCGTGGAACGTGGTGGTATTCAACTCCGTAGAATTTTCCCTCCTGCTTGTGCACTGCCTCGCAGTAGGCGTTCATCCGCTCGCCGTGGCGATCCCATTCTTTGTTCACCTGGTTAATAACGACAGCGGAGTCGCCATAAACCAGGAGCCTCTTTATGCCTAGTGAGGTGGCGATGCGGAGCCCGTGGAGAATTGCTTCGTACTCGGCGGCGTTGTTGGTGACGGGGAAACGAATTTGGAGGACGTATCGGAGCTGTTCCCCTTTCGGCGAGATGAAGAGTATTCCGGCGCCTCCACCGTCGATCATTAGGGAGCCGTCGAAGTACATCTTCCAGTGTTCGCCGCTGGTGTCTTCTTTCGCGTCCTGGCTCTCGGTCCATTCGGCGACGAAGTCGGCGAGGATCTGTGATCTGATGGCGGTGCGCGGGACAAAGTCTATGATGAAGGAGGCGAGCTCGACTGACCACTTGATGATTCGCTCGGTGACGTCTCTATTGTGGAGGATTTCGCCGAGTGCAAATTGCGTGACCACTTTGATGCGATGTGCTTGGAAGTAATGGCGAAGTTTTCTTGACGTGATGAGCAGTGCGTAGAGCAGCTTCTGCACCTGGGGATAGCGAGACTTGGATTCGCTAAGTACTTCGCTTACGTAGTAGACTGGTCGCTGCACTTTTTGCACCTTTCCTTCTTCTTCCCTTTCCACGACGATGATAGTGCTTACCACGTTAGTTGTGGCGGCAATGTATAGGAGTAGTGTTTCGTCGTTATGCGGAACGGCGAGTACTGGTGGATGGGAGAGATAGTTCTTGAGGTCGGTGAAAGCTTGCTGTGCCTCCTGGTTCCACTCGAACTTGTCGGTCTTCTTGAGGATCTTGAAGAACGGCAAGCCCTTATCCCCGAGCCGGGAGATGAATCTGCTCAAGGCCGCCATGCAACCAGTCAGCTTCTGGATCTCTTTCTTTCCAGTCGGCGGTTTCATCCTCTGGATGGTGTCTATCTTCTCTGGGTTGGCTTGGATGCCTCTGTTGCTGACGATGAAGCCGAGTAGTTTCCCTTTTGGTACGCCAAAGACGCACTTAGTCGGGTTTAACCTCCAGTTGAGCCTGCGGAGATTATTGAACGTCTCGGAGAGGTCGGCGATGAACTCGGCTTCGACCTTCGTCTTGATGACTGTGTCGTCAATGTAGGCCTCGGCGTTGCGACCGATCTGCGTGCCCAGGGTCAAGTTAATGGCCCTCTGGTAGGTGGCGCCAGCGTTGCGGAGTCCAAAAGTCATCTTGGTGTAGCAGTAGGCGCCGATCGGAGTAATGAAGGATGTCTTCTCTTGGTCTTCTTCTTTCAGGGCGATTTGGTGGTAGCCGGAGTAACAACCAAGGAAGCATAGGAGTACGCATCCGGCGGTGGAGTCGACGACTTGGTCGATGCGGGGCAGGACGAAGGGATCCTTAGGGCAGTGCCTGTTGAGATCCGTGTAATCAACACACATTCTCCATTCGTTATTCTTCTTTCTTACAAGGACTGGGTTAGCAAGCCAGTCAGGATAAAAGACTTCTCTAATGAACCCGGCCGCTAACAGCCTTGTAATCTCTACCCTAATGGCCTCCTTGCGGTCCTGCGTGAAGCGTCAGAGTTTTTGGCGAACTGGCTTGGCGTTCGCGTCAACCTTCAAGGAGTGCTCGACCACCTCCCTCAGAACACCCGGCATATCTGATGGAGTCCATGCAAATATGTCGGCATTGTCCTGGAGGAAGGCAACGAGCGCGCTTTCCTATTTGGGGTCGAGCCCCGATCAGATCAGGGCAGTCTTGGAGGAGTCGGAGAGCCCAAGCGAGATGGGGCGCACTTCTTCAGCTGGCTGCATGGTGGTCGGCGCGGCTCTTCGCTTGGAGGACTCGGGAATGGAACCCGGGTCTCCTTGGAAGGTTCTTGCCTCGTGGACCACCTCCATCTGGAGTACGCTACGTTCGATGCCGGTGCAGAGGTGGAGCCCTTCTTTGTCGCAGCCTTTGGCGGTGTGTACGTCGCTGTGTTGGATGTATGGATTGCTGTGTATGAAGTTCCTAAAGGATCTCCGTAGTTGGGTTCTGTCCTAGGTTGAAGTTCGTGGATGGTTGGAATTGTCGTGTTCTGGAGGGGGGTCTCAAGGCGCCTTATATAGTCCGGCTGCCTTGAGTTACAAGTCGGCTAGAGATCGTAACCTACCCGAAATACAAGGATGCGATCCTATAACGATTACAGATATCCTTCCCTATAATTCCGGCTAGTTTATCTTGATCTCCGAGCTTCTTGCGGGATACGCCGTCCGCTTCCTTGCCGCGCGCGCCGTCGTAGTCATCCGGCTCGCCCGACTGGTGGGCCTCCCTAGTGGTGGGCCTCCCAGTCCGGCAATCCGGCCCAATAGCACTCGGATTGGGCCGCCCCTTGATGGTTGGGCCAATCCGCCTTCTGGGTACCCCTGGGGGTCTACCCCCGATAGGAGTCAACGCTACAAAACAAATGGGGTGCCGCTAAGGCTCGACCAGCACTCGGACTCGGGGGCTGGCGCAGCATTAAAGACAGTGTGCCTCTCGGGCTCGATTGGCCCCGAACCACTCGGGAGTCAACACTGCAAAACAAGTGGCGTGCCGCTAAGGCTCGACCAGCACTCGGACTCGGGGACTGGCGCCGCATCAAAGACAGCGTGCCTCTTGGGCTCGATCAGCCCCAAAACGCTCGGGTGCTGACGCTGCAAACAAGCCACGGCGGTTGAACGAGCGCGGCCGAGCCTCTACAGCTCAGGGGCTCACGCTGTCGACAAAGAAAACGCAGAAGCTCCATTCTCGAAACAATCCACAAGAGAAATTATTTTACAAAAAAAAGAAAGGCTAACAAGGTACAAAGCAAGCCGGCCACAAGCCGGTTACAAAGATCAAACACATCGACCGTCAAGGTGACGGCCTCGGGCACCCATCCCTGCGCCTAGTGCTGCATCCGAAGCAAGCTTGGCCCACACGAGCTTGTCGCAAGCTCTCTTGTAGCACCACTGCAGCCGTCGACGGGACAGCGCCAACTGAGGGTTGTTAGCAAAATGCCTCCGGCTATCCCTTGCTCTACAAAGCATTTCACCCCACATGGCCCTCGTCACATGGGAATGCGGGGGTGAATGGGACAGCATTCAGACGCCAATCAACACCTTAGGATCTTCGCAAGCACTCTTCTAGCATCACGCTCTTATAACTCCATGAACTTTCCCTGGTGTATGAACCCAGCCATGGGCCCCCAGCACACTCGCTACAAGGACCCTATGCATACTCTCGCCTCTGGATAGCAGTTCCGTCTCCCCGGTGGGTAGTTATAGCCTCAGGCTACCAGGGAACGAGGGATTCCCCTAGCACTATGAAGCGTGTGGCTCCAAGCCACGCATCCTTTCTCCTATCGAGGCGCACAGGACATCCTTATCACCTTGGGTTTTGCTCGACCACGGGTAAGCCCTGTGCGTTCACGGGGGAGACTGTTCTTGTCGCCGCATGCCAGGGATGACTTTCTTCCCTGTGGCGTTCGAGAAAGAGGGAATCTTCAAGAACACGGACACAAACCAAATCTAAGTATTACTTTCGATTAAATATCTTATGATTTCGCGCCTCTCGGCTCTTCTGTGTCTTCATGACTTTCGCTGACCACCTCGGTCACGTTCCAACCTCAATTCCGTAAGCTTTTGTACAAGTCGCTAAAGTACTCGGGGAGCATGCGCCTTAATCCGTGAAGCCTCGACTCTTCCGTACGCCTACGCTCCTACGCGTGCATGCAGCCCTGCTCCCTGCGCTACGGACTATAGCTATTGGGGATCAGGTGCATAAACGTAACATGCTAACTACCCAGAGAAATTAATAGACTTAAAAAGCTGGAAGCAGGAATCGTTTTCATGCATTGCCGAATACTTTTCTCCTCAGATTTGCATTTTATCGCATCATATACTTCCGTCGCACTGTGTTTTCGCTGCAGGCTATGGACGACTACTCGGCGCGCCTCGGCTCTCACGCTCGGGGGCTGGCGCCGGGACGACCACTCGGCGTGCTTTGGCTCTCACGCTCGGGGGCTGACGTCGGGACGACCACTCAGCGTGCTTCGGCTCTCACGCTCGGGGGCTGACGTCGGGACGACTACTCGGCGCGCCTTGGCTCTCACGCTCAGGGGCTGACGTTGGGACGACCACTCGGCGCGCCTCGGCTCTCACGCTCGGGGGCTGGCACCGGGACGACCACTCGGCGTGCTCGGCCCTCACGCTCGGGGGCTGGCGCCGGGACGACCACTCGGCGTGCTCAGCTCTCACGCTCGGGGGCTGGCGCCGGGACGACCACTCGGCGTGCTCGGCCCTCACGCTCGGGGGCTGGCGCCGGGATGACCACTCGGCGTGCTCGGCCCTCACGCTCGGGGGCTGGCGCCGGGATGACCACTCGGCGTGCTCGGCCCTCACGCTCGGGGGCTGGCGCCGGGACGACCACTCGGCGTGCTTCGCCCTCACGCTCGGGGGCTGGCGCCGGGACGACCACTCGGCGTGCTTCGGCCCTCACGCTCGGGGGCTGGCGCCGGGACGACCGCTCGCCGCGCTTGCCTGCTGAGCCCTCACGCTCGGGCTGGCGCGGGGACAACTACTCGGCGTACTTCGGATGGTTCGACTCGGCCCTCACGCCCGGGGGCTGGGCGTCGCGACCACTGCTCGGCGTGTCTCGCAGGACTCCGCCGGTCCTCACGCTCGGGGACTGGACGCCGAAATTAACGCCGGATGATTCAGTCAGATGCTCCTCGATTAAGCCTTGAGCCGATTCCTACGGAATCGCCTTAAGGCTCGGGGGCTACGGCCAACGGACGCACCTCGCGGCGCATCCGTTGATTGTCTGGTGACCTCAGAACAAGGCTACAAACCCTTGGACCGATTCCTTCGGAATCGCTTCAAGGCTCGGGGGCTACGGCCAACGGACGCACCTCGCGGCGCATCCGTTGCAGACGGCTCTCTTTTCTCTCCAGTATCACACGGTTTTGCTTCCAACCGCAGCAAGCTCGAAGCTCTGCCGATAGCACGACCTCGCCGAGTTGTCACTCAACCACGTACTACTCGGGGGCTTGTCGGGGATAGACCCCGGGGGTACCCAGAAGGCGGATTGGCCCAACTAGCAGGGGGCGGCCCAATTCGAGTGCTATTGGGCCGGTTTGACAGACTGGGTGGCCCACCACTCGGGAGGCCCACTAGTCGGGCGAACCGGATGACTACGACGGCGCGCGCGGCAAGGAAGCAGACGTTGTATCACGCAAGAAGATCGGGGATCAAGATAAACTAGCTGGAATTCTATGGAGAGATATCTGTAATCGTTATAGGATCGAATCCTTGTATTTCGAGTAGGTTATGATCTCTAGCCGACTTGTAACTCAAGACAACCGGACTATATAAGGTGCCTTGGGACCCCCTCCAAAACACGAGCAATCTTTCAACCTAGGACAGAACCCAACTACGGAGATCCTTCGGGAACTTCATACACAACAATCCATACACCCAACACAGGACGTAGGGTATTACGTCATCTCGACGGCCCGAACCTGTTCAATCCTTGCGTCTTGTGTTACCATCGTTTTGTGATCCTCGATCTGTCCCTCAACAAATCAACCACGTACACTACCATGTGTGGACTGCTGGCTCATAAATCCGACAAAAAGCAGTAACAAAATTGTCCGAAACTCACCCAGACAAGGATTTTGGTCTAATAGAGTGGTTTGGAGTCATCTGTTGCGAAAAAATTGACAGCAAGTTCGTCAGCATAAAACGGTGCATTAATTGCACTAAACGGGCCCGTTTGGGGGGAACAAAAGCAATAACGAAATGGTCCGAAACTCCCCCAGACATGGTTTTTGGCCTAATAGAGTGGTTTGGAGTCATCCCGTATAAAAAAGTGACAGCAAATTCAGCCGCATAAAACGGTGCATTAATTGGTCTAAACGGGCCCGTTTCAGTACGTTACCAAAGCAGTAACGAAATAGTCCGAAACTCACCCAGACAAGGTTTTTGGTTTAATAGAGTGGTTTGGAGTCATCCGTTGCGAAAAAATTGACAGCATGTTCGGCCGCATAAAACGATGCATTAATTGCACTAAATGGGCCTATTTCACGGTGTCACAAAACCAGTAACAAAATGGTCCGAAACTCACCCAGACATGGTTTTTGGTCTAATAGAGTGGATTGGAGTCATCCGTTGTGAAAATATTGACAACAAGTTTGGCCGCATAAAACGGTGCATTAATTGCACTAAACGGGCCCATTTGGGGGGTCAAAAACTCATGAATGAAATGGTGCGAAACTAACACAAACATGGTTTTTGGTCTAATAGAGTGGTTTGGAGTCATCTGTTTTGAAAAGATTGACAGCAAGTTCGTCCGCATAAAACGGTGCATTATTTGCACTAGACGGGCCCATTTCGGGGTGTCACAGAAGCAATAAAGAAATGGTCTGATACTCATCCGGACATGGTTTTGATCTAATAGAGTGGTTTGGAGTCATCCTGTGTAAAAAATGTGACAGCAAGTTCGACCGCATAAAATGGTGCATTAATTGCACTAAACGGGCCCGTTTCGGTACGTTACAAAGGCAGTAACGAAATGGTCCGAAACTCACCCAGACAAGGTTTTCGGTCTAATAGGGTGGTTTGGAGTCATCTGTTGTGAAAAAATTGACAGCAAATTCGTCCGCATAAAACGGTGCATTAATTGCACTAAACAGGCCCGTTTCGGGGTATCACAAAAGCAATAACGAAATGGTCCAAAACTTACCCAGACATGGTTTTTGGTCTAACAGAGTGGTTTGGAGTCATCCCATGTAAAAAAAGTGAAAGCAAGTTTGGCCGCACAAAACGGTGCCTTAATTGCACAAAACGGGCCCGTTTCGGTATGTTACCAAAGCAGTAACGAAACGGTCCGAAACTCACCCAGACAAGGTTTTCGGTCTAATAGGGTGGTTTGCAGTCATCTGTTGTGAAAAAATTGACAGCAACTTCGTCCGCATAAAACGGTGCATTAATTGCACTAAACGGGAAACGGTGCATTAATTGCACTAAACGGGCAAGTTTCGGGGTGTCACAAAAGCAATAACAAAATGGTCCAAAACTCACCCAGACATGGTTTTCTGTCTAATAGAGTGGTTTGGAGTCATCCCATGTAAAAGAAGTGACAGCAAGTTCGGCCGCATGAAACGGTGCAATAATTGCACTAAACATGCCCGTTTAGGTATGTTACCAACGCAGTAACGAAATGGTCCAAAACTCACATAGATAAGGTTTTTGGTCTAATAGAGTGGTTTAGGGTCATCAGTTGCGAAAAAATTGATAGAAAGTTTGGCCGCATAAAACGGTTCATTAATTGCACTAAATGGGCCTGTTTCGGGGTTTCACAAAAGCAATAATGAAATGGTCCGAAACTCACCCAGGCATGGTTTGTGGTCTAATAGAGTGGTTTGGAGTCATCTCGTGCAAAAAAAGTGACAGTATAAAACGGTACATTAACTGCACTAAACGGGCCCGTTTCGGTACGTTATCAAAGCAGTAACGAAATGAAAATAATTCCCAAAGTGAGCAATCACACCTAGGAAAATATCATCCCCGCTCCGGGGGGCTGAGCTCTCAAAACCAGTCACTGACGAAGCCGGCAACCGGGCTGGAGCCGGAGCCGCCGGTGGCATCCGAGGAGGAACAGGCAGATGACCGCCGCGCAAAGTAGAAGAAACAGCTCCAGTCGTCGAACGACCAACGCGTAAAGCCGAAGAAGTGGCCCAGTAGCCGGAGCCGCAACGGACAATGGAACGGCAGCGATCAGCTCTTGACGACGTCTTTTCTCAGCAGACCCATGAGCGCTGCTGCTGCCACGCTTAGCCGGGACAACGGAGGAAGTTGCCTTCGCAACAGCCTTTTTGCTCTCACCTCGGCCGCGACCTTGGCCACAGCCTCCACCTCGCCCTAACCGACCACCACCCCGAGGAGCACGGGAAGGAGCAGAATCGTCTTCATCCTGTTCCTTCGCTTTTGCCTTCCCTTTTTTTATCCTTTCTCACTTTCTTCTCCTTCTTCTCCTTAGTGGAGACAGGAACCTCACGAGCACCGTAAGAAATCTCCAGTTCCTCAAAGACTCTGTTGAGTCTAACATGAACATATTTGTCTTCGGAACTGCGATGCTCCTTGGAGTTATACGGTCCAAGAATGTCAATGGCCTGCCGCTCAACAGTAGCAACAAAATCCACGGCGGTCATACCTTCGGGGATCCTCACCCCAAAATGAGGGGAAGCAACCCTAGTATATTCACCAAAAGGCTTCCACTCAACCTTATAAGACACCCAATCGGCAGATAGGAAATAAACTCCACAGGCAAGTGCAGCGGCGATACCTTCCTCAATGATATCACGGCTGCAAAACATTTGCGAAGCCGTTTGAAAAGCTTTCCAACACTCGGTGAATCCAGGGCTTTCTGCGTCGAAAACTGGGCAGGAAACAAACTTAAGCCAATCAATATGGCTGTGCAGAGGGTAAGAGACAGACTTAGTCCCATCTTCCAAAGTGGTCTCCTCCGAAGGCACCCTCACATAAAACCAATATTTTTGCCAGTCTTGGTCCATTTATTTCTATTAGCAAAGGAAGTTTCAACCTTCACAAAATGAGAACCCCGGCGGCGCCCAGTAAAAGTCACACACCCAAAGTCTGGAGTGAATAACTCGCCTTCGACTTCAGATGACTTACTTTGATTGTGCCCTTCATATAGCCGAAGGAAACCATCAACTGTAACTGTCGCATCATGCGTCTTCACAGCCCAAAAGAACTGAAGGAGATGGCTGATGGCATTTGGTGTCAGATGATGCAGCTGCAGGCTATAAGGCGCAATCATCTTCGCGATCATATTGTCAATGGGCATCTTCAGGCCCGCAATGAAAAAAATCAGTGAAGACCACAGCTTCGTCTTCGCGAGGGTTAGGGGTAGTATCAGGACCAGGAGCGCGGCCCCAACCTTCAGGAAAATATCCTTTATCTTCATTGAATTTGATGTCGCTTTCGCCGACCTTGGACTTGCCAAACACAAGTGTCTTCGCCCTGTTGCTGGGATCCACTAGCTCCTCCACGTCAGCTTCGACGTCATCTAGATTTTCCTCTTCACTAGCTTCATCATCCTCACCATGATCGTCGCTAGATGTCTCCTCCACAGCTGGAGTTTCATCCTCCAGTTGCTGAGCAAAGTCCTCAGCCTCTGTGTCATCCATCTCCTTACGATGAGGAGATCCACTCGCTTGTTGTGCCTCAATGAGTACAACAGTCTGCCTGGTGCGTGCCGTTAAAGGAACAACAATAACTGTTAATTTCTCAGCGAAGGAAATAAGTGAAAACAAAATATCAAAATATAGCAAAAGAACCTTACTTGTAAAAAAGTATGTATCACAAGGCGAAAAATGGCACGATGGCAAAAGCAGGCGCAAAACGAAGGCTCTTACGCAAGCTGAAAACGATTGACAACGAAAGCGAAGAAAGGTAAAAAAGGGGGACCCCTTCGGTCCTATTTATAGGGCATTAAAAAAGTGACCATTACCGCGGCTCAGAATTCGAAAAGGCCCAGAAATTTACAAAAAATAAATCAAATAAAAATAAAAATAAAGTGCAAAATAAAAACAAAAAACTGAGTGCGAAGGCAATTTTCAAGCGAAGTCACTGACTCGGGACTTACTCCAACGGGAGGAGGCGTTTCTTTGAGAAGGCGAAGACAATCCAAAATTTTCGAGGACATCGGCCTGTTGGAGAAAGCCCTCATCCGCGAGGGGCTACTGTTGGGGGATTGGCCTGTCAAAGAAACGCCTTCACCCTTATTTTGTTTTTGAGCCCCTTGAATTTGCCTTCGCTACATGTATTTGAAAGCTCGCTACCTTCGCAGGTGTCAGGGTGTTGTGTTGTGTTTCATTACCTTCGCAACATTGATTTCAATTACTCACGTGCGAAGGTAAATATGAGCATTGCATGCGTCCGGTATCTCTCTCTCTCTCTTTCGCCGGGAGATTGGGCATCGAGGGGTGATCCGGTGCTCTCGGTGCTGGATGGCGCAGAAACTGAATGCGAAGGCATTACGAACTGATCTGTTACCTTCGCTCTCCCAGTCGGATTTTAGGAAGATGTGAAGGTAACTTACAGATATCACCTGCGTATGATAAGTTCATCTTGTTACACAGGACAAGCCCGGGTGGTGGTGCGGCGGTTTGGGTTTCCTCTCTGAGCGGGAGAAGGCGCTGCTCGACCAAGGGCACACCTGGTGGTGAAGGCGACAAAGGTCACTGGAGGCACGGTGAAGGCGGCGTGGACCAAGCCCAAACCGAGTCAAAGACGGAGTTACTGGTCTACGCATTCACATTGAGACATGTACACGTACCCTTATGCCCCTGGGAACCGTAGGTTGTATAGTCTAGAGGATGATGCCATATTTTTAGGGGTATATGGGGAATGTAAAATGTGCCTCTTGACCTCCCTATAAAAGGAGACCTCCCACCAACGTGTAAAGGGCTGATTCCCGAGAATACTGTTGATAAGTAATTTATTATTGCATGTCTCTGTTCTCTATCTTGGCTACCGATTGGGCTCATTGGCTTCGGCTACTAACCCAACATGCATTAATTGCATTAAACGGGCCTGTTTCGGGGTGTCACAAAAGCATTAACGAAATGGTCCGAAACTCACCCAGAGATGATTTTTCGTCTAATAGAGTCGTTTGGAGTCATTCGTTGCGCAAAAATTGACAGCAAGTTCGGCCACATAAAACGGTGCATTAATTGCACTAAACGGGCCCGTTTCGCTACGTTATAAAAGTAGTAACGAAATGTCCGAAACTCACCCACATGGTTTTGGTCTAATAGAGTGGTTTGGAGTCATTCGTTGCGAAAAAATTGACAGCAAGTTCGGCCGCCTAAAATGGTGCATTAATTGCACTACATGGACCTGTTTCGCTACGTGACAAAAGTAGTAACGAAATGGTCCGAAACTCACCCAGACATGGTTTTTGGGTTTAACAGAGTGGTTTGGAGTCATCCGTTGCGAAAAAATTGACAACAAGTTCGTCCGCATAAAACGGTGCATTAATTGCACTAAACGGGCCCGTTACGCTACGTTACAAAAGCAGTAACGAAATGATCCGAAACTCACCCATCATGGTTTTTGGTCTAATAGAGTGGATTGGAGTCATCCGTTGTGAAACAATTGACAGCAAGTTGGGCCGCATAAAATGGTGCATTAATTGCACTACACGGGCCCGTTTAGCTACGTGACAAAAGCAGTAACGAAATGGTCCGAACTCACCCAGACATGGTTTTTGGTCTAATAGAGTGGTTTGGAGTCATCAGTTGCGAAAAATTAACAGCAAATTCGGCCGCATAAAACATTGCATTAATTGTACTAAACGGGCCCGTTTCGCTACGTTACAAAAGCAGTAACGAAATGGTCTGAAACTCACCCCGCATGGTTTTTGGTCTAATAGAGTGGCTTGGAGTCATCTGCCGCGAAAAAATTGACAGCAAGTTCGGCCGCATAAATTGGTGCATTAATTTCACTAAACGGACCTGTTTCGCTACGTGACAAAAGTAGTAACGAAATGGTCCGAAACTCACCCAGACATGGTTTTTGGTCTAACAGAGTGGTTTGGAGTCATCCGTTGCGAAAAAATTGACAGCATGTTCGGCCGCTTAAAATGGTGCATTAATTGCACTAAACGGGCCGTTTCGCTACGTTACAAAAGCAGTAACGAAATGGTCCGAAACTCACCCATCATGGTTTTTGGTCTAATTGAGTGGTTTGGAGTCATCCGTTGCGAAAAAAATTGACAGCAAGTTCGGCCGCATAAAACGGTGCATTAATTGCACTAAACGGGCCCGTTTCGCTACGTTATAAAAGTAGTAACGAAATGATCCGAAACTCACCCAGGATGTCACAAAAGCAGTAACAAAATGGTCCAAAACTCACCTAGACATGGTATTTGGCTTAATAGAGTGGCTCGGAGTCATCCGTTGCGAAAAAATTGACAGTAAGTTCGGCCGCCTAAAATGGTGCATTAATTGCACTACACGGACCTGTTTCGCTACGTGACAAAAGTAGTAACGAAATGGTCCGAAACTTACCCAGACATGGTTTTTGGGTCTAACAGAGTGGTTTGGAGTCATCCGTTGCGAAAAAATTGACAACATGTTCGTCCGCATAAAACGGTGCATTAATTGCACTAAACGGGCCCGTAACGCTACGTTACAAAAGCAGTAACGAAATGGTCCAAAACTCACCCATCATGGTTTTTGGTCTAATAGAGTGGATTGGAGTCATCCGTTGTGAAAAAATTGACAGCAAGTTCGGCCGCATAAAATGGTGCATTAATTGCACTAAACGGGCCCATTTCGCTAGGTGACAAAAGCAGTAACGAAATGGTCTGAAACTCACCCTGATATGGTTTTTGGTCTAATAGAGTGGTTTGGAGTCATCCGTTACGAAAAAATTGACAGCAAGTTCGTCCGCATAAAACGGTGCATTAATTGCACTAAACGGGCCCATTACGCTACGTTACAAAAGCAGTAACGAAATGGTCCGAAACTCACCCATCAATGTTTTTGGTCTAATAGAGTGGTTTGGAGTTATCCGTTGTGAAAAAATTGACACCAAGTTCGGCTGCATAAAATGGTGCATTAATTGCACAACACGGGCCCGTTTCGCTACGTGACAAAAGCAGTAACGAAATGGTCCGAACTCACCCAGACATGGTTTTTGGTCTAATAGAGTGGTTTGGAGTCATCGGTTGCAAAAAAATTGACAGCAAGTTCGTCCGCATAAAACAGTGCATTAATTGTACTAAACGGGCCCGTTTCGCTACGTTACAAAAGCAGTAACGAAATGGTCGGAAACTCACCCCGCATGGTTTTTGGTCTAATAGAGTGGCTTGGAGTTATCCGCCGCGAAAAAATTGAAAGCAAGTTCGGCCGCATAAAACGGTGCATTAATTGCACTAAACGGACCTGTTTCGCTACGTGACAAAAGTAGTAACGAAATGGTCCGAAACTCACCCAGACATGGTTTTTGATCTAACAGAGTGGTTTGGAGTCATCCGTTGCGAAAAGATTGACTACAAGTTCGGCCGCATAAAACGGTGCAATAATTGCACTAAACGGGCCCGTTTCGCTACGTTACAAAAGCAGTAGCGAAATGGTCCGAAACTCACCCATCATGGTTTTTGGTCTAATAGAGTGGTTTGGAGTCATCCGTTGCAAAAAAATTGACAGCAAGTTCGGCCGCATAAAACGGTGCATTAATTGCACTAAGCGGGCCCGTTTTGCTACGTGACAAATGCAGTAACGAAATGGTCCGAAACTCACCCATCATGGTTTTTGGTCTAATCGAGTCGTTTGGAGTCATTCATTGCGAAAAAATTGACAGCAAGTTCGGCCGCATAAAACAGTGCATTAATTGCACTAAACGGGCCCGTTTCGCTAGGTGACAAAAGCAGTAACGAAATGGTCCGAAACTCACCTAGAGATGGTTTTTCGTATAATAGAGTCGTTTGGAGTCGTCCGTTGCAAAAAAAATTGACAGCATAAAACGGCGCATTAATTGCACTAAACGGGCCTGTTTTGGGGGGGTCACAAAATTATGAACGAAATGTTCCGAAACACACCCAGACTTGGTTTCTGGTCTAATAGAGTGGTTTGGAGTCATCCGTTGCGAAAAAATTGACAGCAAGTTCGACCACAAAAGACGGTGCATTAATTGCACCAAACGAGCCTGTTTCGGGGTGTCGCAAAAGCAGTAACGAAATGGTCCAAAACTCACCCAGACGTGGTATTTGGTTTAATAGAGTGGTCTGGAGTCATCCATTGCGAAAAAATTGACAGCAAGTTCGGCGGCATAAAACAATGCATTAATTGCACTAAATGGGCCCGTTTCGGGGTGTCACAAAAGCAGTAACGAAATGGTCCGAAACTCACCCAGACATGGTTTTTGGTCTAATAGAGTGGTTTGGAGTCATCCGTTGCGAAAAATTTGACAGCAACTTCGGCCGCATAAAACGGTGCATTAATTGAACTAAACGGGCCCATTTCAGGGTGTCACAAAAGCAGTAACGAAATGGTCCGAAACTTACCCAGACTTGGTTTTTGGTTTAATAGAGTGGTTTGGAGTCATCCATTGCGAAAACATTGACGGCAAGTTTGGCCGTATAAAAAGATGCATTAATTGCACTAAAAGAGCCCGTTTCGGGGTGCCACAAAAGCAGTAACGAAATGGTCCGAACCCAGAGATGGTTTCTGGTCTAATAGAGTGGTTTGGAGTCATCCGTTGCCAAAAAACTGACAGCAAGTTCGGCCGCATAAAACGGTGCACTAATTGCCCTAAACAGGCCCGTTTCGGGGTGTCAAAAAAGCAGTAGCGGAATGGTCCGAAACTTACCCAGACATGGTTTTTGGTCTAATAGAGTGGTTTGGAGTCATCCGTTGCGAAAAAATTGACAGCAAGTTCGGCCGCATAAAACGGTGCATTAATTGCACTAAACGGGCCCGTTTCGCTACGTGACAAAAGCAGTAACGAAATGGTCCGAACCCAGAGATTGTTTCTGGTCTAATAGAGTGGTTTGGAGTCATCCGTTGCAAAAAAATTGACAGCAAGTTCGGCTGCATAAAACGGTGCATTAATTGCTCTAAACGGGCCCGTCTCGGGGTGTCACAAAAGCAGTAGCGGAATGGTCCGAAACTTACCCAGACATGGTTTTTGGTTTAATAGAGTGGTCTGGAGTCATCCATTGCGAAAAAATTGACAGCAAGTTCGGCGGCATAAAACAATGCATTAATTGCACTAAATGGGCCCGTTTCGGGGTGTCACAAAAGCAGTAACGAAATGGTCCGAAACTCACCCAGACATGGTTTTTGGTCTAATAGAGTGGTTTGGAGTCATCCGTTGCGAAAAATTTGACAGCAACTTCGGCCGCATAAAACGGTGCATTAATTGAACTAAACGGGCCCATTTCAGGGTGTCACAAAAGCAGTAACGAAATGGTCCGAAACTTACCCAGACTTGGTTTTTGGTTTAATAGAGTGGTTTGGAGTCATCCATTGCGAAAACATTGACGGCAAGTTTGGCCGTATAAAAAGATGCATTAATTGCACTAAAAGAGCCCGTTTCGGGGTGCCACAAAAGCAGTAACGAAATGGTCCGAACCCAGAGATGGTTTCTGGTCTAATAGAGTGGTTTGGAGTCATCCGTTGCCAAAAAACTGACAGCAAGTTCGGCCGCATAAAACGGTGCACTAATTGCCCTAAACAGGCCCGTTTCGGGGTGTCAAAAAAGCAGTAGCGGAATGGTCCGAAACTTACCCAGACATGGTTTTTGGTCTAATAGAGTGGTTTGGAGTAATCCGTAGCGAAAAAATTGACAGCAAGTTCAGCCGTATAAAACGGTGCATTAATTGCAACAAATGGGCCTGTTTCGCTACGTGACAAAAGCAGTAACGAAATGGTCCGAACCCAGAGATTGTTTCTGGTCTAATAGAGTGGTTTGGAGTCATCCGTTGCAAAAAAATTGACAGCAAGTTCGGCTGCATAAAACGGTGCATTAATTGCTCTAAACGGGCCCGTCTCGGGGTGTCACAAAAGCAGTAGCGGAATGGTCCGAAACTTACCCAGACATGGTTTTTGGTCTAATAGAGTGGTTTGGAGTCATCTGCCGCGAAAAAATTGACAGCAAGTTCGGCCGCATAAATTGGTGCATTAATTTCACTAAACGGACCTGTTTCGCTACGTGACAAAAGTAGTAACGAAATGGTCCGAAACTCACCCAGACATGGTTTTTGGTCTAACAGAGTGGTTTGGAGTCATCCGTTGCGAAAAAATTGACAGCATGTTCGGCCGCTTAAAATGGTGCATTAATTGCACTAAACGGGCCGTTTCGCTACGTTACAAAAGCAGTAACGAAATGGTCCGAAACTCACCCATCATGGTTTTTGGTCTAATTGAGTGGTTTGGAGTCATCCGTTGCGAAAAAATTGACAGCAAGTTCGGCCGCATAAAACGGTGCATTAATTGCACTAAACGGGCCCGTTTCGCTACGTTATAAAAGTAGTAACGAAATGATCCGAAACTCACCCAGGATGTCACAAAAGCAGTAACAAAATGGTCCAAAACTCACCTAGACATGGTATTTGGCTTAATAGAGTGGCTCGGAGTCATCCGTTGCGAAAAAATTGACAGTAAGTTCGGCCGCCTAAAATGGTGCATTAATTGCACTACACGGACCTGTTTCGCTACGTGACAAAAGTAGTAACGAAATGGTCCGAAACTTACCCAGACATGGTTTTTGGGTCTAACAGAGTGGTTTGGAGTCATCCGTTGCGAAAAAATTGACAACATGTTCGTCCGCATAAAACGGTGCATTAATTGCACTAAACGGGCCCGTAACGCTACGTTACAAAAGCAGTAACGAAATGGTCCAAAACTCACCCATCATGGTTTTTGGTCTAATAGAGTGGATTGGAGTCATCCGTTGTGAAAAAATTGACAGCAAGTTCGGCCGCATAAAATGGTGCATTAATTGCACTAAACGGGCCCATTTCGCTAGGTGACAAAAGCAGTAACGAAATGGTCTGAAACTCACCCTGATATGGTTTTTGGTCTAATAGAGTGGTTTGGAGTCATCCGTTACGAAAAAATTGACAGCAAGTTCGTCCGCATAAAACGGTGCATTAATTGCACTAAACGGGCCCATTACGCTACGTTACAAAAGCAGTAACGAAATGGTCCGAAACTCACCCATCAATGTTTTTGGTCTAATAGAGTGGTTTGGAGTTATCCGTTGTGAAAAAATTGACACCAAGTTCGGCTGCATAAAATGGTGCATTAATTGCACAACACGGGCCCGTTTCGCTACGTGACAAAAGCAGTAACGAAATGGTCCGAACTCACCCAGACATGGTTTTTGGTCTAATAGAGTGGTTTGGAGTCATCGGTTGCAAAAAAATTGACAGCAAGTTCGTCCGCATAAAACAGTGCATTAATTGTACTAAACGGGCCCGTTTCGCTACGTTACAAAAGCAGTAACGAAATGGTCGGAAACTCACCCCGCATGGTTTTTGGTCTAATAGAGTGGCTTGGAGTTATCCGCCGCGAAAAAATTGAAAGCAAGTTCGGCCGCATAAAACGGTGCATTAATTGCACTAAACGGACCTGTTTCGCTACGTGACAAAAGTAGTAACGAAATGGTCCGAAACTCACCCAGACATGGTTTTTGATCTAACAGAGTGGTTTGGAGTCATCCGTTGCGAAAAGATTGACTACAAGTTCGGCCGCATAAAACGGTGCAATAATTGCACTAAACGGGCCCGTTTCGCTACGTTACAAAAGCAGTAGCGAAATGGTCCGAAACTCACCCATACATGGTTTTTGGTCTAATAGAGTGGTTTGGAGTCATCCGTTGCGAAAAAATTGACAGCAAGTTCGGCCGCATAAAACGGTGCATTAATTGCACTAAGCGGGCCCGTTTTGCTACGTGACAAATGCAGTAACGAAATGGTCCGAAACTCACCCATCATGGTTTTTGGTCTAATCGAGTCGTTTGGAGTCATTCATTGCGAAAAAATTGACAGCAAGTTCGGCCGCATAAAACAGTGCATTAATTGCACTAAACGGGCCCGTTTCGCTAGGTGACAAAAGCAGTAACGAAATGGTCCGAAACTCACCTAGAGATGGTTTTTCGTATAATAGAGTCGTTTGGAGTCGTCCGTTGCAAAAAAAATTGACAGCATAAAACGGCGCATTAATTGCACTAAACGGGCCTGTTTTGGGGGGGTCACAAAATTATGAACGAAATGTTCCGAAACACACCCAGACTTGGTTTCTGGTCTAATAGAGTGGTTTGGAGTCATCCGTTGCGAAAAAATTGACAGCAAGTTCGACCACAAAAGACGGTGCATTAATTGCACCAAACGAGCCTGTTTCGGGGTGTCGCAAAAGCAGTAACGAAATGGTCCAAAACTCACCCAGACGTGGTATTTGGTTTAATAGAGTGGTCTGGAGTCATCCATTGCGAAAAAATTGACAGCAAGTTCGGCGGCATAAAACAATGCATTAATTGCACTAAATGGGCCCGTTTCGGGGTGTCACAAAAGCAGTAACGAAATGGTCCGAAACTCACCCAGACATGGTTTTTGGTCTAATAGAGTGGTTTGGAGTCATCCGTTGCGAAAAATTTGACAGCAAGTTCGGCCGCATAAAACGGTGCATTAATTGAACTAAACGGGCCCATTTCAGGGTGTCACAAAAGCAGTAACGAAATGGTCCGAAACTTACCCAGACTTGGTTTTTGGTTTAATAGAGTGGTTTGGAGTCATCCATTGCGAAAACATTGACGGCAAGTTTGGCCGTATAAAAAGATGCATTAATTGCACTAAAAGAGCCCGTTTCGGGGTGCCACAAAAGCAGTAACGAAATGGTCCGAACCCAGAGATGGTTTCTGGTCTAATAGAGTGGTTTGGAGTCATCCGTTGCCAAAAAACTGACAGCAAGTTCGGCCGCATAAAACGGTGCACTAATTGCCCTAAACAGGCCCGTTTCGGGGTGTCAAAAAAGCAGTAGCGGAATGGTCCGAAACTTACCCAGACATGGTTTTTGGTCTAATAGAGTGGTTTGGAGTAATCCGTAGCGAAAAAATTGACAGCAAGTTCAGCCGTATAAAACGGTGCATTAATTGCAACAAATGGGCCTGTTTCGCTACGTGACAAAAGCAGTAACGAAATGGTCCGAACCCAGAGATTGTTTCTGGTCTAATAGAGTGGTTTGGAGTCATCCGTTGCAAAAAAATTGACAGCAAGTTCGGCTGCATAAAACGGTGCATTAATTGCTCTAAACGGGCCCGTCTCGGGGTGTCACAAAAGCAGTAGCGGAATGGTCCGAAACTTACCCAGACATGGTTTTTGGTCTAATAGAGTGGTTTGGAGTCATCCGTTGCGAAAAAAATTGACAGCAAGTTCGGCCGTATGAAACGGTGCATTAATTGCAACAAATGGGCCCATTTCGCTACGTGACAAAACCAGTAACGAAATGGTCCGAAACTCACCCAGACATGGTATTTGGTCTAATAGAGTGGTTTGGAGTCATCCGTTGCGAAAAAATTGATAGCAAGTTCGGCCGCATAAAACAGTGCATTAACTGCACTAAACGGGCCCGTTTCGGGGTGTCACAAAAGCTGTAACGAAATGGTCCGAAACTCACCCAGACATGGTTTTTGGTCAAATAGAGTCGTTAGGAGTCATCCGTTGCGAAAAAATTGACAGCAATTTCGGCCGCATAAAACGGTGCATTAATTGCACTAAACGGGCCTGTTTCGGGGGGTCACAAAATTATGAACGAAATGGTCCGAAACTCAACCAGACATGGTTTCTGGTCAAATAGAGTGGTTTGGAGTCATCTGTTGCGAAAAAATTGACAGCAAGTTCGGCCACATAAAACGGTGCATTAATTGCACAAAACGAGCCCGTTTCGGGGTGTCACAAAAGCAGTAACGAAATGGTCTGAACCCAGACATGGATTTTGGTCTAATAGAGTAGTTTGGAGTCATCCATTGCGAAAAAATTGACAGCAAGTTCGGCCGCATAAAACGGTGCATTTAATTGAACTAAACGGGCCCGTTTCAGGGCGTCACAAAAGGACTAACGAAATAGTCCGAAACTTACCCAGACATGGTTTTCGGTCTAATAAAGTGGTTTGGAGTCATCCGTTGCGAAAAAATTGATAGCAAGTTCGGCCGTATAAAACGGTGCATTAATTGCACTAAAGGGGCCCATTTTGGGGTCCCAAAATCATGAACGAAATGGTCCGAAACTCACCCAGACATGGTTTTTGGTCCAATAGAGTGGTTTGGAGTCATCCGTTGTGACAAAATTGACAGCAAGTTCGGCCGCATAAAATGGTGCATTAATTGCACTAAATAGGCCCGATTCGCTACATTACAAAAGCAGTAACGAAATGGTCCGAAACGCACCTAGCATGGCTTTTGGTCTAATAGAGTGGTTTGGAGTCATCCATTGCGAAAAAACTGACAGCAAGTTCGGCCACATAAAATGGTGCATTAATTGCACTAAACGGGCCCATTTCGCTACGCGACAATAGCAGTAACGAAATGGTTCAAAACTCACCCAGACATGGCTTTTGGTCTAATAGCGTGGTTTGGAGTCATCCATTTCAAAAACATTGACAGCAAGTTCGGCCGTATAAAACGGTGCATTAATTGCACTAAACGGGCCAGTTTCGGGGGGGCACAAAATCATGAACAAAATGGTCCGAAACTCACCCAGACATGATTTTTGGTCCAATAGAGTGGTTTGGAGTCATCCGGTGTGAAAAAGTTGACAGCAAGTTCGGCCGCATAAAACGGTGCATTAATTGAACTAAACGGGCCTGTTTCAGGGTGTCACAAAAGCAGAAACGAAATGGTCCGAAATTTACCCAGACATGGTTTTTGGTCTAATAGAGTGGTTTGGAGTCATCCGTTGCGAAAAAATTGAAAGCAAGTTCGGCTGTATAAAACGGTGCATTAATTGCACCAAACGGGCCCGTTTCGGGGGGTCACAAATTCATGAACGAAATGGTCCGAAACTCACCCAGACATGGTTTTTGGTCCAATAGAGTGGTTTGGAGTCATCCGTTGTGAAAAAATTGACAGCAAGTTCGGCCGCATAAAACGGTGCATTAATTGCACTAAACGGGCCCGTTTCGCTACGTTACAAAAGCAGTAACGAAATGGTCCGAAACTCACCTAGCATGGCTTTTGGTCTAACAGAGTGGTTTGGAGTCATCCGTTGTGAAAAAACTGATAGCAAGTTCGGCCACATAAAACGGTGCATTAATTGCACTAAAAGGGCCCATTTCGCTATGCGACAAAAGCAGTAACAAAATGGTCTGAAACTCACCCAGACATGGTTTTTGGTCTAATAGAGTGGTCTGGAGTCATCCGTTGCGAAAAAATTGACAGCAAGTTCGGCCGTATAAAACGGTGCATTAATTGCACTAAATGGACTCGTTTCGGGGGGTCACAAAATCATGAACGAAATGGTCCGAAACTCACCCAGACATGGTTTTTGGTCCAATAGAGTGGTTTGGAGTCATCCGTTGCGAAAACATTAACAGCAAGTATGGCCACATAAAACGGTGCATTAATGCACTAAACGAGCCCGTTTCGGGGTGTCACAAAAGCAGTAACAAAATGGTCCAAAACTCACCCAGACATGGTATTTGGTTTAATAGAGTGGTTTGGAGTCATCCGTTGCGAAAAAAGTGACAGTATGTTCGGCGGCATATAACAGTGCATTCATTGCACTAAACGGGTCCGTTTTGGGGTGTCACAAAAGCAGTAACGAAATCGTCCGAAACTCACCCAGACATGGTTTTTGGTCTAATAGAGTGGTTTGGAGTCATCCGTTGCCAAAAAATTGACAACAAATTTGGCCGAATAAAACGTTGCATTAATTGAACTAAACGGGCCCGTTTCAGGGTGTCACAAAAGCAGTAACGAAATGGTCCGAAACTTACCCAGACATGGTTTTTGGTCTAATAGAGTTGTTTGGAGTCATCCGTTGCGAAAAGATTGACAGCAAGTTCGGCCGTATAAAACGGTGCATTAATTGCACCAGTCGGGCCCGTTTCGGGGGGTCACAAAATCATGAAGGTCCGAAACTCACCCAGACAAGGTTTTTGGTCCAATAGCGTGGTTTGGAGTCATCCGTTCTGAAAAAATTGACAGCAAGTTCGACCGCATAAAACGGTGCATTAATTGCACTAAACGAGCCCGTTTCGAGGTGTCACAAAAGCAGTAACAAAATGGTCCAAAACTCATCCAGACATGGTACTTGGTTTAATAGAGTGGTTTGGAGTCATCCATTGCGAAAAAAGTGACAGCATGTTCGGCGGTATAAAACAGTGCACTAATTGCACTAAACGGGCCCGATTCGGGGTGTCACAAAAGCAGTAACGAAATGGTCCGAAACTCACCCAGACATGGTTTTTGGTCTAATAGAGTGGTTTGGAGTCATCCGTTGCGAAAAATGTGACAGCAAGTTCGGCCGCATAAAACGGTGCATTAATTGAACTAAACGGGCCCATTTCAGGGTGTCACAAAAGCAGTAACAAAATGGTCCGAAACTTACCCAGACATGGTTTTTGGTCTACTAGAGTGGTTTGGAGTCATCCGTTGCGAAAAAATGGACAGCAAGTTTGGCCGTATAAAACGGTGCATTAATTGCACCAATCGGGCCCGTTTTGGGGGGTCACAAAATCATGAACGAAATGGTCCGAAACTCACCCAGACATGGTTTTTGGTCCAATAGAGTGGTTTGGAGTCATCCGTTGTGAAAAAGTTGACAGCAAGTTCGCCCTCATAAAACGGCGCATTAATTGCACTAAATGGGCCCGTTTCGCTACGTTACAAAAGCAGTAACGAAATGGTCCGAACCTCACCCAGACATGGTTTTTGGTCTAATAGAGTCGTTTGGAGTCATCCGTTGCAAAAAAATTGACAGCAAGTGATACATCCGGCCCAGGCGAGGGTTGGCCGAGGCCCAATAAATTAAGGTTGCCCGGCCCCCAACAGTTCTTAGGCACACCCACTCGGGGAAAAGCCCAATCTCCCCTAAAAGACTAGTCGGATAGGGGAAGGATGGCTCTCCCTTTTAAGGTGGCGTCCTCCTCCCAAGCTAAGCAAGGTGGGATTATTCAGAGGCTCACACGGTCGCCGCCCGACTACAACTGGGCCACTTGGCCCATTTTGTTGCGTCTTTGCCAGCGGGTAATAGTGGAGGAAGATGTCCTCATCATTCCCACCCCCTTAACAAGGACCCCGCTTTGATACCAAATGATACATCCGGCCCAGGCGGGGGTTGGCCGAGGCCCAATAAATTAAGGTTGCCCAGCCCCCAACAGTTCTTAGGCACACCCACTCGGGAAAAGGCCCAATCTCCCCTAAAAGACTAGTCTGATAGGGGAAGGGTGGCTCTCCCTTTTAAGGTGGCGTCCTCCTCCTAAGCTAAGCAAGATGGGATTATTCAGAGCCTCACACGGTCGCCGCCCGACTACAACTGGGCCCCTTGGCCCATTTTGTTGCGTCTTTGCCAGCGGGTAATAGTGGAGGAAGATGTCCTCATCAGCAAGTTCGGCCGCATAAAACGGTGCATTAATTGCACTAAACGGGGCCGTTTTGCTACATGACAAAAGCGGTAACGAAATGGTCTGAAACTCACCCAGACTTGGTTTTTGGTCTAATAGAGTGGTTTCGAGTCATCCGTTGCAAAAAAAATTGACAGCAAGTTCGGCCGTATAAAACGGTGCATTAATTGCACTAAACGGGCCCGTTTCGGAGGGTCACAAAATCATGAACGAAATGGTCTGAAACTCACCCAGACATAGTTTTTGGTCCAATAGAGTGGTTTGGAGTCATCCGTTGTGAAAACATTGACAGCAAGTTCGGCCGTATAAAACGGTGCATTAATTGCACTAAAGGGGCCCGTTTTGGGGTCACAAAATCATGAACGAAATGGTCCGAAACTTACACAGACATGGTTTTTGGTCCAATAGAGTAGTATGGAGTCATCCGTTGTGACAAAATTGACAGCAAGTTCGGCCGCATAAAATGGTGCATTAATTGCACTAAATAGGCCCGTTTCGCTACGTTACAAAAGCAGTAACGAAATGGTCCGAAACTCACCTAGCATGGCTTTTGGTCTAATAGAGTGGTTTGGAGTCATCCATTGCGAAAAAACTGACAGCAAGTTCGGCCACATAAAACGGTGCATTAATTGCACTAAACGGGCCCATTTCGCTACGCGACAAAAGCAGTAACGAAATGGTCCAGAGCTCTCCCAGACATGGTTTTTGGTCTAATAGCGTGGTTTGGAGTCATCCATTTCAAAAAAATTGACAGCAAGTTCGGCCGTATAAAACGGTGCATTAATTGCACTAAACGGGCCCGTTTCGGGGGGGCACAAAATCATGAACGAAATGGTCCGAAACTCACCCAGACATGATTTTTGGTCCAATAGAGTGGTTGGGAGTCATCCGGTGTGAAAAAATTGACAGCAAGTTCGGCCGCATAAAATGGTGGATTAATTACACTAAATGGGCCCATTTCGCTACGTTACAAAAACAGTAACGAAATGGTCCGAAACTCACCCAGCATGGCTTTTGGTCTAATAGAGTGGTTTGGAGTCATCCGTTCCGAAAAAATTGACAGCAAGTTCGGCCACATAGAACGGTGCATAAATTGCACAAAACAAGCCCATTTCGGGGTGTCACAAAAGCAGTAACAAAATGGTCCAAAACTCACCCAGACATGGTTTTTGATTTAATAGAGTGGTTTGGAGTCATCCGTTGCGAAAAAAGTGACAGCATTTTTAGCGGCATAAAGCAGTGCATTAATTGCGCTAAACGGGCCCGTTTCGGAGTGTCACAAAAGCAGTAACGAAATGGTCCGAAACTCACCCAGACATGGTTTTTTGTCTAATAGAGTGGTTTGGAGTCATCCGTTGCGAAAAAATTGACAGCAAGTTTGGCAGCATAAAATGGTGCATTAATTGCACTAAACGGGTCCGTTTCGCTACGTGACAAAAGCAGCAACAAAATGGTCCGAAACTCGGCTAGACATGTTGTTTGGTCTAATAGATTGGTTTGGAGTCATCCGTTGCGAAAACATTGACAGCAAGTTCGGACGCAAAAAACGGTGCATTAATTGCACTAAACGGGCCCATTTTGGGGTGTCACAAAAGCAGTAACGAAATGGTCCGAAACTCACCCAGACATGGTTTTTGGTGTAATAGAGTGGTTTCGAGTCATCCGTTGCGAAAAAATTGACAGCAAGTTCGGCCGCATAAAATGGTGCATTAATTGCACTAAATGGGCCCGTTTCGGGGTGTCACAAAATCATGAACGAAATGTTCTGAAACTCACCCAGACATGATTTTTGGTGTAATAGATTGGTTTGGAGTGATCTGTTATGAAAAATTGATATCAAGTTCGGCCGTATAAAACGGTGCGTTAATTGCACTAAACGGGCCCGTTTCGCTACGTTACAAAAACAGTAACGCAATAGTCGGAAACTCACCCAGACATGGTTTTTGGTCTAATAGAGTGGTCTGGAGTCATCCGTTGCGAAAAAATTGACGGCAAGTTCGGCCACATAAAATGGTGCATTAATTGCACTGAATACGCCCATTTTGGCGAGTCACAAAAGCAGTAACGAAATGGTCCGAAACTCACCCGGACATGGTTTTTGGTCTAATAGAGTGGTTTGGAGTCATCCGCTGCGTAAAAATTGACGGCAAGTTTGGCTGCATAAAACGGTGCATTAATTGCACTAAACGGGCCCGTTTCGGGGTGTCACAAAATCATGAACGAAATGGTCCGAAACTCACCCAGACATGGTTTCTAGTCTAATAGAGTGGTTTGGAGTCATCCGTTGCGAAAAAATTGACAGCAAGTTCGGTCGTAAACGGTGCATTAATTGCACTAAACGGGCCCGATTCGCTACGTTACAAAAGCAGTAACGAAATGGTCCGAAACTCACTCAGACATGGTTTTTGGTCTAATAGAGTGGTCTGGAGTCATCCATTGCGAAAAAATTGACAGCAAGTTCGGCAGCATAAAACGGTGCATTAATTGCACTAAATGGGCCCGTTTCGCTGCGTGACGAAAGCAGTAACGAAATGGTCCGAAACTCACCCAGACATGGTGTTTGGTCCAATTGAGTGGTCTAGAGTCATCCGTTGCGAAAAAATTGACAGCAGGTTCGGCAGCATAAAACGGTGCATTAATCGCACTAAACGGGCCCGTCTCGCTACGTGAAAAAAGCAGTAACGAAATGTTCTGGAATTCACTCAGACATGGTTTTTGGTCTAATAGAGTGGTTTGGAGTCATCCATTGCGAAAAATTGAGAGCAAGTTCGGCCGCATAAAACGGTGCATTAATTGCACTAGACGGGCCCGTTTCAGGGTGTCACAAAAGCAGTAACGAAATGGTCTGAAACTCACCCAGACATGGTTTTTGGTCTAATAGAGTGGTTTGGAGTCATCCGTTGCGAAAAAATTGACAGCAAGTTGGGCCGCATAAAACGGTGCATTAATTGCACTGAACGGGCCCGTTTCGCTACATGACAAAAGCTGTAACGAAATGGTCCGAAACACATCCAGACATGATTTTTGGTCTAATAGAGTGGTTTGGAGTCATCCGTTGCGAAAAAATTGACAGCAAGTTAGGCTGCATAAAACGGTGCATTAATTGCACTAAACGGGCCCGTTTCGCTACGTGACAAAAGCAGTAACGAAATGGTCTGAAACTCACCCAGACATGGTTTTTGGTCTAATAGAGTGGTTTGGAGTCATCCGTTGCGAAAAAATTGACAGCAAGTTCGGCCGCATAAAACGCTGCATTAATTGCACTAAACGGGTCCGTTTCGGGGTGTCACAAAATCATGAACGAAATGGTCCGAAACTCACCCAGACATGATTTTTGGTCTAATAGAGTGGTTTGTAGTCATCTATTGCGAAAAAATTGACAGCATGTTCGGCCGCACAAAATGGTGCATTAATTGCACTAAACGTGCTCGTTTCGGGGTTTCACAAAATCATGAACGAAATGGTCCAAAACTGACCCAGACACGGATTTTGGTATAACAGAGTGGTTTGGAGTCATCCGTTGTGAAAAAATTGACAGCAAGTTTGGCCGCATAAAACGGTGCACTAAACGGGCCCGTTTCGCTACGTGACAAAAGCAGTAACGAAATGGTCCGAAACTCACCCAGACATGGTTTTTGGTGTAATAGAGTGGTTTCGAGTCATCCGTTGCCAAAAAATTGACAGCAAGTTCGGCCGCATAAAATGGTGCATTAATTGCACTAAATGGGCCCATTTCGGGGTGTCACAAAATCATGAACGAAATGTTCTGAAACTCACCCAGACATGATTTTTGGTGTAATAGAGTGGTTTGGAGTGATCCGTTATGAAAAATTGATATCAAGTTCGGCCGTATAAAACGGTGCATTAATTGCACTAAACGGGCCCGTTTCGCTACGTTACAAAAACAGTAACGCAATAGTCGGAAACTCACCCAGACATGGTTTTTGGTCTAATAGAGTGGTCTGGAGTCATCCGTTGCGAAAAAATTGACGGCAAGTTCGGCCACATAAAATGGTGCATTAATTGCACTGAATACGCCCATTTTGGCGTGTCACAAAAGCAGTAACGAAATGGTCCGAAACTCACCCGGACATGGTTTTTGGTCTAATAGAGTGGTTTGGAGTCATCCGCTGCGTAAAAATTGACGGCAAGTTTGGCTGCATAAAACGGTGCATTAATTGCACTAAACGGGCCCGTTTCGGGGTGTCACAAAATCATGAACGAAATGGTCCGAAACTCACCCAGACATGGTTTCTAGTCTAATAGAGTGGTTTGGAGTCATCCATTGCGAAAAAATTGACAGCAAGTTCGGTCGTAAACGGTGCATTAATTGCACTAAACGGGCCCGATTCGCTACGTTACAAAAGCAGTAACGAAATGGTCCGAAACTCACTCAGACATGGTTTTTGGTCTAATAGAGTGGTCTGGAGTCATCCATTGCGAAAAAATTGACAGCAAGTTCGGCAGCATAAAACGGTGCATTAATTGCACTAAATGGGCCCGTTTCGCTGCGTGACGAAAGCAGTAACGAAATGGTCCGAAACTCACCCAGACATGGTGTTTGGTCCAATTGAGTGGTCTAGAGTCATCCGTTGCGAAAAAATTGACACCAGTTTCGGCAGCATAAAACTGTGCATTAATTGCACCAAACGGGCCCGTTTCGCTACGAGACAAAAGTAGTAACAAAATGGTCTGAAATTCACCAAGACATGGTCTTTGGTCAAATAGAGTGGTTTGGAGTCATCCGTTGCGAAAAAAATTATAGCAAGTTCGAACGCATAAAACAGAGCATTAATTGCACTAAACGGGCCCGTTTCGCTACGTGACAAAAGCAGAAACGAAATGGTCCGAAACTCACCCGGACATGGTGTTTGGTCTAATAGAGTGGTTTGGAGTCATCCGTTACGAAAAAATTGACAGCAAGTTCGACCGCATAAAACGGTGCATTAATTGCACTAAACACGCCCATTTCGGTGTGCCACAAAAGCAGTAACGAAATGGTCCGGAACTCACCCAGACATGGTTTTTGGTCTAATAGAGTGGTTTGTAGTCATCCGTTGTGAAAAAAATGACAGCAAGTTTGGCCGCCTAAAACAACACATTAATTGCACTATGTTGACACCGGATTTTCGCGCCTGACATGCTGGGTCAGATGATGACGTGCTGAGGTTGAGACTGCGAAGTGGACCCAATGACTGGTCAAGGCCGAAGGTGACAGAGAAGGAAGCCGATGCTGAAGAGAGGTCCGATGAAGCAGGAGTCCGGCCCGATGACGAGTTCAAGAGAAAAGGCGCGTCGGCTAAGAAGGAAGCGTATCAGATTCAGGGACTATTTCCTTTTCAGAAGGCGTATGAGAGTCCCGTTCTATCTTAAGCTTAGTTTACCTTATTTAGTTAGTCTGGTCCGATCAGGACTCTCCATGACCAGGGTATAAATTTGAACCCTCGTCCATTGTAAAAAACTATTCTCACAATCAATACAACCCGGCTTCACGCCAAAACCCTAGTAGTAGTTACCGACGAAGCTCATTGGTGAACGGGCTGCATCAGTTCTGATCTCCGGCTTACCAGTAAGTTAGTCAATTTATCGAACTAGTATAGGCTTTGAATTGAGGCGCATCGCCCTTTCTCGTTTATACTGTTCAACCGATTTATCTCTGGATAATCAAGATTGGTATAGATTCCCTACGTCGGAGCTAGATCAATATTGATTATTCAACAGATTATCGTTTATCGGACTACACTTTAAGCCTAGATTCCCTACGTCGGAGCTAGGTATCAAGATTAGTCTAGATTCGCTACGTCGGAGCTAGAATAATTTTGGTTACTAAAGGTAGTCTTTGCGGTTTGTTGGAGTTGCTAGATTGGTTTAGATCTACGCCATGTGAATCAATTCTACTTCTTCAACGGCTTTGAGCATTGGTCTTGGTCCGATTTAAGCAATATTTATCTTACAGCATCGTTCTATGTCCGATCCTGCTTTGTGGTTTAATCTGGTTGTTCTTTGAGTATTGCATTGGTGTAGATTCCCTACGTCGGAGCTGGATCTTTGTAATACGCTTAGATTAATCTTTGATTGTCATGCTTGGTCTAGATTCCCTACGTCGGAGCTAGATTCATCTTGATTAGTTAAAGGAAGCTTTGATTATGCCTTATTGCTATTTGAATGTTAAGTGTGGTGTAGATTCCCTACGTCGGAGCTGGATCTTGCTTAATTATTCAGTAGCATATCTTAGAATCAGAACGTATCTGTTAATGTTTTACCTGCTTATTTTGCTTAATCTGATCAACACCTGTGCGAGCATCTTGTTTAATTGACAGGTTGATGAATCAAATCTGATCATCTAGCTATCTGATCTGATCATAGTTGGAGAAATCTAGATTCCCTACGTCGGAGCTAGATTTCTCTGAAAAGGCTATAGTCCGATTGGTTGGTTAGATGGTCCGATAAGACGAGTCAAACTGGCAACTAAATAAGGTGGACAATGTATCGGCTTACACTTTGATTATTTAATATCTTGTTTCAAGACATAGCTGATCCATTATTTTGCATATTGGCCTTGTTTTATGCTTTATTTCATTATTCAAAGGCTGATCTGTCATATCAATCAAGGTCCGATCCTGATTGGTCCGATCCTGAGGTCCGATTTGGTGTCTGATTGAGGTCCGATCACTCGGTCCGATTGACGTCATCAATGAGGTCCGATTTGAGGTCCGATCGGTATCGGCCGATACGTGTCTGATTGGGTCTTGGCTAAAATTCGACGTTACTCCATCGTCTGAAATAGAGCCGGCACAATCAAAGAGCAATTTAACTGTTTATTCCCTTGTCAATTTCAGGTCAAATTGACTGGCACGCTGCGAACCTGAACTGGAGTGTAGACTGGCACTGGAGCGAAGCTGATCTCCCTGGTCTTCGTGTGCTGACCGCGGGGAATACGACCGCCGATTTTCCGCGTCAACACATTTTTGGCACGCCCAGTGGGACACGAGAAGCAAAGTCCAAGATATCGTCGTCTGATGCTGAACAAGAAACCGCAGCAAGACTTGCTGCTGAAAAAGAAGCTGCTGAGAAGGCTAAGAACGACAGAAACAAGACGCCTGAGGTGACCATGCCCATTACAAAGGCCGATCTGTCCAAAGCTCAGTTGGATGCAGTTCAGGCCCAGATTGATGCGTTTGAGAAGCTCTGCCTTGGTCAGTTTGGGCGTAATCGTTCAGGCCCTATACTCAAAGGTCCTCTCCCGGATCCAGAGTTGATCAAAAAGACAACTGATGCTCGGGAGTACCAGGTTAACATGACAGAGATGATTCACCAGGCTGTTCATCATGCATTGATCAACCAATCAGGCACTTTGGTGAATTCTTTGGACAATCTCATCAAGAAGGCGGTGGACGATGCTATTTACTTGAAGGGTCCAGTGTTTATAGCAGATTCTGCAGGAGCATCAGGATCAGGAAGAGGCAAAGAAACTGCAGATGATACAATGACCGTTGCTCCACAAATGCCGATTGCTCCACCACCTCCTGTTGAACTGGCCAACGGTTTTCTGTTGATGGCCGATGGAACCATTGTCGGCCCTCATGGTGAAAAGTATGCCAGGACTCTGAGCGAACAAGAAAAACAACCTGCAGCTGCAAGGCTACGTACAGAAGTTCCTTCACATCAGCGCATGGTCGGAGATTACAATAATTATGTGATGGACATAGCTGATGGAATGCCACCTGGAAATCAACAGTCCGATTGGTCGCAGAAAATAGCCGAGGTGATCCAAAATCAATTCGGCTTGAAGCCTAAAGATGAAGCGAGGTTGTATCGGCACCCGTACCCGTCTTATTTTGATGCAGTGCCACTTCCTCCGCGTTACAGAGTGCCGGATTTTTCCAAATTCTCCGGGCAAGATGATATGACCACCATCGAACATGTGAGCCGATTCTTGGCTCAGTGTGGTGAGGCTGCTTCAGAGGAGGGACTCAGGCTCAGATTTTTCCCTCTGTCGCTGTCAGGGCCGGCGTTTACCTGGTTTACGTCATTGCCAGCAGGATCAGTCACAGGGTGGTCCGATATGGAGAAGCAGTTCCATAAATACTTCTTTTCTGGTCTCAATGAAATGAAGATCTCCGATTTGATTGCTATCAGGCAAAGGAATGATGAGACCGTCAAGGAGTACATTCAACGATTCCGTGACACTAGGAATCGGTGCTACAGTTTGAAATTGTCTGATATGCAGTTGGCCGAGCTTGCATTCCAAGGTTTGCTCGTGCCGATTAAAGAAAAGTTTTCTGCCCAGGAATTTGAGACATTGGGGCAACTGGTTCAGAAGGTGTCAGTTCATGAGGTCCGATATCAGGAGATGAAGCGTGTAAAGTTTTCCAAGCAAGTATCTTATCTCTCTGAATCTGAAGAAGAAGCTGATGTCAATATAGCTGAATGGACCAAATCCAAGAAGCCAGTGTCGCTCCTGTGGATTAAACAGAATCCTGAAAAGTTTGGATTCGATATAACAAAGGCCGATAAGATTTTTGATTTGCTGCTCAGTGAGAAGCTTATTCAGCTTTCTCCAAATCATTCTATTCCATCGGCCGATGAGTTGAAGAAACGCAAATATTGCAAATGGCACAACTCGACATCTCACGAGACCAATGAATGCAAAGTGTTCAGAAGGGAGATCCAATTGGCTATTGAGTCAAGCAAGATCAAGTTTGAAGACAGCAAAAAAGCCATGAAGATCGATGGTCATCCCTTTCCCAATAACTTTGCTGATTTCTCCTTTTCTGTTAATATGGTTGATGCTAATGAAAAGGGGAAGTTCAAAGTGCTTACATCGGACCACGCCAAGAGTTCTGGTGCCGTTGATCCTGCTGTTCAAGTTACTGTTGAAGAGCTACACAGGAATCATCAGGCATTTGGTCGTGAATCTAATGCTCCTGGTGGATATCGGCCGCGTGTGACTTCCCAGATGCTGATTAACAAATACAAGAGGCAGCAGGCAGCAGCCCGAGCGTGGGAGGAACGCGAGGAACGACGACGTCGGAGGCGTGAATATCAGGCAAGGCGGCTTGATGAAGAGTTTGATGATCAGCGCCGACATGATGACAGGTCCGATGGACGACGCCGATATAATGAATGGTCCGATGGCCGACGCCGATTTGATGAGTGGTCCGATGACCGACGCCGGTATGATGACAGGCCCGATGGCCGGCGCTGGTTTGATGATAGAGTTGACAGTCGTCGTCAGTACGGTTATAGGTCCAATTGGTATGCGGATGAACGACAAGTTTATGACCGATACAATCAGGATGATGATCATTGGGGGTGTCCTTTCTTCGTATTCTGCTGGAACGAGAAGCTTAGACTGCCATCGAGAGCAGATTGTCCTGAATGCAGCTTCCAGTATGAAGAATACAGAGCTTCCAAGAGAGGTCGACGATCAGTTCATGAACGGATCGGCGTCAGGATTGATGATCATCATCAAAGAGATGAAGGCCGGGTTAATACTCATGGCCACAAAAATAATGAAGGCCGAGCTGATGCTCATGGCCCTGAAAAAATGGAAGAGAAGGCTCCAGTTCAGAATCGGACTGAAGAACCTCCAATGAGGCCTGGACAGTGGTGCCCATCAGGGATTTCTAAGTCCAAGAAGAGACGTGTTCAGAGGTTGCGCTATAACGAGCAGATTCAGGAGCAAGAATTGGCAAAAGAAAAGAAGTGGCGCATCAAGATGGCCAATGACGATGAAGCAAGTACATCGGCCGCAATAAATATGGTTTTGATGTTGCCCTCTGATTTCGCTGCTCCTGATGAACAAGACGACCATGAGGTCGATTATGAACTGGAAGAAGCCGCTGCATGCTTGGTTCTTGATTCAGAGAAGGCAGTTTTTGAGAAGCCAAATGCAAATGGGTATCGGCACCTGAAGCCTCTGTACATCAAGGGATACGTTGATGGGAAGCCGATGACCAAGATGCTGGTTGATGGAGGAGCTGCTGTCAATCTTATGCCCTATTCCACATTCCGCAAGCTGGGTAAAGGGATTGATGATTTAATCAAGACCAATATGATGCTCAAAGACTTTGGCGGAAACGTTTCAGAGCCTCGGGGGGCAATTCATGTGGAATTGACCATCGGTAGCAAGACATTGCCGACTACTTTCTTTGTGATTGATGGCCAAGGTTCCTACAGCATGCTCCTCGGACGTGATTGGATCCATGCCAATTGCTGCATACCATCCACAATGCATCAGTGTTTGATCCAATGGCAAGGCAATAAAGTGGAGATTGTCCCAGCTGATGATTCGGTTAGCATTGCTACAGCTGAATCAACAATTTGGGAGTTTGAAGGAGTTGAATGCCTGTCAGGGAAAGTATGGGATGGTGACTTCCTCAAGGTGTCCGATCAAGGACTAAAGCCGATCCAAGCAGTCGGCTCTGAGACATTGTTTTAAATGGATGATTATATAGAAGATCTTGAAGACCGAAGTGAGTTCGGTAAATTAGGATTTGGATTTACGTCGGCCGATGAATTAGAAGAAATAGATATAGGATCTGGTGATAGACCAAGGCCGACGTATATCAGTGCTAAGTTGGATCCCGAGTATAAACAGGAGTTAATAAAACTTTTGAAAGAATATTCTGATTGTTTTGCTTGGGAATATTATGAAATGCCAGGTTTAAGCCGTGATATTGTTGAACATCGGCTACCTATCAAACCAGGATATCGACCACACAAGCAGTATCCAAGGAGGTTCAAGACTGAGATGCATGAGCCAATTAAGGCCGAAATAACGAAGCTATTTGAAGCTAAGTTTATCAGGCCATGTCGATATGCTGAGTGGGTATCAAATATAGTTCCTGTTTATAAGAAGAATGGAAAGCTACGTGTTTGCATAGATTACAGGAACTTGAACAAGGCAACCCCGAAGGATGAGTATCCGATGCCAGTGGCCGATATGCTTGTTGATGCAGCATCAGGCCATAAAGTGATGAGTTTCCTGGATGGTAATGCTGGTTATAATCAGATTTTTATGGCGGAAGAAGATATTCCCAAGACTGCGTTCCAATGTCCAGGTGCTCTCGGTTTATATGAGTGGGTTGTTATGACTTTTGGTTTGAAAAATGCCGGTGCTACTTATCAACGTGCTATGAATTATATTTTTCATAGGTTGATCGGCAGGATAGTCGAAATCTACATTGATGATGTAGTAGTCAAATCAAAAGGTTATCGAGATCATTTGGCCGATTTGAAGGAAACACTGGAGTGTACAAGACAACATGGATTGAAGATGAATCCGCTCAAGTGTGCTTTTGGCGTATCGGCCGGCCAATTTCTCGGTTTCTTGGTACATGAGAGAGGAATTGAGGTGAATGATCGGAACCGCAAGGCGATTGATGATATTAAACCTCCAACAAACAAGAAGGAATTGCAGAGTTTGATTGGAAAGATTAATTTTCTCAGGAGGTTTATATCAAATTTGTCGGTCAGATTGGAGGCATTTACTCCTTTACTAAAGCTGAAAAATGAAGAAGAATTGGTTTGGGAGCCTAAGCATCAAAAGGCATTGGATGAAATCAAGCAATATTTAGCATATCCGCCAGTTCTTATTCCACCACAGAAGGGTAAGCCGTACAAACTTTATTTATCGGCTTTCGATCATGCAATCGGTTCTGTTTTGATTCAAGAAGTTGATGGGAAAGAACGAGTTATATTCTATTTGAGCCGAAGATTGCTAGATCCTGAAACTCGGTATTCATATGTGGAGAAGCTTTGCCTTTGTTTGTATTTTTCTTGTACAAAATTAAGGCATTATTTGCTATCGGCCGAGTGTACTGTGATCTGTAGAGAGGATGTGATCAAGTATATGCTATCAATGCCAATCATGAAAGGAAGAATTGGCAAATGGGTTTTTGCTCTGACAGAATTTGATCTCAGATATGAATCGGCCAATGCGGTAAAAGGGCAGATAATGGCTGATTTAGTTGCTGACCATTGTGGACCTAGCATTGATGCTGGCAAGCAATGCACTATGGAACTTGATGTATCTGGTCCGATGAAAAAGGCCAATGTGGTTGACGCGGTTCCTTGGACTATGTTCTTTGATGGTTCTTCTTGTAATGATGGTTGCGGAATCGGTCTGATTATTATTTCGCCTCGGGGGGCAATGTTTGAATTCGCTTTTCCAATTGAGAAATGCACAAATAATCAGGCGGAATATGAAGCATTGATGAAAGGTCTCCAGATTCTTAAAGATATCGGCGCTCGGTTTGTTGAGGTATTTGGAGATTCTTTGCTGATTATTAATCAGTTACTCGGCAAGTATGATTGCAAGATGGATGCTTTGTTATCTTATTTTGAAAAGTGCCGAGATTTGATTAGTCAATTCGCCTTGGTAACTCTTAAGCATGTTCCGAGACATCATAATGAAGAAGCAAATCGGCTGGTGCAAAAGGCGTCTGGCTATCGGCCTACGTCCGATGTAATGGTACAGGAGATACCAGAAGGAGATTGGAGGAAAGAAATCGTTGAATATTTGAAGGATCCTTCTGTCAAGACTTCTAGAAAAGTACGCTATAAATCGATCAGACATGTCTTGGTTGAGGGAGTGCTTTATTTTCGCTCGATTGATGGAGTCCTGTTGAGATGTATCGGACCTGAAGAAGCCAAAGTTTTGATGGGAGAAATTCATGAGGGTGTCTGCG
>CM014278.1:67789898-67802343 GCA_004135705.1 Alloteropsis semialata | reverse complement strand
TATTATTGGCCGACAATTCTAGAAGATTGTTTTGAATATTATAAAGGATGCCAAGAGTGTCAAAGATATGGAAACATTCAAAGGGCTCCAGCATCGGCCATGAACCCTGTTATCAAGCCATGGCCGTTTAGAGGATGGGGAATTGACTTGATCGGCCAAATTTTTCCACATTCAAGTAAGGGGCATAAATTCATATTAGCAGCAACAGATTATTTCACCAAGTGGGTTGAAGCTATTCCTTTGAGGGAGGTGAAGACACAGAATGTTGTTGAATTCGTTAGAGAACACATTATTTACCGATTTGGGATTCCACAAACGATCACAACAGATCAAGGTACGATGTTTACATCGGACGAATTCAAAAATTTTGCTGCTGATATGGGTATCAAGCTTCTTAATTCATCGCCATATTATGCACAAGCCAATGGTCAAGCTGAAGCCTCCAATAAAAGCTTGATTAAATTGATTGATAGAAAGATTGAGGAGTATCCAAGAAAATGGCATATTGTGCTTCCTGAAGCTCTTTGGGCCTATCGGATGGCTTGTCATGGATCGATCAAGGTTTCTCCGTATGAATTGGTTTATGGACATGAAGCCGTTCTTCCATGGGAAATTCGTACTGGATCGAGACGTATCGAGCTTCAGGATAAATTGAAGGCCGGTGAATACATGGAGCTCATGAATAGTGAGTCCGATGACTTGGCTGTTCGTCGGCTACGCGCTCTTGAAAATATCGAGGCTAATAAGCTTAGGGTGGCGAGGCATTATGATAAGAAAGTGAAAGGGAAAGAGTTTAAGGAGGGCGATCTTGTCTGGAAGGTTATTCTGCCAATCGGTTCTAAAGATCCCAAGTACGGCAAGTGGTCACCAAACTGGGAGGGACCTTATCAGATCGTCCGATGTGTTCCTGGAAATGCTTATATTCTACGAACGCTTGAAGGAGAAGTGTTCCCTAAAGCATTAAACGGAAAATATTTGAAGAAGTATTACCCTAGCATTTGGGTAAATTCATAAGAGCCGATGCTATGCGTCAGGCTTGAAAGCCGATGGAAAATCGCCTCAAGAACAAAAATAAGAGCCGATGCGATATGCATCGCCTTAAGGGCTATATACAAACAGGAGAAATACATTACATTATCAAGCCGTTCGATGACGGATCAGGCTGTTTGAAAAGGGATTGCATGTATATTCATATATTTCTTATACAAAAGGGTTTCAGAAGATAAAAGGATCTAGTAGGCGCCAATGTACTTTGTTCATCGTTGCCAGAACTAGATTGAAAGAAGGAAGGACAAAAGGAAGCGCAAGTTTGAGGAGATATCTTCTTCCTTGAGTCGAAGAAATCCACCCCGGATGCAGTCCCTTGAAGAGCGCGCCGGTGGACGCTCTGCCCTAGCCTGTAAAGGTCACTCTATTACACCCCTCTGAAAAACCTTCCCTTTGGTGAACCATGAGAGGAACCTCACGAGGATTCTTCTAGCGGAAGTTCCACCTGGATTCACTGCGGGATCAGAAAAGGGGGGGAGTGACCTATACTTCTTCACGAGAATTCTTCTAGCAGAGGAGAAGGGGGGAGTTGAATCCTACATCAAACAGAAGGAGTTTGTGCTCTACCATGAATATTAGTTGAGCCATGGCTAAGGGATGGTGGAAGAAGAAGGCTTGAGGCGGTTATTTATAGCCGGCGGTCGATGGATGCGTTAGAGGAGGAATGGAATTCAGGGGACGCTTGTGGAAACCGTCCAAATGAAGAACAGTATTCTCGTGGAAATGCGGCATTGATTCAGGGCTGCCTTAATTAAAGGAGGAGCGTCTTTTGAGGGGCTGCATTGAAAAGTCGTTTCGACTGAGTCAGAAGACGTATGGATATCCGCGAGGTAAATGTAGAGATCCATATCTGTTCAATGTCAGAGGTCATTGCCCAGAAGGAAGATTGGGGAGCCGCGTAGTGCAGGGATGGAAAGCTTCGGCGCGAAAATCGGTGGAGAAGTTATGGTGACAGATATGAATTTTGGAACAAAATGATATTTTATTCCAAAATTGGGGGGCATGTGTTGACACCAAATTTTCGCACCCGACATGTTGAGTCAGATGGTGACATGGCAGAGATGAGGCTGTGCGGTGGACCCATTGACTGGTCAAAGCCAAAGGTGACAGAGAAGGAAGCCGATGCCAAAGAGGAGTCCGATGAAGCGAGAGTCCGATCCGATGGCGAATACAGGGAGGAAAGACGTGTCGGCTAAGAGAGAAGGGGCGTATCAAATTCGGGAACTATTTCCTTTTCAGAAGATGTTTGAGAGTCCCGTTGTATCTTAAGTTTAGTTTACCTTATTTAGTTAGTCTGGTCCGATCAGGACTCTCCATGACCAGGGTATAAATATGAACCCTCGTCCATTGTAAAGAACAATTCACACAATTCAATACAACCCGGCTTTACGCCAAAACCCTAGTAGTAGTTACCGACGAAGCTCATTGGTGGACGGGCTGCATCAGTTCTGATCTCCGGCTTACCAGTAAGTTAGTCAATTTATCGAACTAATATAGGCTTTGAATTGAGGCGCATCGCCCTTTCTCGTTTATATTGTTCAACCGATTTATCTCTGGATAATCAAGATTGATATAGATTCCCTACGTCGGAGCTAGATCAGCATTGATTATTCAACAGATTATCGTTATCGGACTATACTTTAAGCCTAGATTCCCTACGTCGGAGCTAGGTATCAAGATTAGTCTAGATTCCCTACGTCGGAGCTAGAATAATCTTGATTACTAAAGATAGTCTTTGCGGTTTGTTGGAGTTGCTAGATTGGTTTAGATCTACGCCATGTGAATCAATTCTACTTCTTCAACGGCTTTGAGCATATGTCTTGGTCCGATTTAAGCAATATTTATCTTACAGCATCGTTTTATGTCCAATCTTACTTTGTGGTTTAATCTAGTTGTTCTTTGAGCATTGCATTGGTGTAGATTCCCTACGTCGGAGCTGGATCTGTGTAATGCGCTTAGATTAATCTTTAACTGTCATGCTTGGTCTAGATTCCCTACGTCGGAGCTAGGTTCATCTTGATTAGTTAAAGGAAGCTTTGGTTATACCTTATTGCTATTTGAATGTTAAGTGTGGTGTAGATTCCCTACGTCGGAGCTGGGTCTCGCTTAATTGTTCAGTAGCATATCTTAGAATCAGAACGTATCTGTTAATGTTTTATCTGCTTATGTTGCTTAATCTGATCAACACTTGTGCGAGCATCTTGTTTAATTAACAGGTTGACGAACCAAGTCTGATCATCTAGTTATCTGATCTGATCATAGCTGGAGAAATCTAGATTCCCTACGTCGGAGCTAGATTTCTCTGAAAAGGTCATAGTCCGATCGGTTGGTTAGATGGTCCGATAAGATGAGTCAAACTGGTAATTAGACAAGATGGACGATGTATCGGCTTACACTGTGATTATTTAATATCTTGTTTCAAGATACAGCTGATCCATTATTTTACATATTGGCCTTGTTATATGTTTTATTTTATTATGCAAAGGCCGGTCTGTAATGTCAATCAAGGTCCGATCCTGATTGGTCCGATCCTGAGGTCCGATTTGATGTTTGATTGAGGTCCGATCATTCGGTCTGATTGACGTCATCACTGAGGTCCGATTCTGAGGTCCGATCGGTATCGGCCGATGCGTGTCTGATTGGGTCTTGGCTACAATTCGACGTTATTCCATCGTCTGAAATAGAGCCGGCACAATCATAGAGCAATTTAACTGTTTTATTCCCTTGTCAATTTCAGGTCAAATTGACTGGCACGCCGCGAACCTGAATTGGAGTGTAGACTGGCACTGGAGCGAAGCAGACTCTCCCCAGTCATCGTGTGCTGCACGCGGGAGATACGACCGCCGATTTTCCGCGTCAACAGCTTCATACTTCTGTCCTTGATTTGTCAATGTTGTTTTTAGAAATTTCTTTATCCTTGTTAGAACCATGTGGGTTATGCTCTCTTTTGTGTTTATTTTTACCTTTGTGACATTTACCTTTGAAATTCTGGGAAGATTGCTTGTTTGCACCATCCTTGTTTGTATTTCGAGTGTTGGCATGTACTTTAGGTAATGGGGAAGCACCCAATGGATGTTTTTTCGAGTTCCAAACAAGGACCTCATGTGCCTTTTAATTTGGTCTGAAGCAGAGTATTGATTAACTTAGAATGAACTTGAAAATTTCACTCACGGCGTTGTTGGTAAAGGATTCTGTTTTCAAATATCATTGTAGACAAAGTCTTTTCAATTTTGTTTGCATCAGCCCAATTTTGTCAGCATCAGTAGGTTCTTTCTCGGAAAATTTCATATTTGTGCAAAGTTTGTTAATAGCATGGTTGTATTCTCCGATAGACTTGAAGTCCTATATACGAAGATGATTACATTCATGCATAGCTTCTGGCAAGATAATTGTCTTTTGTTATTCATAGCGTTGTTGGAGAGTATTCCATAAACTATGTGGATCTTGTTCCATAAGATATTAAGGGCCTGTTTGGTAGAGCTCCATCTGATTCTGATTCTATATGGAAGCTAATTCTATTAGAGAAGTGATTATGTGGCTAAAAGTGATTCTCTTTGATTCTTTAGCATAAACTCTTAAAATCACGATGGAGAATCACTTCACAGAATCAGGAGAAGCTACTTTTTCAGCTCTCAGCGTCTTAGTTCATTTTAGAGAATCACTTCAGGAATCAGTAGAGAATCACTTCTCTCTGAAAAACTGTTTGGCAGAGCTCCTGCTGGATTCAGCAGAGAATCGGCTCTGAGAGCTCTGCCAAACAGGACCTTAGATTTGAGGCATGGATATATACGCGCATATGATGTGTAAGGCATTGTAAACACCCTCTTTTGATAGAAGAATGGCCTCGTGTAATCCTTGTAAAGAGAGACTAACTGTGAGGTCCACTAGCCATGTAGGAATTGTGTCCATCAAGAGCAAGTGGCGCAAACTTCTTTTAGGTGCTACATGTGTCATTTTGCCGGATCAGAGTAGAAATTGTTGTTATCGGTGATTTCCATCCGGCTTGTCAATCTCCGTCAAAGACCCTGCTTGGATCCACCAGCTAAACTTTAGCTGGCTAAATTTAGCTGTGGTTGATCCAAACAGCCCACAACTAAACCTAGCTAAACTTTAGCTGGAGGCCAAAATGTACATAATCTCATTAGCTGTTTCAACCCAGCTAAAACTAGCTAATGGGCCTCAATGACCAAACTACCCTCCTCTTTTTTTCGCATGAACTCCCTCGGGTTTCGTTCCACCGTGTGACGCCATCTCCTTCGCGCCCGCCTGGCCACGCCCAGCCGCCATCTCTGCTGCGCTGGCCGGCCAGGCCGCCTGGCCTGGGCGCGCCCGTCTCTGGTGGGGAAGGAGATGGGGGCGCTGCCGGTGGGGGAGGAGATTGGGGCGCTGCCTCTAGGGAATGAGAGGATGGGCGTGGTCGTTGAGGGGAAGTCGCCGGCAACCGTTGAGGGGAAGTCCCCTGATGCGAGTACCAAGAGCCGTAGTGGAAGTCGATCTCCTAGATCAGAGGCCGTCGAGGGCGGGGGAGCGGAGTCAGGCGTCGAGCGTGGCGGCGGGGTAGGCGTTGTGCTCGAAGTGGCGAGTGGGGATGGCGAAGTGGCGGCCGGGGCCCTGGTGCGAGGAGAGGATGGCCGAGATCTGGGTTAGCGGGACGCGGGGACGAGGGCAAGTGCCGGTGATGGAAGGAGGAAGAAAGGGGCAATAGGGTCAATATTCACCCATTAGCTAGAGGATTCAAACATCCCCTGCTAAACTTTAGCGGGCTAAACTTTAGCTAGTCAAATTAGCGGGCTAAAGTTTAGCTGGGGTGGATACAAACAGGGCCAAAGTATATTGTAACGTGTTTGAAAGATTGTAATTAATGAATCGTCTTTTCTATTTGATTGATCCTATTTATATTATATACAAAGTGAACGGACAGGATTGGCATCCGTTCGGAAGTCAGTTTTTCATTCAAGAACACACACAGTAATCTATCGTAGGATTAGATCTGTGGTTAAAATCGAATGCTATGGGTTAGATCCGTGGTATTGATTCATGTGGATGAAATCGTGGTCCTCCGGTTGGTTGATCTGTTTGGTAATCAATCATGCCTCCATCCGGGACGACGGCGGCAACGCGTCGGACACCCAGATCCACGACCACGGACTGGTGAATAGATCGCCTGGTCAAATGGCTCGTGAAGGGGGATAAAAATACAAGTTTCTTCCATGCAACGTGGGATTACCCATTCACGTGGGAAACAACAAAGCACAAGTTTTTGGTTTTCTAAAGGACAGGGTGTGGCAAAGAATTCAGGGTTGGAAAGAGAGATTCCTCTCAAATGTTGGAAAGGAGGTGATGATTAAAGCAGTGGCGGAAGCTACTCCCACGTATGCCATATGGGGTTCTTTGACTTGACTAAAGAGCTATGTGATCAAATCAGCAGACAAGTGTGTAGATTTTGGTGGAGCCAAGAGTGATAATGAGAATACAATGCATTGGTTGAGTTGGGATAAATTGAAAAGGCCAAAGAAGTTAGGAGGACTGGAATTCAGAGATGTGTACTCTTTTAATGTTGCAATGCTAGCCAAGCAAAGTTGGAGACTAATTCAGAATCCCAACTCTCCCTGTGCAAGAGTTCTAAAAGTGAAGTATTTTAGAGATGGGCATGTTTTGAGTGCAAAGCCTCGCGAGGGCATGTCGTATACATGGAGGAGTATCCTAAAGGGTTTGGAGTTGCTGAAGAAAGGTGTCGTTTGGAGAGTGGAAATGGTGAAAAAAATTAAAACTTGGGAGGACCCTTGGATCCCACGGGGAGCCACTCGACGGCCAATTACGCCACGGAATGGGAATTTGCTGTCAAGGGTTGTTGATCTTATCGACCCAGCGACCGTCCAGTGGGACAAAGAGTTGGTGCAAACAACCTTCTGGGAAGAGGATGCAGCGGTAATCTTGGCTATCCCAGTCCACCAAGAGATGGAGGATGTCCTAGCTTGGCACTTCGACCCAAAGGGATCTTTTCTGTCAAGTCAGCCTATAGAGTTCTTTGTGACAGTAATCAGGGTGCTAGCAGTCATGATCAACCGGCTTCCATCTCATTAGGAGTAGCGAATGATGAAGTTTTCTGGACCAGGCTGTGGAAGAAGGAAGCGCTGGGTAGACTGAGACATTTTTTGTGGCGCCTTGCACATAACTCACTGGCCCTTTGCTCTAACCTAGTGAGGAGAGGAATGCAGGTGGACAACCGATGCTTTCTGTGCAGCTGTGCTGGGGAGGATGGGGGGCACTTGTTTATCAGATGCGGGCAAGTTAAGAAGGTCTGGAGGATGGCGGGCTTGGAAGAAGCGAGGGAGCAGCTGTGTCGGTGCAGCGGCGCAAGAGGCACGGTGCAGTCGATCCTGGGCTGAGTGGGGTGACTCAATTGAAAACCATTTTCCTACTAAATAACTGCTGGCAAGAAAGGAATTCCATCAGAGGAGAGGGGGGTGGGGAGAGGGGGGTGAGTGGTGGGGGCAGAGAAGATCACCATAATCTAGCTCTTCTATGTGGGCGGCAAGCAATGGAGGTCATGGCAATGCGAAAGCCTGAAAGCGAGGGAATGAACCGACGACTGCGGAAATGGAAATGCCCTCAACCGGGACCTCAAGCTAAACGTTGACGGAGCTTTCTCGGCTGATGACGCCAGTGGTGCGGGGGTGCTTGGTTGCACGCCGCAACCAGCCACGCCATAATCAGCCATACCACAATCAATCGGCTGCTGCTTGGTACGTAGTCAAAAGCTGGCAGCCACAGGAACAAACACAGCAGCTCTGCAGCGCCCCAGAAGTGTGGCGCCGAAAATCGGCGCCAAACCTTCGGCGCGCCACACTGTGGCTTGGCAGGTTGTGGCCTGCAACCAAGCACGATGTCATTAGGGACGAAGCGGGAGGAGTTGTTCAGTCGGGAGTAGGCCGTGTGGATTTCGCTAGTAATTCGCTGCAAATGGAGTTGAAGGCCTGCACCGAGGGTGCGAGCGCGGCGAGCCAGTTGGGAATCAACCACCTGGTTCTAGAAGCCGATGCCCAGCAGGTGGTCTGGGCTCTTCAAGGAGATGAATACAGACTATCGCTGAACGCTGATAGGTGGTCTTGTGCATGAGCTAAAGGAGTTGCTTGCTGAAAGCTTTGCTGTAACCCAGGTGCAACATGCCTCTCGAGAATGTAGTCGTGTAGTGCATGAGCTTGCCGCTCCAGGGAAAAATTGTCAAGAGGGTGTGCCTCTAGTCCTGGCCGGAGTGCCAGATTGTATCATGTACTTGGTGTCGAGCGATTTAGCCGACATGGCTGCGTAATGGAACTGCAAATTCCTCTAAAACAAAAAAGAATAGATCGCCCGGTCCCATAGGCGGTAGAAGCTGGGCCGGCTAATAGGCCCGCCCGCACAGGAAAGGACCTAAGCCCATCTCTCAAAGACGAAATTTGGGTCTTTTCCCGGCCAGCTGATAGGGCCACGTGATCTAATTATTTAGCCGCCGTCCGATCATCGTTTTAGCGTGGGGATTTTTCACCGGGAAATGGAACGCAAGGGTTAGTTTCCGAAAAACTCGGGCCACATCTACAAGGCTCAGGAGCAAGCGAAGACGCCCTCAAAACGAGCCCTCTCCCCTCAGCTTGTCAACCGAAATCTCATCTGCTGCGCCAAAACTAGATCCACGTCCCAGGAAACCATCTTCCTCATCGCTAGAGTCGCCGGCGACGACGACAGGTACTCTCTCCCCTACTTTTCCTGTGCTCTCGTTTTCCGTTCAATCCGCGTCCACGCCGCTGATCAAAGGAACCGAACTCCCTCGAGCCATCGAGCGTAGGGCTGGACAAAATGCTCGTGACTCGTTAGCTCGCTCGGTTCGACCCCTACTCGGCTCGGCTCGGCTCGTTAGCCTAACGAGCCAGCTCGAGCTGGTATTTTTGCTCGTTAGTATAACGAGCGAGCTCGAGCTGGCTCGTGAGCCGCTCGCGAGCTAAACGAGTTCACAATTGCAAAATCTGGCAGGCCATGCAGAGCAGCCCAGCGACCCAAAACACGGCCCAATAGGACCAGTGCTCCCGACCAACTCAACCCTAGGCCCATGTCTCCCCCACGAGGCCACGACTCGAGCACTTGCTGCCTCCGTCCCCGTCTCGCGCCGCAACACCATCTTCCCGTCTCGCGCCGCAACACCACAGCAGACTGCAGCCTCCCTTTCCTCCGCCTTGGGCGCGGCTCTCGTAGGCGGCGACGGCGCTAATCGCAGACCACAGGGCGTTGACGCGCAGATCCACTCTGCCCCTCCGCAACAGGACGATGCCACCGCCGGGATGCGGCTCGCCTCTGACAAGTGCCCCTACCGGGGCTTCATCTACACTGCGTTCCAGGAGCGCGCCACCTCCATCTCGCACGGCAACACGGCGCGCCGCGCCAAGGCGCTGAGCGACGACAGCCTGGCCAGGATCTGCGGCGCCATCGCCGGCAACGAGAAGCGGCACGAGGTGGCGTACACGCAGGTGGTGGGGGAGCTGTTCCGGCTCACCCCTTCTGTCCGCCCAAAGCCAAGCGAGGGCCGTACTCAATCAAGACGAGGAGACACAACGAGCCGGTGAGCAACATGCTAACTCAAAATCCGATGGCTTCTTCAAGCTAAGCTATATTTGCATTTTCTTTTGATCCATAGCCCGTGTGTAAATCAAACTCTTACCTTTTGCTGATTTTTGTATTTTTACTTGATCTTGCTGTCTTCTTCTATCTGTGGAGACGCTTACTGCTTTTGCTCACGAGCTGCTCGAGCTCGCTCGCGAGCTAGTCCGAGCCGAGCCGAGCGTGCTTTTTTGCTCGTTGCCTTAACGAGCCGAGCCGAGCCGAGCCGAGCGGAGCTCGCTCGCTATCCACCCCTATCGAGCGCTCCTTCCGGCGCGGAACTCTGCCGCTCTGTCGCTTCGCGCTCTCAGTCGGTCAGATCATCACGCCGATCCCGGCTCATCGTCCCCGTCGCAGTCCATACGCCGCGGCACGGCTCGGTCCAGTTTTTCCCTGAATGTTGGGTTCGCTCGGTGGGGGACGGTGCCGGTCGTTGTGTTTGCCGTTTTGAAGGAGTCAGTCCCTCGCCGGAAAACTGACTGAAGATATGATCGTGTCCCGTTTCCCTCCGCCGAATCTGTTAATATTGGCTACACCTGTACACATCATACACTCGTGCAACCAATACACAACGATACCTCAGTTTTCTTTGTTTATATTTGCTTCACCAAGACAAATTCACTGGTTTGCTTTGCCTTTTCCTTAATCCAGATAAGTCTCATGGCCAAGTATTAGTTTAATTCATTCAGCTTCTATCTTTGGAAGCTCCTCTATTTATCTCGATTAGCACAAGTGTTCTTATCTTTCAACCTACATTTCAGTACTTAGAATCTTAGATATGCCTTTTGCTTTGTTGATCTAGAATTATTTTAACCATTTTTCTTGATCAATTGTCTCTTCATGCATGTATGAACACTGCATAATCCACACAGATCTGAACAAGCACGGCTGTTTCTTTATCAAAAGGACATTATCACCTTGTATGCAGGCTAATCCTAAAGTTGCAGAGTCTCTGGCGGATCCTTCTGAATATCCAAATTTAATTGACAACTGGCAGGTTGCACTAACTGTAGAAAAAAATGTTGCTTCTCAGAGGTAAAAAATGTCACACATTATTCTCGAGTATTGATTATTGGTTAAAACATATAGATCATAGAACCGTAGATTTTTTTTCCAGAGTAATGTCACAAATATATTATAACATCTGTACTGAACTCCTCAGAGTGTGTGAAGAAACATAAGTTACTGCTCTGCATGATTCATGAACCCATCCATCCTACCACTAACATTATGTGGATTACAATGCTATGGTGGATTTCATTTATTGGCTACATACTAGAGTCAGCATTTTTGTCTACTGAGCATAGTGCATTGACACATTTCTATGCCATCGCAAATAGGCAAGGTCTCCTGGACAGAGAGCACACCTTTGCAACTCCCTGATTCTGGCAGTAGGAGTAAGTTTAGACAATAGTAATATGCCTAAAAAGGATACTGGTGGCATATCCTAGCAGAATTTGAAGATATGAACATTGACTTACCAAGGTAGGGACACGTTCATTCATATATTTTCATCTATAGTTGTACTAAATAATTCGAAGTCTAATAATTTTTTCACTACAACTACAGATAAGTTTTTCACTACAACTACAGATACTGGGATGACAACACCATCTGCAACCAAACGAAGGCCTGACGATGATATCGAGGATGACACAAATAAGCTAGACTTTAAGAAAGGGAAGAAATCCCATATCTAGCCATACAGAGAATTGAACATCTATACAAGGCTACATTTATTATACCTAATCTATTTGAGTTGCTAATTGTTGTGCTACTAATTAAAGTTACTATGAACAGCTAACTGCAACTAACATGGTTCAATTTATGTTTTGTGTTCAATCTTCACTGCAAAGCTTAAAATAAAATCTTTTGTGTAATATATTTTATATCAGTTTGGTGTATAACTAGCACCATCACTTCCTAATACTTTTCGTACTTTGTTTATGTGTCTATTATGCTTGGCTCGAAAGATGGGAGACAAAATTCTGTCAGATTGACAAATGCTACCTACACATGCATATGCTGGCACCTCGGGTGGGGATCGAAAAGTCGGTCACCCAGCACGCCAATTGCTCGCCGCTGACGGTGTACTTCCCAACCAATAATGTTTGCATATATTTTATTTGCTAATAGCAACCAATGCTAAGCCTAACAATGGACCGAGAAAAGGCAGCCCATCGCAGCAAAGCCGCGTGTTGTTTCTAGTGGACACGAACACTCTGTTGACAACCAAAATTGGCATAAGGACCAGAAGGATTGCAAGAACAAGAAGATGGTGCATGGAGAAGAACAGAAGACGGCGCGGATCACGCCCGGACCGGTCTGACCGGTGCGGGGGACCGGTCAGACTAGTCACCTGAGTTGTAATCCGACTAGAACTCCAAAATTAGGATTCCGAGATTGTAACGAGTTGTAACTTGGTTTCCGACCTACCCTCCCTATAAATATAAGGGGATTCGGCCGATTGAACACACAACAATCGAATCTATCTAATTTACTACTTTTGTCCTTTACTTTTTGCATCTCCAAACCCTAGCTTTTTCAACCCTACTTGCTGTTCTTCCTGCGTCTCCGCGACGTTTGAAGGCGTCCTAGGTGGCCTGCCGACCCTAGGGCACCCCTGACGGCGTTCTCCCCAATGGATCCTTCCGGGAGGCGTTTTTAGGGTTTTACCCCGTAGTTCGCCGGCGGTAACCGGTCTGACCGGTGCCTCTGACCGGTCTGACCGGTCGGCGCAGGGCAGCTGCGATCTGGTCCGTTTGCG
>CM014278.1:67762649-67777051 GCA_004135705.1 Alloteropsis semialata | reverse complement strand
ATTGGCCCAACCAGCAAGAATCCGAGTGCAACTGGGTCGGTTTGTCAGACTGGGTGGCCCACCACTCGGGAGGCCCACCAGTCGGGCGAACCGGATGGGCGCGACGGCGCGCGCGGCAAGGAAGAAGACGGCGTATCCCGCAAGAAGCTCGGAGATCAAGATAAACTAGCCGGAATAATAGGGAAAGATATCTGTAATCGTTATAGGATCGAATCCTTGTATTTCGGGTAGGTTACGATCTCTAGCCGACTTGTAACTCAAGGCAGCCGGACTATATAAGGCGCCCTGAGACCCCCTCCAGAACAGAACACAACCTTTACAACATCCACGAAACCTAGGACAGAACCCAACTACGGAGATCCTTCAGGAACTTCATACACAGCAATACAATCGCCGCCAACACAGGACGTAGGGTGTTACGTCATCTCGACGGCCCGAACCTGTTCAATCCTTGCGTCTTGTGTTACCATCGACTTCTGATCCTCGATCTGTCCCTCAACAAATCAACCACGTAGGCTACCCTGTGTGGACTGCCGGGTCCAAACATCCGACAGTTGGCACGCCAGGTAGGGGTTGATCGACGAGATCAATCTACAAGCTCGATGGCAGACTCATCTAGAAGCAAAACTTCATTGGCGGCGTCGGGGGCCGTCGGCATCCGTGCTAGAATCGCCGACTCCTCTGGCTCTGTTGGCTGTTGGCGGCACATACGGCAGCGGCGCTCCAAGAAACCCAGTCGATGGGACCTGTCAACGGGCGGCGGCTGCTTCCACCGAGCAAATTCCATGGACGGGAGACCTATGCATCCATGCGTACAAGGAACAGGGAGATATTGCTTTCCTTCCTATTTTCTAATTCTTTATTTAATTAGCCGATGCGTACGTAGGCTCCTGATTACTATTTCCATCTACTAATCAACGTGCCCTGTATGCATGCATGCATGAGCATATATCCAAGTTATTTTTGGCCGCAGACTGCAGATCAAATTGTACCGCTTTCTATTTGGACCGAAGGTTGAACCTTCCATGGATGACCATGGCATGTACGTACTGGCTGTCAACCGAGTACGCATGGTTGGAGCGCCATCGCCTTTGCCTGCTTATCCACGAGGACAACGCGACGGATTAACCAGACATGCAAGTTCGGGTGCTTGGCTTCCAATGCACCACAACGCCTACTCTCCGACCACTTCGACCATGCCGAGCGCTGATTCGTCGACAACCTCGTCTGCTCGGGCACGACGCCCATTTGAGGACGACATAACGGTTCTTCCACTCGGACACGAATCAAGCTAAGTCATATTTAAATATTTTTTACGATATTTCTCGGTCATCGCATATCTCCATACTTCGCCGTATTTCTCCATAATCATCGCCGACTACCCTTGGTTTGTTTCCGACTGCTTATACAGCCCGAGCGCTACACGAGCAGTCGGGCTACACCCAACGGACGCATATTGCATTTTTCTCCATCGTTTATTTCTTTTTCCACTCTTGTACAAGTCGCTAAAGTACTTGGGAAGCACACGCCTTAATCCGTGAAACCTCGACTCTTCCGTACGCCTACGCTCCTACGCGTGCATGCGGCCCAGCTCCCTGCGCTATGGACTACGGCTATCGGGGATCAGGTGCATAAACGTAACAGGATAACTACCCGAGGAAATTAATAGACTAAAAGAGTTGGAAGTAGAAATTCTATTACATACAGCGCCGAATGTTTTCTCCAGAATTAGTGTTTGCTACACCATATACTACCTATCCTTCATATCTTCATTGCAGGGCACAGGTTTAGATCCCGAGCTTGCCTGTTACGCTCGGGGGCTGGACCACTCCGGCATCGCCGCCAGCTGAGTACTCGAGTCAGTCAGAACTCGGGCTGGTACTACACTCCACGACGGTCGCTAGCCGAGTGCTTTGCAGCACTCGGGCTGGCGCTACACTCCACAAGGATCGCTAGCTGAGTGCTTTTGAGTACTGGGCTGGCGCTACCGCATGACGAGGAAGACGAAGACTACTCGGCGTGCCTCGGACGGCTCGACTCGGCCCTCGCGCTCGGGGGCTGGGCGCCGCGACGACTACTCGGCGTGCCTCGGACGGCTCGACTCGGCCCTCACGCTCGGGGGCTGGCGCCGGGACGACTACTCGGCGTGCTCAGCCCTCACGCTCGGGGGCTGGCGCCGGGACGACTACTCGGCGTGCTCAGCCCTCACGCTCGGGGGCTGGGCGCCGGGACGACTACTCGGCGTGCCTCGGACGGCTCGACTCGGCCCTCACGCTCGGGGGCTAGCGCCGGGACGACCACTCGGCGTGCTCAGCCCTCACGCTCGGGGGCTGGCGCCGGGACGACCACTCGGCGTGCTCAGCCCTCACGCTCGGGGGCTGGCGCCGGGACGACCACTCGGCGAGCTCAGCCCTCACGCTCGGGGGCTGGCGCCGGGACGACCACTCGGCGTGCTCAGCCCTCACGCTCGGGGGCTGGCGCCGGGACGACCACTCGGCGTGCCTCAGCCCTCACGCTCGGGGGCTGGCGCCGGGACGACCACTCGGCGTGCTCAGCCCTCACGCTCGGGGGCTGGCGCCGGGACGACCACTCGGCGTGCTCAGCCCTCACGCTCGGGGCTGGCGCCGGGACGACCACTCGGCGTGCTCAGCCCTCACGCTCGGGGGCTGGCGCCGGGACGACTACTCGGCGTGCTCAGCCCTCACGCTCGGGGGCTGGGCGCCGCGACGACTACTCGGCGTGCCTCGGACGGCTCGACTCGGCCCTCACGCTCGGGGGCTAGCGCCGGGACGACCACTCGGCGTGCTCCGGCCCTCACGCTCGGGGGCTGGCGCCGGGACGACCACTCGGCGTGCTCAGCCCTCACGCTCGGGGGCTGGCGCCGGGACGACTACTCGGCGTGCTCAGCCCTCACGCTCGGGGGCTGGCGCCGGGACGACTACTCGGCGTGCTCAGCCCTCACGCTCGGGGGCTGGGCGCCGCGACGACTACTCGGCGTGCCTCGGACGGCTCGACTCGGCCCTCACGCTCGGGGGCTAGCGCCGGGACGACCACTCGGCGTGCTCGGCCCTCACGCTCGGGGGCTGGCGCCGGGACGACCACTCGGCGTGCTCAGCCCTCACGCTCGGGGGCTGGCGCCGGGACGACCACTCGGCGAGCTCAGCCCTCACGCTCGGGGGCTGGCGCCGGGACGACCACTCGGCGTGCTCAGCCCTCACGCTCGGGGGCTGGGCGCCGGGACGACTACTCGGCGTGCCTCGGACGGCTCGACTCGGCCCTCACGCTCGGGGGCTAGCGCCGGGACGACCACTCGGCGTGCTCCGGCCCTCACGCTCGGGGGCTGGCGCCGGGACGACCACTCGGCGTGCTCAGCCCTCACGCTCGGGGGCTGGCGCCGGGACGACCACTCGGCGTGCTCGGCCCTCATGCTCGGGGGCTGGCGCCGGGACGACCACTCGGCGTGCTCAGCCCTCACGCTCGGGGGCTGGCGCCGGGACGACTACTCGGCGTGCCTCGGACGGCTCGACTCGGCCCTCACGCTCGGGGGCTGGCGCCGGGACGACCACTCGGCGTGCTCCGGCCCTCACGCTCGGGGGCTGGCGCCGGGACGACCACTCGGCGTGCTCAGCCCTCACGCTCGGGGGCTGGCGCCGGGACACCACTCGGCGTGCTCAGCCCTCACGCTCGGGGGCTGGCGCCGGGACGACCACTCGGCGTGCTCGGCCCTCACGCTCGGGGGCTGGCGCCGGGACGACCACTCGGCGTGCCTCGGACAGCTCGACCCGGCCCTCACGCTCGGGGGCTGGGCGCCGAAATTAACGTCGGATGATCTAGCCAGATGCTCCTTGACTAACCCTTGGACCGATTCCTTCGGAATCGCTTCAAGGCTCGGGGGCTACGGCCAACGGACGCACCTCACGGCGCATCCGTTGATTGTCTGACGACCTCAGAAGAAGGCTACTAACCCTTGGACCGATTCCTTCGGAATCGCTTCAAGGCTCAGGGGCTACGGCCAACGGACGCACCTCGCGACGCATCCGTTGGGAAACGGCTCTTTTCTCTCCAGTATCACGCGGTTTCGCTTTCTACTGCAGCAGGCTCGACTCTCATCAGACAGCACGACCTCGCCGACTTGTCTCTCAATCACGTACTACTCGGGGGCTTGTCGGGGGTAGACCCCCAGGGGTACCCAGCAGGCGGATTGGCCCAACCAGCAAGGGGCGGCCCAATCCGAGTGCAACTGGGTCGTTTGTCAGACTGGGTGGCCCACCACTCGGGAGGCCCACCAGTCGGGCGAACCGGATGGGCGCGACGGCGCGCGCGGCAAGGAAGAAGACGGCGTATCCCGCAAGAAGCTCGGAGATCAAGATAAACTAGCCGGAATTATAGGGAAAGATATCTGTAATCGTTATAGGATCGAATCCTTGTATTTCGGGTAGGTTACGATCTCTAGCCGACTTGTAACTCAAGGCAGCCGGACTATATAAGGCGCCCTGAGACCCCCCTCCAGAGCACGAAAAACTACAACCTCTACAACCCTAGGACAGAACCCAACTACGGAGATCCTTCCAGGAACTTCATACACAGCAAATACAATCGCCGCCAACACAGGACGTAGGGTGTTACGTCATCTCGACGGCCCGAACCTGTTCAATCCTTGCGTCTTGTGTTACCATCGACTTCTGATCCTCGAATCTGTCCCTCAACAAATCAACCACGTAGGCTACCCTGTGTGGACTGCCGGGTCCAAACATCCGACAGACATGGTTTTTGTCTAATAGAGTGGTTTGGAGTCATCCGTTGCGAAAAAATTGACAGCAAGTCCGGCCACATAAAACGGTGCATTAAATGCACTAAACGGGCCCATTTCGGGTTGTCACAAAATCATGAATGAAATGGTCCGAAACTCACCCAGACATGGTTTTTGGTCTAATAGAGTGGTTTGGAGTAATCCGTTGCGAAAAAATTGACAGCAAGTTCGGCCGTATAAAACGGTGCATTAATTGCACTAAACGGGCCCGTTTCGCTACGTGACAAAAGCAGTAACGAAATGGTCCAAAACTCGCCCAGACAAGGTGTTTGGTCTAATAGAGTGGTTTCGAGTCATCCGTAGCAAAAAAATTGACAGCAAGTTCGGCCGCATAAAATGGTGCACTAATCGCACTAAACGGACCCGTCTCGCTACGTGACAAAAGCAGTAACGAAATGTTCTGAAATTCACTCAGACATGGTTTTTGGTCTAATAGAGTGGTTTGGAGTCATCCATTGCGAAAAAATTGAGAGCAAGTTCGGCCGCATAAAACGGTGCATTAATTGCACTAGACGGGCCCGTTTCGGGGTGTCACAAAAGCAGTAACGAAATGGTCCGAAACTCACCCAGACATGGTTTTTGGTCTAATAGAGTGGTTTGGAGTCATCCGTTGCGACAAAATTGACAGCAAGTTGGGCCGCATAAAATGGTGCATTAATTGCACTGAACGGGCCCGTTTCGCTACGTGACAAAAGCAGTAACGAAATGGTCCGAAACTCATCCAGACATGGTTTTTGGTCTAATAGAGTGGTATGGAGTCATCCGTTGCGAAAAAATTGACAGCAAGTTCGGCCGCATAAAACGGTGCATTAATTGCACTAAACGGGTCCGTTTCGGGGTGTCACGAAATCATGAACGAAATGGTCCGAAACTCACCTAGACATGATTTTTGGTCTAATAGAGTGGTTTGTAGTCATCTGTTGCGAAAAAATTGACAGCACGTTCGGCCTCATAAAATGGTGCATTAATTGCACTAAATGGGCCCATTTCGGGCTTTCACAAAATCATGAACGAAATGGTCCAAAACTGACCCAGACACGGATTTTGGTCTAATAAAGTGGTTTAGAGTCATCCGTTGCGAAAAAATTGTCAGCAAGTTCGGCCGCAAAAAACGGTGCATTAATTGCACTAAACAAGCCTGTTTCGGGGTGCCACAAATGCAGTAACGAAATGTTCTGAAACTCACCCAGACATCGTTTTTGGTCTAATAGAGTGGTTTGGAGTCATCCGTTGCGAAAAAATTGACAGAAGTTCGGCCGCATAAAACAGTGCATTAATTGCACTAAACGCGCCCATTTCGGGGTGCCACAAAAGCAGTAACGAAATGGTCCGAAACTCACCCAGACTTGGTTTTTGGTCTAATAGAGTGGTTTGTAGTCATCCGTTGTGAAAAAAATGACAGCAAGTTTGGCCGCATAAAACGACGCATTAATTGCACTAAATGGGCCCGTTTTGGGGTGTCACAAAATCATGAATGAAATTGTCCAAAACTCACCCTGACATGGTTTTTGGTCTAATAGAGTGGTTTGGAGTCATCCGTTGTAAAAAAAATTGTTAGCAAGTTCGGCCATATGAAACGGTGCATTAATTGCACTAAACGGGCCCGTTTCGCTACGTTACAAAAGCAGTAACGAAATGGTCCGAAACTTACCCAGACATAGTTTTTGGTCTAATAGAGTGGTTTGGAGTCATCCGTTGTGAAACAATTGACAGCAAGTTCGGCCACATAAAGTGCATTAATTGCACTAAACGGGCCCATTTTGGCGTGTCACAAAAGCAGTAACGAAATGGTCCGAAACTCACCAAGACTTGGTTTTTGGTCTAATAGAGTGGTTTGGAGTCACCCGTTGCGAAAAAATTGACAGCAAGTTTGGCAGCATAAAATGGTGCATTAATTGCACTAAATGGGCCCATTTCGCTACATGACAAAAGCAGCAACAAAATGGTCCGAAATTCGGCCAGACATGTTGTTTGGTCTAATAGATTGGTTTGGAGTCATCCGTTGCGAAAAAATTGACAGCAAGTTCGGACGCAAAAAACGGTGCATTAATTGCACTAAACGGGCCTATTTTGGGGTGTCACAAAAGCAGTAATGAAATGGTCCGAAACCCACCCAGACATGGTTTTTGGTCTAATGGAGTGGTTTGGAGTCATCCGTTGCGAAAAAATTGACAGCAAGTTCGGCCGCATAAAACGGTGCATTAATTGCACTAAACGGGCCCGTTTCGCTACGTGACAAAAGCAGTAACGAAATGGTCCAAAACTCACCCAGACAAGGTGTTTGGTCTAATAGAGTGGTTTGGAGTCATCCGTTGCAAAAAAATTGACAGCAAGTTCGGCCGCATAAAACGGTGCACTAATCGCACTAAACGGGCCCGTCTCGCTACGTGACAAAAGCAGTAACGAAATGTTCTGAAATTCACTCAGACATGGTTTTTGGTCTAATAGAGTGGTTTGGAGTCATCCATTGCGAAAAAATTGAGAGCAAGTTCGGCCGCATAAAACGGTGCATTAATTGCACTAGACGGGCCCGTTTCGGGGTGTCACAAAAGGAGTAACGAAATGGTCCGAAACTCACCTAGACATGGTTTTTGGTCTAATAGAGTGGTTTGGAGTCATCCGTTGCGAAAAAATTGACAGCAAGCTGGGCCGCATAAAATGGTGCATTAATTGCACTGAACGGGCCCGTTTCGCTACGTGACAAAAGCAGTAACGCAATGGTCCGAAACTCATCCAGACATGGTTTTTGGTCTAATAGAGTGGTATGGAGTCATCTGTTACGAAAAAATTGACAGCAAGTTCGGCCGCATAAAACGGTGCATTAATTGCACTAAACGGGTCCGTTTCGGGGTGTCACGAAATCATGAACGAAATGGTCCGAAACTCACCTAGACATGATTTTCGGTCTAATAGAGTGGTTTGTAGTCATTTGTTGCGAAAAAAATGACAGTAAGTTCGGCCGCATAAAATGGTGCGTTAATTGCACTAAACGGGCCCGTTTTGGGGTTTCACAAAATCATGAACGAAATGGTCCAAAACTGACCCAGACACGGATTTTGGTCTAATAGAGTGGTTTGGAGTCATCCGTTGCGAAAAAATTGACAGCAAGTTTGGCCGCATAAAACGGTGCATTAATTGCACTAAACGGGCCCGTTTCGCTACGTGACAAAAGCAGTAACGAAATGGTCCGAAACTCACCCAGACATGGTTTTTGGTGTAATAGAGTGGTTTCGAGTCATCCGTTGCGAAAAAATTGACAGCAAGTTTGGCCGCATAAAATGGTGCATTAATTGCACTAAATGGGCCCGTTTCGGGGTGTTACAAAATCATGAACGAAATGTTCTGAAACTCACCCAGACATGATTTTTGGTGTAATAGAGTGGTTTGGAGTGATCCGTTGTGAAAAATTGATATCAAGTTCGGCCGTGTAAAACGGTGCATTAATTGCACTAAACGGGCCCGTTTCGCTACGTTACAAAAACAGTAACGCAATAGTTGGAAACTCACCCAGACATGGTTTTTGGTCTAATAGAGTGGATTGGAGTCATCCGTTGCGAAAAAATTGACGGCAAGTTCGGCCACATAAAATGGTGCATTAATTGCACTGAATGCGCCCATTTTGGCGTGTCACAAAAGCAGTAACGAAATGGTCCGAAACTCACCCGGACATGGTTTTTGGTCTAATAGAGTGGTTTGGAGTCATCCGTTGCGAAAAAATTGACAGCAAGTTTGGCTGCATAAAACGGTGCATTAATTGCACTAAACGGGCCCGTTTCGGGGTGTCACAAAATCATGAACGAAATGGTCCGAAACTCACCCAGACATGGTTTCTAGTCTAATAGAGTGGTTTGGAGTCATCCATTGCGAAATAATTGACAGCAAGTTCGGTTGTAAACGGTGCATTAATTGCACTAAACGGGTCCGTTTCGGTACGTTACAAAAGCAGTAACGAAATGGTCCGAAACTCACTCAGACATGGTTTTTGGTCTAATAGAGTGGTCTGGAGTCATCCATTGCGAAAAAATTGACAGCAAGTTCGGCAGCATAAAACGGTGCATTAATTGCACTAAATGGGCCCATTTCGCTACGTGACGAGAGCAGTAACGAAATGGTCCGAAACTCACCCAGACATGGTGTTTGGTCTAATTGAGTGGTCTAGAGTCATCTGTTACGAAAAAATTGACAGCAGGTTCGGCAGCATAAAACGGTGCATTAATTGCACCAGACGGGCCCGTTTCGCTACGAGACAAAAGTAGTAACGAAATGGTAAGAAATTCACCAAGACATGGTCTTTGGTCAAATAGAGTGGTTTGGAGTCATCCGTTGCGAAAAAAATTGTAGCAAGTTCGAACGCATAAAATGGAGCATTAATTGCACTAAACGGGCCCGTTTCGCTACGTGACAAAAGCTGAAACGAAATGGTCCGAAACTCACCCGGACATGGTGTTTGGTCTAATAGAGTGGTTTGGAGTCATCCGTTACGAAAAAATTGACAGCAAGTTCGACTGGATAAAACGGTGCATTAATTGCACTAAACGCGCCCATTTCGGGGTGCCACAAAAGCAGTAACGAAATGGTCCGAAACTCACCCAGACATGGTTTTTCGTCTAATAGAGTGGTTTGTAGTCATCCGTTGTGAAAAAAATGACAGCAAGTTTGGCCGCCTAAAACGACGCATTAATTGCACTAAACGGGCCCGTTTCGGGGTGTCACAAAATCATGAATGAAATTGTCCAAAACTCACCCAGACATGGTTTTTGGTCTAATAGAGTGGTTTGGAGTCATCCGTTGTAAAAAAAAATTGTTAGCAAGTTCGGCCGTATGAAACGGTGCATTAATTGCATTAAATGGGCCCGTTTCGCTACGTTACAAAAGCAGTAACGAAATGCTCCGAAACTTACCCAGACATAGTTTTTGGTCTAATAGAGTGGTTTAGAGTCATCTGTTGTGAAAAAAATTGGCAGCAAGTTCGGCCGCATAAAACGGTGCATTAATTGCACTAAACGAGCCTGTTTCGGGGTGCCACAAATGCAGTAACAAAATGTTCTGAAACTCACCCAGACATCGTTTTTGGTCTAATAGAGTGGTTTGGAGTCATCCGTTGCGAAAAAATTGACAGAAGTTCGGCCGCATAAAACAGTGCATTAATTGCACTAAACGGGTCCGTGTCGCTACGTGAAAAAAGCAGTAACGAAATGGTCCGAAACTCACCAAGACATGGTTTTCGGTCTAATAGAGTGGTTTGGAGTCATCCGTTGCGAAAAAATTGACAGCAAGTTCGGCCACATAAATTGGTGCATTAATTGCACTAAACGGGCTCATTTCGCTACGTGACAAAAGCATTAACGAAATGTTCTGAAACTCACCCAGACATGGTTTTGGTCTAATTGAGTGGTTTGGAGTCTTCCGTTGCGAAAAAATTGACAGAAGTTCGGCCGCATAAAACAGTGCATTAATTGCACTAAACGGGTCCGCGTCGCTACGTGAAAAAAGCAGTAACGAAATGGTCCGAAACTCACCCAGACATGGTTTTCAGTCTAATAGAGTGGTTTGGAGTCATCCGTTGCGAAAAAATTGACAGCAAGTTCGGCCACATAAATTGGTGCATTAATTGCATTAAACGGGCTCATTTCGCTACGTGACAAAAGCATTAACGAAATGTTCTGAAACTCACCCAGACATGGTTTTGGTCTAATAGAGTGGTTTGGAGTCATCCGTTGCGAAAAAATTGACAGCAAGTTCGGCCCCATAAAATGGAGCATTAATTGCATTAAACGAGCCCGTTTCGCTACGTGACAAAAGCAGAAATGAAATGGTCCGAAACTCACCCGGACATGGTATTTGGTCTAATAGAGTGGTTTGGAGTCATCCGTTGCGAAAAAATTGACAGCAAGTTCGGCTGCATAAAACAGTGCATTAATATCACTAAATGCGCCCATTTTGGGGTGCCACAAAAGCAGTAACGAAGTGGTCTGAAACTCACCCAGACTTGGTTTTTGGTCTAATAGAGTGGTTTGTAGTCATCCGTTGCGAAAAAAATGACAGCAAGTTTGGCCGCATAAAACGGCGCTTTAATTGCACTAAACGGGCCCGTTTCCGGGTGTCACAAAATCATGAATGAAATTGTCCAAAACTCACCCAGACATGGTTTTTGGTCTAATAGAGTGGTTTGTAGTCATCCGTTGTCAAAAAAATGACAGCAAGTTTGGCCGCATAAAACGACGCATTAATTGCACTAAACGGGCCCGTTTCGGGGTGTCACAAAATCATGAATGAAATTGTCCAAAACTCACCCAGACATGGTTTTTGGTCTAATAGAGTGGTTTGGAGTCATCCGTTGTAAAAACAATTGTTAGCAAGTTCGGCCGTATGAAACGGTGCATTAATTCCACTAAACGGGCCCGTTTCGCTACGTTACAAAAGCAGTAACGAAATGGTCCGAAACTTACCCAGACATAGTTTTTGGTCTAATAGAGTGGTTTAGAGTCATCCGTTGCGAAAAAATTGGCAGCAAGTTCGGCCGCATAAAACGGTGCATTAATTGCACTAAACGAGCCTGTTTCGGGGTGCCACAAATGCAGTAACGAAATATTCTGAAACTCACCCAGACATCGTTTTTGGTCTAATAGAGTGGTTTGGAGTCATCCGTTGCGAAAAAATTGACAGAAGTTCGGCCGCATAAAACAGTGCATTAATTGCACTAAACGGGCCCGTGTCGCTACGTGAAAAAAGCAGTAACGAAATGGTCCGAAACTCACCCAGACATGGTTTTTGGTCTAATAGAGTGGTTTGGAGTCATCCGTTGCGAAAAAATTGACAGCAAGTTCGGCCACATAAATTGGTGCATTAATTGCACTAAACGGGCTCATTTCGCTACGTCACAAAAGCAGTAACGAAATGTTCTGAAACTCACCCAGACATGGTTTTAGTCTAATAGAGTGGTTTGGAGTCATCCGTTGCGAAAAAATTGACAGCAAGTTCGGCCCCATAAAATGGAGCATTAATTGCATTAATCGAGCCCGTTTCGCTACGTGACAAAAGCAGAAATGAAATGGTCCGAAACTCACCCGGACATGGTATTTGGTCTAATAGAGTGGTTTGGAGTCATCCGTTGCGAAAAAATTGACAGCAAGTTCGGCTGTATAAAACGGTGCATTAATATCACTAAATGCGCCCATTTTGGGGTGCCACAAAAGCAGTAACAAAATGGTCTGAAACTCACCCAGACTTGGTTTTTGGTCTAATAGAGTGGTTTGTAGTCATCCGTTGTGAAAAAAATGACAGCAAGTTTGGCCGCATAAAATGGCGCTTTAATTGCACTAAACGGTCCCGTTTCCGGGTGTCACAAGATCATGAATGAAATTGTCCAAAACTCGCCCAGACATGGTTTTTGGTCTAATAAAGTGGTTTGGAGTCATCCGTTGTGAAAAAATTGTCAGCAAGTTCGGCCGTATAAAACGATGTATTAATTGCACTAAACGGACCCGTTTCGCTACGTTACAAAAGCAGTAACGAAATGGTCCGAAACTCACCTAGACATAGTTTTTGGTCTAATAGAGTGGTTTGGAGTCATCCGTTGCGAAAAAATTGATGGCAAGCTCGGCCGCATAAAACGGTGCATTAATTGCACTAAACGGGCCCATTTCGCTACGTGACAAAAGCAGTAACGAAATGGTCCGAAACTCACCCAGACATGGTTTTTGGTCTAATAGAGTGGTGTGGAGTCATCCGTTGCGAAAAAATTGACAGCAAGTTCGGCCGCATAAAACGGTGCATTAATTGCACAAAACGGGCCCGTTTCGGGGTGTCACAATATCATGAACGAAATGGTCCGAAACTCACCCAGACATGGTTTTTGGTCTAATAGAGTGGTTTGGAGTCATCCGTTCCGAAAAAATTGACTGCAAGTTCGGCCGCATGAAACGGTGCATTAATTGCATTAAATGGGCCCGTTTCGCTACGTGACAAAAGCAGTAACGAAATGTTCTGAAACTCACCCAGACATGGTTTTGGTCTAATAGAGTGGTTTGGAGTCATCCGTTGCGAAAAAATTAACAGCAAGTTCGGCCGCATAAAACGGTGCATTAATGGCACTAAACGGGCACGTTTCGCTACGTGACAAAAGCAGGAACGAAATGGTCCGAAACTCACCCGGACTTGGTGTTTGGTCCAATAGAGTGGTTTGGAGTCATCCGTTGCGAAAAAATTGACAGCAAGTTCGGCCACATAAAGTGCATTAATTGCACTAAACGGGCCCATTTTGGCGTGTCACAAAAGCAGTAACGAAATGGTCCGAAACTCACCCAGACATGGTTTTTGGTCTAATAGAGTGGTTTGGAGTCATCCGTTGCGAAGAAATTGACAGCAAGTTTGGCCGCATAAAACGGTGCATTAATTGCACTAAACGGGCCCGTTTCGCTACGTGACAAAAGCAGCAACAAAATGGTCCGAAACTCGGCCATACATGGTGTTTGGTCTAATAGAGTGGTTTGGAGTCATCCGTTGCAAAAAAATTGACAGCAAGTTCGGCCACATAAAGTGCATTAATTGAACTAAACGGGCCCATTTTGGCGTGTCACAAAAGCAGTAACGAAATGGTCCGAAACTCACCCAGACATGGTTTTTGGTCTAATAGAGTGGTTTGGAGTCATCCGTTGCGAAGAAATTGACAGCAAGTTTGGCCGCATAAAACGGTGCATTAATTGCACTAAACGGGCCCGTTTAGCTACGTGACAAAAGCAGCAACAAAATGGTCCGAAACTCGGCCATACATGGTGTTTGGTCTAATAGAGTGGTTTGGAGTCATCCGTTCCGAAAAAATTGACTGCAAGTTCGGCTGCATGAAACGGTGCATTAATTGCACTAAACGGGCTCATTTCGCTACGTGACAAAAGCAGTAACGAAATGTTCTGAAACTCACCCAGACATGGTTTTAGTCTAATAGAGTGGTTTGGAGTCATCCGTTGCGAAAAAATTGACAGCAAGTTCGGCCCCATAAAATGGAGCATTAATTGCATTAAACGAGCCCGTTTCGCTACGTGACAAAAGCAGAAACGAAATGGTCCGAAACTCACCCGGACATGGTATTTGGTCTAATAGAGTGGTTTGGAGTCATCCGTTGCGAAAAAATTGACAGTAAGTTCGGCTGCATAAAACGGTGCATTAATATCACTAAATGCGCCCATTTTGGGGTGCCACAAAAGCAGTAATGAAATGGTCCGAAACTCACCCAGACATTGTTTTTGGTCTAATAGAGTGGTTTGTAGTCATCCGTTGTGAAAAAATGACAGCAAGTTTGGCCGCATAAAACGACGCATTAATTGCACTAAACGGGCCCGTTTCCGGGTGTCACAAGATCATGAATGAAATTGTCCAAAACTCACCCAGACATGGTTTTTGGTCTAATAAAGTGGTTTGGAGTCATCCGTTGTGAAAAAATTGTCAGCAAGTTCTGCCGTATAAAACGGTGTATTAATTGCACTAAACGGACCCGTTTCGCTACGTTACAAAAGCAGTAACGAAATGGTCCGAAACTCACCCAGACATGGTTTTTGGTCTAATAGAGTGGTTTGGAGTCATCCGTTGCGAAAAA
>CM014278.1:67738264-67758866 GCA_004135705.1 Alloteropsis semialata | reverse complement strand
CAAAACTGACAGTACCTGACCCAAAGGTACCCTTACTGTTGTACATCGCAGCTTCGCAATCAGCCGTTAGTGCTGCACTTATTGTGGAAAAACTGATAGAGAGCAAAAATACGCAGCAGCCAGTGTACTATGTCTCCGAGGCACTGGCCGGATCGAAGCTATTCTACACTGAGATCGAGAAAATGATCTACGCCGTGGTGATGGCATCTAGAAAGCTAAGACATTATTTCGAGGGGCACAACATCATAGTGCTCACAGATCAACCCCTAGAGGAACTATTGAGTAACAAAGAAGCTTCGGTAAGAATACGCAAATGCGTCGCAGAGCTGTCAGAATACGTGGTGGATTTCGAAAGAAGAACAGCAATCAAATAACAAGTCTTGGCTGATTTCATAGTAGAATGGACATCGCCTTCGGTAGAAAATCTGACCAGAGAGGAAAACTGGCTAATGCACTGTGATGGCGCTTGGGGGGACAAAGGAGCTGGCATCGCAGCCATTGTGCAATCGCCTTCGGGCGTCAAGATGAGATATGCAGCGAACCTAGAGTTCTGCAGAAACAGCGACAGAAGCACAAATAATGTTGCTGAATACAAAGCCATGCTATTGGGGCTCAGGAAAGCGAAGGCGCTAGGGGCTCAGCGCTTTATTGTAAAAACTAACTCCAAGGTAGTAGCAGACCACATTGAAAAAGAGAGCGCTGCAAAGCAACCTGAGCTAATCAAATATCTAAGTACAGTTTGAGCAATGTAGAAAAAGTTCAAAGGCTTCACAGTCGAATACATTCCAAGGGCAAAAAATGAAGAAGCTGATGCACTGGCTAAGGCAGCAGCAAAGGGGGACAAGTTGCCACCCGATGTCTTCTTCCAGACATTAACAATGCCTTCGATCAAAGAACTTGATGTGCAGCCGCACTTGATCAATGCAATAAATTCAGAAGATTGGCGGTCATCCATAATGGCATATCTCAGGGGATATTATGAACCAATTAATGAAGACGACCTCAAAACTATGCAGCAGAGAGCAAGGTTGTGGGATATGGGTACCCCTGGGCCCACTACCAACCGGGTAGCCAGTCGGCCTGGTCCCACGTCTGACGAGGATGTGGGCCGACCCCAGCCTAGCCCACGAGGATCCCTGGCTTAACGGATAAGATTGGAGAAGACTTAGCCCGCAAGGCATGAGGCGATATACTCGGATCCCACCCGGAGATCATGGAGATTACATGGCAACCGACTCAGATTAGTTTCCTAGTCAGAGCCAGATACAATTAGAGATAACTGACTTGTAAAACCTAGGCCGTCAGCCTATATAAGGCTGCCTAGGTCGACCCTTTCATCCATATGATTCCTCTCGCCCATTGTAACCACGAACTCATCGTTGTTCTCCGGAACCTCGCCGAGCGAAGCAATACATGGCCCCCGAGCACAAGACGTAGGGTATTATACCTTCGGGTAGCCCGAACATGTATAATCCCTGTGTCCCTATGTTACCTCGAGCTCCCTAGTCCTGCGATTGCCCTTTGCCTACAAATCAACCATCTGGGTACCCCTGGGTGGACTGCCGGTCAATAGATCCGACAGTTGGCACGCCAGATAGGGGAGACCACAGGGCAATACAACTAGCTCGATGGCAGATCGTCACTTCGTCATCTTCCCCGATTCCATCAAGGACTGTGCCACGCATCTCGAGGGCATCAGCTTCATCGCCGAGATCCACTCCGTCGCCTCTGACTCCACCACGACGCCCGATGATCCCACGCCGACCAGCTCCGCGCTGACTTCTTCGCCGATCTCGACGTCGGTCATCGACCCGCTCCAGCAGCGGCTCGATGCGATCACCATCTACGATCAGGCTCCGGGCCTGACCACTCACCAGAGAATCCCGCCCCCAGACGAGCTCCTTGCCGGGTTGGATCGTGTCCAGGACACCATCGCCGAGTGTATCACCATGTCGGAGGAGGCTCTGCGCCGACCCCGCAAACCGCTCCCGCTAGGGTTCCGTAACCCTTCAGCAATCTACTCGGCCTGACTATGAGAAGACATATCTCCGATCCGATCTGAGATACCACCCAAGCCCGCCCAGTCTCCGGACTGCAGAGAATTCCAAGTTGCCACAAGCGTGCTCCTGCCGGCTTCGGCCGACGCGAGCAACGAATCCAGCTACGCCACTCCTTCGGGGCGTGAAGTCTTCGTCTCTGAGGATTCCGCAACCCAAGACGGAGAAACTGACTTGGCCAAAGATCGCCGACTAGAGCGAAACGCTGGCCGACCCCGACGCCGCAATGAAGAAGCCGCCCTGCCCCCGGCAGTAGCCGGAAACCCTGTAGCCGCCGCAGCCGCCAGAAACCCCGGGGCCGCCGCTGCTGCTAGGGCACCTGCAGACAATGACCTCCGCCTCGGGGCCTTCACGGGGTCAATCCCCTGGACCTCAACGGAGCATTCGCCCGGGTGCCGTTCCGCAAGCGCCAGGCTAACGTCGCCGCCGCATTCGCCGAACTGGGACACATGCCCGACACCCTGAGGTGCAGCGTGCCCGAGCTCAGTTGGAAGCCGCCCAGGAGCAAATCGAGCGATCGTATAATGCCAGATCCCGATCTGGGCGATCTAACTTGGCTCGCTCTTCTGGTCATCGCTCTTTAGGCCACCGCTTTGCTCATAGCAGATCAGATCAGGATCAACACCAGCGAAGGAACCCTCCATTACCCGTCGTAGAAGAAGAGGTGGCCCAGTACCACTACGATGATGAAGAGGAAGAACGGCGTAACCCGCGCAACGTGGATCCTCGCCATGATTGCTATCAAGACCGGCGCAACAGGCGCCAACGGCATCACCAACCTGACAATCTCCGCGATCGACTGAGGGACTGCACCCGCGACATCCGCGCCGAACTCGACGCTCGGCATCGAGACCGCGATGCTGCCGAGCGCGAGCGCCGCGAGCGGTACGACTGGGACTACGGCCGACCCGACCGCCAGCCGGTGGGGGAAGCAGGAGATGCCGTAGCAGAAGAAGACGAAAATCACGTCGTTCACGAGCTCATGGAGCGTGAGCAGTACGACGCACGGTACGGCCCCCCGCGGGGCGACCGTCGCCAATGGCGTGATGCCGCTCGGCCCCGAGCTGACCAAGCCTGGCCTCCCCGCCGCGACCATCGCAACGCCGAGGAGGAAATATTCGACGGCTTCGCCGCTTTGACTGCCCGACTTCGTGCCGTTCGCTGGCCTGAGTCCTTCAAGCCAGCCCTCATGGAGAAGTTTGACGGTCGCTCCGACCCCAAACTCTGGCTCAAGACATACCGTATAGCAGTCAAGGCTGCTCACGGTTCCAATGACCAAGCCGCCACCTACTTCCTTGTAATGTTAGGCAAAGAAGCACTACTCTGCGAAAATCTTATACGGCGCGCGCTCGCTGCGACCGTTGGCGGCGAACAGGACGCGTGTCGCCAGCCAATTGGCCACGCCCTTATCCAGAGGCTGCGACCGTCGTCTTCCTCCCGCACGCGTCGGAAAAAAAACTAAGAGAGAGGGGACGGCGAGGGAGGACGGCCCGGCGGCGAGGGCGAAGGGGCGGCGAGGGCGAAGGGCCCTCCGGCGAGCCTCCTCTCTTTCTTCTCCAACTCCGGCGGCTATAGATCGAAGGGCCGGCCGGGGGGAGGCAGGCAGGCCAGGCGGTGGGGATGGAGGCCGGGCGGTTTAGGGTCCTGGCAGTGGTAGAGGCGGCCGGGCCAGGTCGGGGCGGGGGAGCTCGCCGGAGTTGGCGGTGGGCGGCGGCGGAGGCGGCGAGGGCGCAGCCGGCGCGGGGAAGAAGAAAGTGGAGGAGGAAGAAGATAAACAGTACCTCGTCCTTCGGTCGCCGCAACCGGTTCGCAGCGAACGAGCGCTGAATAGAAGCCTCGACTACTCTGGCTTGAGGGCGTCCTCCGGGACACCATCGACAGTTGGGCAGACCTCTGCCACGCCTTCACCAAGAACTACCAGGCAAGCTACACTCGGACTGAGACTACACCGACCGTTTCTTCGACAACCGGAACGAGATCGCCGATGTCGAAGACCGGGATGTCATCGACGCATTCCAGCGAGGCCTTATCGACAACCAGCTATTCCGCACGCTATTCAAAACCATCATAGTCACGGTCTCCGACCTGATGGAGGTGGTCAACTTGGAGGTCCGGGCCGACCAAGCTGAGCAGGCCCAGTTCAAGAGCAAATAGAAGCGCTCGGAAGACGACGACCGGGTTGAAAGCTTGAAGCGTCACGAGCCGCTCCAGGGGTGCAAGGCAGGCCCTGAGCCACTTGTAGCCCTAGCAGAAGAAGAAGGCCGACAAGAACCCAGGTTCCTTGCCGAGGAGTTCCATGATACACTGAATGATCAGTGCCCCTTCCACAAGGATGCAAAGCACAATCTCCGTGATTGTCATGCGCTGCTGAAAGAACTCAGCGCCCTGCCGCCGACCAAGAAGCAGCGTTACAACGACAACAGCGGCCACTACAACAACTACCACCGTGACGGCTACAACGGCGATCGGCAGGACGACTACCGCCGCAGTGAAGACCGCGACCGCCGCGATGACTATCGACGTGGCGAACGCGACCGCGATGCTCCGGCTTGCCGCGATGATCAACACCACCAAGATGATGAACGCCGACCCCCAGGACCACCAGAGCCTCCCAGACGTGACGCCAACGGCGACTTACAGCGTGCCGACTGCCAGGTCAATGTCATCATTAGGGGGCCTGGCGCCTTCCCAGATCGGCGCAAGGGCAAGCTCCACAAGCGCAAGGTGAAGATGGTCTCCACCAAGCCGGTGGAATACCTCCAGTGGTCGGAGATGCCCATCACCTTCAGCCGCGATGACCACTGGGTGTACCTTCCCGAGCCAGGGTCCTACCCACTCGTTGTGACTCTGGTCGTCGATAGGGTCCTCCTCTCCAAGGTCCTGGTCGACAGCGGGAGCGCCCTGAACATCATCTTCACCAGCACCCTCAACAGCATGGGGTTCAACTACAGCAGGCTCCTGAGCGCTGAAGATCTGTTCTTCGGCATCGTGCCAAGAAAAGCTTCCTATCCGATAGGAAGGGTTGCCTTGCCCGTCACATTTGGCACGACCGACAACTACCACACGGAGTTCCTGTACTTCGAGGTGGCCGACTTCAAGAGCTCCGACCATGCCATCTTTGGCAGGCCCATGCTGGCACGGTTCATGGCTATTCCAAACCACACATAGCTGGTTCTGAAAATGCCGGCTCCCAATGGAGTCCTCTCCATCCGCAGAGACATCAAGAGCTCCTTCAAGTGCGACGGGGAGGCCATCAAGATAGCCGAGTTGTCCCAGCAACTCAGCAACGCCACCCTGTTGGTAGAAGAAGCCCCCAAGGCGGCCGCCGGTGAGCCTATCCTCCCGGAGTAGAAGTAGCAGCCCACGGCGCTGACACCTGCAACAGCTCCCAAAGCGATCAGCTTGGGACTTGATGACCCCTCCAAGACGGCCCTCATAGGGCCAGGGCTCACTCCTAAATAGGAAGACGCGCTCACCTCCTTTCTTCGGGACAACTGGGACATCTTCGCATGGAAGCCATCAGACATGCCGGGTGTTCCGAGGGAGAAGGCTGAGCACTCCTTGGAATTGAGCACGAACGCAAAGCCTGCTAAACAAAAGCTGCGTCGATTCGCTCAAGATCGCAAGGAGGCCATTAGGGTAGAACTGAATAAGCTCCTAGCTGCTGGTTTCATTAGAGAACGCAAACACCCTGAGTGGCTTGCAAATCCTGTACTTGTAAAGAAGGAATCCGGTGAATGGAGAATGTGCATCGACTACACGGATCTCAACCGCTACTGCCCTAAAGACCCCTTCCCTCTTCCGTGAATTGATCAAGTCGTCGACTCTACGTCCGGCTGCGTGCTCCTGTGCTTTCTAGATTGCTACTCGGGTTATCACCAAATAGCCCTGAAGACGTCCAACCAAGACAAGACATCTTTCATCACCCCGCATGGCATCTACTGCTACAAGACGATGACTTTCAGGTTGAAGAACGCCGGTGCCACGTACCAGAAGGCCATCCAAGGTTGCCTGCAAAGCCAGATTGGCCGCAACATGGAGTCTTATGTGGATGATGTTGTCGTCTCCCTCATTGCCGACCTGTAGGAAACTTTCAACAACCTGCGCCGCTTCAGATGGAAGCTTAACCCTACGAAGTGCGTATTCGGGGTGCCGTCAGAAAAGCTCCTAGTCTTCCTGGTCAGTCAACGCAGCATCGAGGCGAACCCAGTCAAACTGGACGCCATACGTAACCTCAAGGAACCCAAGTGCAAGAAAGACATCATGAAGCTCACAGGAATGATGGCGACCTTGAGCCGGTTCATCAGCAAGCTCGATGAGAAGGGACTTCCGTTCTTCAAGATCCTCAAGAAGGTGGACAAGTTCGAATGGACCCCTGAGGCTAGCAAGGCCCTGGCCGACCTCAAGGAGTTCCTAGTTACACCCCCGGTACTTACGGGCCCGACCCCCGGGGAAGAGCTACTGCTTTACATCTCGGCTACTACTCATGTAGTCAGCATGGCCCTGGTCGTCGAGCGACCAGAAGAAGGCCACCCATACAAGGTCCAGCGCCCTGTATACTTGGTCAGCGAGATACTCAGCGAGTCCAAGGTCCGGTACCCTCACACTCAGAAGCTACTCTACGCGCTCCTGATTACCGCCAGGAAGCTACGCCACTACTTCCAGGCCCATGTCATTCGAGTCATCTCAAACTTCCCCCTCGGAGCTATTCTTCACAATTGGGACACCAACGGCCGCATAGTCAAGTGTTCCATTGAACTTGGCGAGCACACCATCAACTTCGAGCCACGGGAGGCCATCAAGTCCCAGATACTGGCCGACTTCGTGGTCGAGTGGACGGAGATCCAGATGCCGACCCCGGTGGAACGGCCAGAGCACTGGAAGATGTACTTTGACGGCGCCCTCAATCTCGAAGGAGCCGGCACAGGAGTGCTGTTCATCTCCCCGGAGGGGCAGTACCTAAAGTATGTTCTCCAGATAAGGCCACCAACAATGGGGCCGAGTACAAGGTGCTCATCCACGGTCTCCGGATCGTGGTGTCGCTTGGCATTAAGCGGCTAATGTGCTATGGTGACTCCAAGTAAGTTGTCGAACAAGTCAACAAGAATTGGGACACGACCAAGGAAACCATGGGCGCATACTGCACGGAAGTAAGGAAACTTGAGGCTCACTTCTATGGGCTCGAGCTCCACCACGTCCTCCGAGAGGACAATGTCGCCGCGGATGTCCTATCCAAGTTAGGGTCCACCAGGGCCCAGGTGCCAGTCGGCGTCTTCGTCCAAGACCTGCGCATCCCATCTATCAAGATGCTTGAGGACGACAGCCCCGTGCCCGACCCGGAGCCACCCCCAGGTGGCCCGCCGACCAACGAAGTTCTCCTGGTGGAAGCAGACTGGCGCGCCCCCTTCATCGCTTTCCTTACAGAGAACTGGTCACCAGGTACGAAAGAAGAAATCTAGAAGCTGACTCGGCGCGTGACAAATTACGCCGTCATCGGCGATGCCCTATACAGAAAGGCCGCCTCCACAGACATACTCATGAAGTGTGTCCTCCGTGACGAAGGCATTAGCCTCCTACAAGACATCCACTCGGGCACTTGCAGCAACCATGCTGCTGCAGGGACCTTAGTCGACAAAGCTTACAGAGCAGGGTTCTACTAGCCAACAGCCTTGTCCGACGCAAGAGAGTTGGTGCGCTGCTGCACCGGCTACCAGTTCTTCCAAAAGCAAAAGCACCTGTCGGCTCAGACGCTGAGAACCATTCCCCCATCCTGGCCATTCGCCATATGGGGACTCGACAACGTCGGGCCCTTTAAAATCGCTCTGGGCGGATTCAAGCACCTCTTAGTGGCGGTCGACAAGTTCACCAAGTGGATCGAGTACAAGGTTGTGATCGACACCAAGTCAGCTACAGCTGCCAAGTTCATCCAAGAGCTTACCCACCGGTTTGGTGTCCCAAACCGCATCGTGACTATCCTCGGATCTGAGTTCACCGGGCATGAATTCTGGGACTTCTACCAGGACAATTGCATCGACGTCTACTACTCCTCCACGGCGTACCCCAGGTGCAATGGCCAGGTTGAGCGGGCCAATGGCATGGTCCAGGACTCGCTCAAGAAAGCCATGTACGACGGACTCAACAAGCACGCTGGCCGGTGGGCCAAAGAAGTACCCCATGTCATATGGGGCCTACAGACATAGAAGAGCAGAGCAACGGGATACATTCCCTGCTTCCTGGTATACGGCTCCGAAGCCGTCCTCCCAGCTGACGTCACTCATGGTGCTCCGCGCATCCAACACTACTAAGAAGGTGAAGCAGAAATCGGCCGCCAGGTCGATATCGACTGCCTAGAAGAACACCAACTTGCTGCTCTGGTCTGGCATGCCAGACACGAGCAGCAGATCCGACGATATCGTGACAAGAACGTCCGGGATCGCTCCCTCAACGTTGGCGACTTGGCCCTGTGCCGAGTCATGTCCACTAAGGACAAACACAAGCTCTCGACCCCTGGGAGGGCCCCTTCATCATCAAGGAAGTCGTCTCGCTAGGAACTTACAGCCTCCAGTTGGCTAACGGCGACCCCGTTCCGAACGCGTGGAACATCGAACACCTCGTCAAATTCTATCCGTAGAATATTGCGAAAAGCTATGTATCCCTTGTCTCATATTAATGAAAGCGTCTTTGCCTTGCCATATGGCTTGTTGTCTTCTCACCCGACGCATTAATTGCACTAAACGGGCCTGTTTCGCTACGTCACAAAAGCAATAATGAAATGGTTCGAAACTCACCCAGACATGGTTTCTGGGCTAATAGAGTGGTTTAGAGTCATCCGTTGCAAAAAAATTGACAGTAAGTTCGGCCGCATAAAACGGTGCATTAATTGCACTAAATGGGTCCGTTTCGCTACGTTACAAAAGACGTAACGAAATGGTCCGAAACTCACCCAGACATGGTTTTTAGTCTAATAGAGTAGTTTGAAGTCATCCATTTCGAAAAAATTGACAACAAGTTCGGCCACATAAAACGGTGGATTAATTGCACTAAACGGTCCCATTTCGGGGTGTCACAAAAGCCGTAACGAAATGGTCCGAAACTCACCGAGACATTGTTTTTGGTCTAATAGAGAGGTTTGGAGTCATCCAATGCAAAAAAATTGACAGCAAGTTCGGTCGCATAAAATGGTGCATTAATTGCACTAAACGGGCCCGTTTCGCTACGTTACCAAAGCACTAACGAAATGGTCCGAAACTCACCCAGACATGGTTTTTGTTCTAATAGAGTGGTTTGGAGTCATCCGTTGTGAAAAAATTAACAGCAAGTTCGGCCGCAAAAAACGGTGCATTAATTGCACTAAACGGGCCTGTTTCGTTACGTCACAAAAGCAATAACGAAATGGTTTGAAACTCACCCAGACATGGTTTTTGGGCTAATGGAGTGGTTTGGAGTCATCCTTTGCGAAAAATTGACAGCAAGTTTGGCCGTATAAAGCGGTAAATTAATTGCACGAAATGGGCCTGTTTCGCAACGTGACAAAAGCAGTAACGAAATGGTCCGAAACTCACCCTGACATGGTTTTTGGTCTAGTAGAGTGGTTTGGAGTCATCCGTTCCGAAAAATTGACAGCAAGTTCAGTCGCAAAAAATGGTGCATTAATTGCACTAAACGGGACCGTTTCGGGGTGTCGGAAAAGCCGTAACGAAATGGTCCAAAACTCACCGAGACATAGTTTTTGGTATAATAGTGTGGTTTGAAGTAATCCAATGTGAAAAAATTGACAGCAAGTTCGGCCGCATAAAACGGTGCATTAATTGCACTAAATGGGCCCGTTTCGCTACATTACAAAAGCAGTAATGAAATGGACCAAAACTCACCCAGACATGGTTTTTGGTCTAATAGAGTGGTTTGGAGTCATCTGTTGCGAAAAAATTGACAGCAAGTTCGGCCGTATGAAACGGTGCATTAATTACACTAAACGGGCCCGTTTCGCTACGTTACAAAAGACGTAATGAAATGTTCCAAAACTCACCCAGACATGGTTTTTAGTCTAATAGAGTGGTTTGGAGTCATCCATTTTGAAAAAATTGGCAACAAGTTCGGCCGCATAAAACGGTGCATTAATTGCACTACACGGGGGTCGCAAAAGCAGTAACGAAATGGTCCGAAACTTTCCCAAACATGTTTTTTGGTCTAATAGAGTGGTTTGGAGTCATCCAATGCAAAAACATTCACAGCATGTTCGGCCGCATAAAACTGTGCATTAATTGCACTAAACGGGCCCGTTTCGTTTCGTTACAAAAGCAAAAACGAAATGGTTCAAAACTCACCCGGACATGGTTTTTGGTCTAGTAGAGTGGTTTGGAGTCATCCGTTGCGAAAAATTGACAGCAAGTTCGGCCGCATAAAACGGTGCATTAATTGCACTAAACGGTTCTGTTTCGCTACGTTTCCAAAGCAGTAACGAAATGGACCGAAACTCACCCAGACATGGTTTGGAGTCATCTGTTGCGAAAAATTTGACAGCAAGTTCGGCCGCATAAAATGGTACATTAATTGCACTAAACAGGCCCGTTTTGCTACGTTACCAAATCAGTAACAAAATGGTCCGAAACTCACCCAGATATGGTTTTTGGTCTAATAGGGTGGTTTGGAGTCATCTGTTGCGAAAAAATTGGCAGCAAGTTCGGTCGCATAAAACGGTGCATTATTTGCACTAAACAGGCCCGTTTCACTACGTTACAAAAGCAATAACGAAATGCTTCGAAACTCACCTAGACATGGTTTTTGGTCTAATAGAGTGGTTTGGAGTCATCCGTTGCGAAAAAATTGACAGCATGTTCGGCCACATAAAAGAGTGCATTAATTGCACTAAACGGGCCTATTTTGCTACGTGACAAAAGCAGACAAAATGGTCCGAAACTCACCTTGACATGGTTTTTAGTCTAATAGAGTGGTTTGGAGTCATCCATTTTGAAAAAATTGACGACAAGTTCGGCCGCATAAAATAGTGCATTAATTGCACTAAACGGTCCCATTTCGGGGTGTCACAAAAGTGTCGAGGTTGTACTCGGCAGATATTTGTCCGGCAAGCACCCTGCTTCGTGCGAAGATTAATCACGGTGATGAACAGAGAGACACAGGATTTTTATACTGGTTCGGGCCCTCGAGATCGAGTAATAACCCTACGTCCAGTTGTTGCTTGTATTATTTCGTCGAGTACAGATTGCAATGCGTAACAAGTACCCTCGGGTGGATTGGCTAGATTTTGGGGATACCCTCTACGTACAAGACCCCTGCTATTTATATCCAGGGAGACATGCCTTACAAGACAAAACAGACCTAAACTTAGTAGGACTCTAGCTATATTCGGGTCTTTCCTCCTGCGATCCGGCCATCGTGTCTTGTTCGGAGTCTTGATCGTTCGGAGTCGGTAGTCGGTAGTCCCCGTGATCGGGCACCCTGGTATTATAGCCTCAACTGTAGCCCCCGAGCTTATCTTGTTCAGAAATGGTTGATTGTTCAATAGCCTTGGGTCTTTTGCTCTTCGGGTGATTTCTCGATATGTTAATACCTCGTCAATCACTTGTGCATGAGAGCCAGAAAAGATCCCGAACTCTTGAATATTGAAACCTGCATCTGAATGATAAGGTCAGAGAAAAATATCAGCCATAATAATAGTAAATAAAAACTGTTCCATCATGGAAACTGAAACGCCCCAGGATTGATGTAATGGCTGCCCAGTGCATTTAAAACCCACTCCGCACATCTCCCGAAACTTTAGCAGCGCACGCGTCATTCACGGCTCTGCTCCGGCTCCTCGATTCTCGTGTGAAGCGTCGCTCCCTGGGTCTTTAAGTATCAGATCTCCTGGTCGATTTGTACTTGAATCTTCCTTTCTAAGCCTTCTTCCTCCCCTTACCATGGGAAAGAAAAAACTCAGCCGCAAGTTCAAGCTCCCTCGCCTCCTTTTCAGAGACTCTCCCCGCGGCTCCGGCGAACAGCCGCCTGACAAGCCGGAAGACCCGCCGGTGACGACACCTCCCTCTGCTCCTCCTCAGGCTCCGCTCCTGGCCCTCCCCTGGTACGGGGATGAAGGAGTCGAGGTCGAGCCACCAGAGGAGGCTCCGGTAATGGCGTCTCCGACTCCCGAGGCTGCTCCATCAAGCATTGCCACCGGGAAACGCCCTGCGTCTTCCTCTCCAGCCCCGGCATCTCCTATCTCCCTCTGCTCCGACGACGAGCCAGAACAAAGAGGGAGTGGAACCCGGCTGAAGCCAGAGGCGGCACACGCAGGCACATCTTCGTCTTCTGCTCCGGTGGACACCAGCGGCGACGAGGAATTCGCCCGATGCCTCTTCGTCTCCCTGAACCGCGACCTGATCGGGATCCCTGGAGACGGAGCGCTCGTGGATCTCGTCAGTGACTCTGAAGAAGAGAACGCGGTAGATGATGATCCACCGCCTGGCGCTCCACCGTCCTGATCCTCGCGGACGATATTAGTCAAGCGAGGATCTTTGTTTTAAATTTTTAGTTGTAGGGTAATTATCGATCCCTCGTGAAATGTACTCCTTTTGGATTAATGAAGAAATTTCACTTGATGGATGTAACAAAAGTCCCTTTTTCCCTGTGTTCGGAACATTGTTTGTATCAATCTGTTCATGAAACTGACTGCTTAGAAACAAAATCCCCGAACAAAAGTTTCTTCCGATCAGACTAACAAGTTTTTAGCGTGTTCGGGAAGTTTGACCCGGATCAGATGTGATCGGGGTATTTCCTCGTTTCACACCAAGCGTTTGGTCATTTAAAACTGATAGCTTCCCTTGTAAGCCAACAATCCTAAATGCATTGAATTTGACCTGCACATTCCTCGAAACAACGCGTGCCGCAGAAAAAGGAAAGAATCTTTTCATCCCAACAGTCACTGCAGATTGCGCGGCTCGAGGGCAGGTTTCTCGGGGTTCATGCTCCCTCGCAGAACCATAAAGCCCCCAAGCGCGGCCGCTTGGACTCCATTTGAGCCTTCGTCATCCTTGTTCGCATCTACAGAACACTCGCCATTCTTCATCCGCTTTCTTCCCTTCATCCACCTGTTCCTCCAGCCCCTCAGGCCAACTTCCAGTCGCCATGGTATCCTCGCACCAATCTTCATTCGATGATGAATCTTCAGGAGATCAGAGCAGCGCCGCCGCCGGGCGAGAGCTCCGCAGCGGAAACACGATCTGCACCACGGACCAATATTGGCACAAGTCCACCACTACAGCCAAACAACTGAAGCAACTGGAGGATCTTGGATTGCTCCCTGACACCAGCCTCTTCCCTTGTCGGCATGCCAAAGGTCAGGTGTATCTGACCCCCAACACCCTTGAGATGGTGGCGTTCTTGGAGTTTTTCCATTGTGGATTCGGGGTTTATCCTTCTGATTTCTTCCACAACATCTGTGAGCATTACCAAATAGAACTCGTGCACCTTAAGCCCGGTGCCTTGACTATGCTTAGCGTCTTTGCCTTTCTGTGCGAAGCTTGGTTAGGGATTAAGCCATCACTGCTGTTGTGGAGATATTTTTATACCCCTGCATTTTACAAGAACCAACTCATGATCGGGTCCATTGGGTTTTCCTTGAGAGATCGGGAGATCTATATCCCTTTTCCAGTTAAAGATTGCTGGAAAGGATATGAGCGTCACTGGTTTTACATCACTCTTCCCCAAGCCTAAGTGACAAAAGGGAAATATTTGATGCCCTATCTCAAAGAAGAGACCAAAACCCTGCCAAGAGTCACCCCAGAGATGCAGAAGCACATTGATCGCGTCCTGGAGCTCCGCAATGCTGGCCTGATGGCGGTTCATGTAGCAGAAATCTTCATCTGATGGAGATTTATCCCGCTCATGACTCATGACCACTATGCCTGGACATTCAGAGGTGACAACGACCCGAACAGAATGAAACCCGATGGTGAGCCTTTGTGTCGAGGTTGTACTCGTCAGATATTTGTCCGGCAGACACCCCGCTTTGTGCGAAGATTGATCACGGTGATGAATAGAAAGACACGGGATTTTTATACTGGTTCGGGCCCTCGAGATCGAGTAACAACCCTACGTCCAGTTGCTGCTTATATTATTTCGTCGAGTACAGATTACAATGCGTAACAAGTACCCTCGGGTGGATTGTCTAAGATTGCAAATCGATGGAACATACCCTCTACGCACAGGATCCCCGCTATTTATATCCAGGGAGACGTGCCTTACAAGACAAAACAGACCTAAACCTAGTAGGACTCTAACTGTCTTCGGGCTTCCCTTCTGCGATCAGGCCATCGTGTCTTGTTCGGAGTCTTGGTAGTCTTGGAGTCCGTAGTCGGCAATCCTCGTGGTCGGGTATCCTGGTATTATGGCCTCAACAGTAGCCCCCGAGCCTATCTTGTTCAGAAAAGGTTGATTGTTCAATAGCCTTCGGGTCTTTTTGCTCTTCGGGTGATTTTTGGATATGTTAATACCTCGTCAATCACTTTTGTATGAGAGCCAGAAAAGTTCCCGAACTCTTGAATGTAGAAACCTGCATCTGAATGATAAGGTCAAAGAAAAATATCAGCCATAATAATAAAATAGAACTGTTCCGTCTTGAAAAACGGAACGCCCCAGGATTGATGTAACTGCTGCCCAGGGCATTAAAAACCCACTCCGCACGTCTCCCGGGATTTTAGCAGCGCACGCGATATGGCTCTGCTCTGGCTCCTCGATTCTCGCGCGAAGCGTCGCACCCCTGAGTCTTTAAATATCAGATCTCCTGGATTGACATGTACTTGAAACTTCCATCCTAAGCCTTCTTCCTCCACTCGCCATGGGAAAGAAAAAGCTTAGCAGCAGGTTCAAGCTTCCTCGCCTCCTTTTCGGAGACTCCCCTCGCAGCTCCGGCGAACAACCGCCCGACAAGCCGGAGGACCCGCCGGCGACGACACCACCCACTGCTCCTCCTGAGGCTCCGCTCCTAGCTCTCCCCTGGTATGGGGATGAGGGAGTCGAGGTCGAGCCACCAGAGGAGGAGGCTCCGGCGATGGCACCGCCGTCTCCCGAGGCTGCTCCTTCAAGCATTGCCGCCGGGAAACGCCCTGCGTCTTCCTCCCCAGCCCCGGCATCTCCTATCTCCCTCTCCTCCGACGACGAGCCAACACAAGGAGGGAGCGGAATCCGGCTGAGGCCAGAGACGGCGCACGCAGGCGCATCTTCGTCTTCTGCTCCGGTGGACACCAGCGGTGATGAAGAATTCGCCCGGCGCCTCTTCGTCTCCCTGAACCGCGACCTGATCGGGATTCCTGGAGACGGAGCGCTCGTGGATCTCGTCAGCGACTCTGAAGAAGAGAACACGGTAGATGACGATCCACCGGCAAGCACACCATCATCGCCCTGATCAGATTGGTTGTCAATCATCAACCCAAGATCAGGGCGCTTTAGTAGTTATCAATCCATTGTGAAATGTTCCCTCTTTTGGATTTAATGAAGAAATTTCACTTGATGGATGTAATTTAAATTCCTTGTGCTTTGGAAATTTATCTGTGTCAATCTGTTCTCGAAATTGCTCATCCAGAAACAAAATTCCCGAACGAAAAATTTCTTCCGACCAGACTAACTATCTTCAGTGTGTTCGGGAAATTTGACTCTGATCAGACATGATCGGGGCATTTCCTTGATTCACACCGATCGATTGGTCATTTAAAACTGATAACTTACCAAATAAGCTAACAGCCGTAAATGCATTGAATTAGACCTACACATTTTTCGAAACGACGCGTGCCGTAGAAAAAGGAAAGAATCTTTTTGACCCAACAGTCACTGCGGATTGCGCGGCTCAAGGGCAGGTTTTTCGGGGTTCGAGCTCCCGTGCAGAACCATAAAGCCCCCAAGCGCGGCCGCTTGAGATCCATTTGGGCCTTCGTCTTCCTTGTTCGCATCTACAAAACATTCGCCATTTTCTTCCCTCGTCCACTTGCTCCTCCAATCCTACTAGCTTCCAATCGCCATGGCGTCCACGCACCAATCATCTTCTGGCACTGAGTCCACAGGGGACCAGACCAGCACCGCCGCCGGACGAGAACTCCGCAGTGGGAACACGATCCCCACCGCGAACGAGTACTGGTACAAATCAACCACGACGGCCAAGCAATTGCAGAAACTGGAGGACCTTGGACTACTCCCTGACACCACACTTTTCCCTCGCCGCCATGCCAAAGGTCAGACGTATCCAACCCCCAACACTCTCGAGATGGTGGTGTTCTTGGAGTTCTTCCATTGCGGATTCGGGGTTTTTCCTTCTGATTTCTTCCACAGCGTCTGCGAGCATTACCAGATAGAGCTTGTGCACCTAAAGCCCGGCGCTTTGACAATGCTTAGCGTCTTTGCCTTTCTGTGCGAAGCCTGGTTAGGGATTAAGCCTTCACTGTTGCTGTGGAGATATTTTTATAGTCCTTCATACTACAAGAACCAAGTGATGCTCGGGTCCATCGGGTTTTCCTTGAGAAATCGGGAGATGTACATCCCCTTCCCAGTTAAAGATTGCTGGAAAGGATATGAACATCATTGGTTTTACATCACCCTTCCCCAAGCCTCGTTGGCAAAAGGGAAGTATCTGATGCCCTATTGTCGGGGTTCTCTACCGCCAACAAGTAAATTTCCTACGATCGCGTGTCAGGATCCGGATGGTGACTCGAGAGACAGGGGGTTTAGGCTGGTTCGGGCCTCCGGAGAGTAATACCCTACGTCCAGTGGGAGCCGGTGTTCTCAAGTCCAAGTCTGTAGTAGGGGTGTACAAACTAGTCGGGAGAGGGAGAGGGTTCCAAGTCCCTGAGTGATGCGAACGAGTGTGTGGTGTGTGTTGTGACCGAGTGTTCGACTAGTGTTCGAATTGTCCCCCACTGATGTCCCCTTGTCCCCTTTTATAGCTTCAAGGGGAGAAGGGAGCGGGGGATAAGAAAGAGAAAAATTACACGGGGAGTTACTGCCCCCGAGAGCTCCATCCAGCGCCGTCCGCCGAGCCGTACAGGGAGCAGGTGTTGACGGAGTGGGCGTTCCGCCGGACCCGGGATCGTACATCCCGGGTGGTTGGGGTCGATGCCTTCCGGGGTAAGCTCCCGGGTGGTTCCCGGGTCGTGGTTGACTTGCTCGAGGTCCTCGGGCGCTCCAGGTGTCCTGCTCGGGCTCCAGGTGTCGTCGGTGGCCGTCTGGAGTTGTACTTGGGCGCCTGGTGTTGCGCATGCACTCCTCCCAAGACTGTAGCGCTCCTGTTCGGACGAGACGGGCGTCACTGTGGCTGCCGTGGCGAAGGACAGACGCCCATCATGCTCTGACGCGGCGAGTACCAAGTGGGTACGGCGCAGGATGGGCCGGGGCGTAGCCGGGTAGTTTCACCCGAGGGGTCGGAGACCACTCGGGGGCGGAAAACTCCTCGGGCGAACCGGGGAGCCATTCGGGGACGGAGGACATGTCGGACGAATCGGAGGACCACTCGGAGGCGGAGATCCTGTCGGGCGAATCGGAGAACCACTCGGGCGTTCTGGGTAGTCGGGGTATGGGGAGTTTGCCCTGTTTTTGGTCTTTGGTTTTCGCTTTTTGAGGGGTGGATTATCGTAAGCCCACGGATTAAGGGTTCAATTGGGCACCCCTAATCCGTACCCTCGTCAGTAGCCCCCGAGCCTGGGGGGGAGATGAAGGCTCGCGCCCAGGCTGAGTGGTGGCGTGGATATGGTAAATTGCCGCTTTTCCGGTGGGGGCGCGCGAGCGCACCCGCCGGGTGTAGCCCCCGAGCCTTGAGAAGAGCTGGTGCTCTTGTTAAGGTTTTGCGCCCGGGTGGTTTGCCTCGGATGTCGTCGGAGTCGAAGAACTTGTCGGGGAGAGGAAGCTTATCGGGGACGCCTCTTTGGTGGGCCGGTCAACCGCCCGACCGTTTGACGGGCCGGGAACGGAAGCGTCGGCCCGGTCCCCCGCCGCGTGGGGAGGTGGGCGCGCCTTTTGAGGAGGTCAGGTGAAGAGACGTGCGCACGTCGCCGTGGCGCCAGTGGTGGGCCCGCGCATTTAAGGCCACGGCGGTTCCGCCCCGCCCCTACTTATAGCCGCGTGCTGCGGCGGCCTGGGGCTTTACCCGTGCCAGAGCTTTCCAACTTCCAACGCGCGCTTCGTCTTCCCCGTCGCCGCCACTTGCTTTCTTGCGTCTTTCGCCGCCGTCGCCTCGCCGTCGCTGCGGGGAGCAAGTGACCGAGCCTCCCATCTCGCCGGTGCTTTCTCTTCGGACTGCTGCAAGATGTCGACCTGGGAGCGCTCCCGTGTTTCGCGCCGGCAGCTGGAGAGCCTCGCGGCGGAAGGCCTGCTCCCGCCGTTGACGGAGGCCGTGGAGTGGAAGGTGCCCGGCGTCGAGGACTGCCCCCAACCGCCAGAGGGGTACGTCGTTTCCTTCGTCGCCTTCCATGAGCGCGGGTTCTCCGTCCCGCCGGACGGTTCATCCGCGCCGTACTCAATGAGTACGGGCTGGAGCTCCACCACCTCAACCCGAACGGAGTCCAGCAGATGGCGGTGTTCGTCGCCCTCTGCGAGGGGTACCTGGGGATAGGGGCCCATTGGGACCTCTTCAGGTATTTCTTCAAATTTTCATTGCACACCGTGGAGGGCGGAGCCCCAGCGACGATTGGTTGCGCCGTGCTGAAGGGCAAGCAGGGGCGGGTGAAGGCCTACATCTCGGGGACCTTGACCAGCTCGAACAAGGGCTGGCACCCGATGTGGTTCTACTTGAAGAACGACTGCCGCAACCCCCTCCCGGCGTACACCGGGAAGACCTTCGAGAAACTGCCCGCGTCGTGGGCGTACGGGCCCGAGAAGGAGCGGCAGGACAAGGTCCTCGGGGACATCTGGGAGGCCCTCGCCCGGCTCCGCGGCGCGGGGGTGACCACAGCGGAGGTCCTCGGCGGATACCTCTCGAGAGGCATCGTGCCGCTGAGGCGGCGCCGTCTCCAGATCTGGGAGATGGTCCAGCAGAACGCCCCCTTTGAGGGGACCGTGACGATGATCCCCCCGCCGTCGGGGGACGAGTTGGAACGCCGGGTGACGGCGGCGATGGGGAAGGGTCACGAGGCATATCCTCCCCCAGGCCTCCTCCCCATGCTCCCGCACAAGCGCACCAAGGATCTGGTAAGTTTTTGTTCGTGCACCTTGAATCCCCGATTGGTTTTTCAGTTGGCTGATTCCGAATTATTTTAGATGGACGGCCTCCACTGCACCATCTCCCGGCCGCCGCTCCCCGAGGACAAGGTGAGAAACCGAGCCGAGGCCGAATGGGCTAAGGCGAGGAAAGATCGCCGGGAGGAGTGGAAGAAGGGCGAGGTCGCCAAGCGTGAGCGGAACGCCGAGCGATCCAGGAGGAGGAGGAAGGGGGAGGACGACGTCTCCGAGGACGAGGACCCCGAGGAGTTCGTGGAGATCGTCTCGGGGAGCGAGGATGACGAGGAGAGTGACGACGACTCGCCTCCTCAGAAGCTGAAGTCGGTGGTGGTGATGACCGCCGGCGCCTCGTCCTCGGCGCAGCACTTGGGGCGGAGCGGGAGAGGAGGACCGCTACCGCCGGATTCGGGGAGGGACGAAGGCTCTCGGTCGGACCGGCATCGGCGGTCCTCCGAGGAGAGCCGGCGCGAGAGGCGCAGCCGCACCCCTCCGTCCCCTCGTCACGACCTCGGGAGGGGAAGGAGTTCCCGGCGGGAGACGGCCTCCCCTCGCCGGGATAGGAGCCGGAGCCGGGACCTGTCAGAGCGCGCCCACAAGGGGGGCTCGACCTCGGGGGCGTCGTGCTCCCCCTTGCGATTTGCGCCGCGGGACGACAGGCGGCCGCTGTCGGCCCCTCAGATGACGCGGGCGCGGAGCGAGGGGCAGGACGCGCCCCGGATGCCCGTGGCGGAGGCGCAAGCCCCTCCCGCCCCGGTGAGGGTCCCGACAAGGCGGCCGGACTCGACACCGGTTGCGGGGGGAGGTGCATCAGGTCGGGCGGAGCCCCACTCGGGCAGGGACGCCGCAGTCGCGCCCGTGGCCCCTGCCCCACCGGTGCTGGCGGGATCCAAGCGGCCCGCGTCCCCGCCAGCCCCAGTGCCAACGGGGTCCAAGCGGACGCGGAGGATTGCGTCGAGGTGAGTGATGGCCCGACTTTCTCGAATGGTTTTGGCTTTTCCTGTAGTTACTATTTTTCCCAGCCGGGCTTTGCTGACTCGTAATGAACCAGTCGGGTCGACGCTTCGCTCGAGGTCAGTAGGGAGGACCGCCTCAGACCCGTGCACCATGAAGAAGGGCGTGCATCCCGTGGCTCGACTTGGGGTGGTTCGCAGGCTCCAGAGGACCGACGGGAGCTCCGCGACCCATCTTGCCTTGAACTTCTCGAGGCGTTTGAAGATTCGCGGCTTCAGTCCTTGTAAGAGCATGCCGTTGGCCCTCTCCACCTGTCCATTGGTTTTGGGGTGGCTGACGGCGGCCCAGTCCACTCGGATGTTGTTGTCGTCGCAGAAGTTGAGAAACTTTTTGCCCGTGAA
>CM014278.1:67641681-67730347 GCA_004135705.1 Alloteropsis semialata | reverse complement strand
GATCCCCGTGATGAGCATCTAGCTCTTCTCAAGTGGATTTTGCGCTATGTTCGTGGCACCACCGATCTTGGCCTTCACCTGTCTGCATCAAAGTCGCTGGACATCGTTGCTTACTCTGATGCCGATTGGGCTGGCTGCCCGGACACAAGGAGATCAACGTCTGGGTACTGCATCTATCTTGGTGATTCCCTTGATTCCTGGTCTTCCAAGCGGCAAGCCACTGTTTCTCGCTCAAGTGCAGAAGCTGAGTATAGAGCGGTGGCGAATGCAGTTGCAGAATGCTGTTGGCTATGACAACTCCTTGGTGAGCTTCACGTCGGTGTCAGTAAGGCAACACTGGTATACTGTGATAACATTTCCTCAGTTTACATGGCCACAAATCCTGTGCACCATCGGAGAACTAAGCATATTGAGCTTGATATCCATTTTGTCCGGGAAAAGGTTGCCATTGGCGAGGTGCGTGTTCTCCATGTTCCCACTGCTCAACAGTTTGCTGATGTGATGACAAAGGGGCTTCCTTCTTCAGTCTTTCAAGAGTTCAGGTCCAGCCTTGGCATCTCCAAGTCCGATGCTGCGACTGCCGGGGGGTCTTGGCGAACTGGTCTTCAGGAACGTAGCTCGCCTAGCATCTCGCATCCACAACCGCACCATCCTACTCTTCAGGAGCACGCCCGTAGACCAGGATAGGTAGTTACGATGGATAGCGATAGGATCAGCACTCGGTGCTCTTGTAAAGCTGTATAAAACCCTAAGAGGAGAATCAATACAATTTGCGTTGACACTCCAATCTCTTTCACCGAGGTCGAGGCCTCGAGGGTGACGGCGAGCACCATGGACTTGACGTAGCCAAAGGCGTGGTGCCAGAGCTCCAGCTGCGCCTGGAGCAACGCCTGGCTGTCCTTGGTGATGGTCATTTTCACTACTCTAGCTTCCGTTGTTTTCGGCGAGGCACCATGCCTTCTCTTTACAGGCACCGCACCATGCCATCCAGTAGGCATGCAAGTAGGCACAGGCCCTCCTGCGAGCCTGCCAAGCCCGCCTGCGGATAATTGTATAGATGGCCAACTGGGCCGCCCAGCACGACACGGCACGGCACGCTCGTGGCACGGCACGAAGCGGCACGGCACGGTTCGGCACGATGTGCACTTCGTGCCGTGCTGGGCGGCACTACGTGCCGAGCCTGGCGCCCGCGCACGGCACGCAGGGCTTTTAGCCGTGCCGTGCCGGCACGATGGCACGGCCACGGCCCAGCGTGCCGCCCGTGCCGTGCCAGCCCGCAGCACGACGCCAGGAGGGTGGCCGACGGCGGAGGAGGTGACCGGCGGGCGGAGCCGACGGCTGGCGGCGGAGGTGGCTGGCCTGGCAGGGGAAGGAGGAGGGTGAGATGCCGATGTGGAGGAGGTGGCTCGCCCGCGCTCTGCTCCAGCTCCCCCACGCCATCCATGGAGCCGACGACGGAGATCCACCGCCGGCCGCCATGGAGGAGCAGTGGCTCCTCACCCCAGCCGCGCCGCCTCCATGTGCGGGGAGGGAGAGGTGGGGCCGCCGCCTGAGGGGCGAGGGAAAAGAGGGGGCGGCGACGGCGACGGAGGAGGGGACGGCGGCGAGACGGAGGAGGAAGGGGCGGCGGCGAGACGGAGGAGGAGGTGGGGGCGGTCGCGGAGGAGGGCGGCGGCGGCGGGACGGGGGAGGAGAGGCTGGCAGGGGTGACGGATGAGAGAGGGGGCTGCGGCCGGCTCCCCGCTCCCGGCAGGCCGGCATATACGCCGGGGGTGCGGGCCTGGTGGGCCGCGTGCCTACGGGCCGGCCCACGTGCCGCCCCGTGCCTGCTCCCGTCGTGCCGGGCTGGGCCGGCACGCCGTGCCGAGGTCGAGGCCCAGGCCCGGCACTACGATCGGGCCGGGCTGGCACGGGCCCATAGGGGGTCGGGCCGGGCCGGGCCTGTGCCGTGCCAAAAGGTCGTGCCATGGGCCGGCCCATGGGCCTCGGGCCATATGGCCAACTACCAGTACCACTAGGCTGGCTCGACGGTACGGTGCCGCGTCATGGCCGACGCGAGCGTCGCGTGGATGTCGTGGCGCGCGCTGCGCCACACGCGTGCGTCGTCCCCGCAGCACGGCGCTTTGGCCGATCGAGCGGGCCTGCCGATTCGTTGCCGAGGGGAGGGGGGTCGTCGTCAGCAACTCCATCGATCCAGAGTTGTCTCCATGGATATGATCCATAGACGACGCTCCTCCTATCGGAAAGACTTGGTCAAACTTAAGATGCTTTGATTTTTCAAGAATATTGGAATGACTTATATTTTGGAACGGAGGGAGTACTAACGGTCGATGCTGCTTCATCCATCAATCACAAAGGTCGCTAGTAGTAGAAGATGGTTGGCAGGGCAGGTCGTCTTCCCTTCCATAATCCTAGCTAGCTCATGTCTTCCTTCCTTCCATCAATATAATTGCCACCGCAAAAATCGACCTCACAGTGGCGCTTCAAACAAATAACTCAAGGTTCATCGCCGCTGCCAAATTCTACTCTTTTTACGTGTCCCATTATGTGTCCCAAATTAAGGTTATCTACTTTCAACCAAATTATGTGTCCCATTATTTGTTTTGTTCAATTCAGTAGGGAATATATTTTATGTACTAGCTGCTCACTCGATCGTGCTAGGATCGGAGGAGTAAAACAAAGAGGAAGTCTTGATTCGTGCTGTCGGTACATGCAAACGGTGTGAGTGTGAGGTGTGAAATTCGATCGATGGTACCACGGCGTGTCGCCTCCCATGCGCCGTGGCATTGGCATGGCGGGAAGCCGGCGAGCGGGCATGGATGACCCGTGGGATAAATAAATGCGGGGGCACATGGGCGGAGGGGGGCATGGATGCCCGATCGATCCCGCATGTGGACGTATGGTAATGGCAGTACCGCATCGAGAGGCACCGATCGAGATCCGATCTCTGAGCACTCTGTATATACACGCTGGCTGATTAAGTGGATCAACCTTTTAGCTACGTCATTGTAGATTCGTAGTACAATCCGTCCTTAATTATACTAGCTAAAATGACTAGCAATTTCAGCTATATTGAACCATACAATTGGCTATGTTAAGCCATTCAAAAAGCCGAACAATACTGAACAAGAAATAAAATTCAAGGTACTCGCAAGTTGCAGCACTCCCTCAATTAGTGCCCCGTTGCGTCTCCATTTTTTGCTGTCATTGAAGAAATAAAATTTCTAGCTTTATTGCATTTTTTTATACAAATCTAGACCACGAGGAAGCGCGAGAAGGCAGCTTACCTATTTTCTTAATTTTAATTCGTATTCGATGTGGACTCATCGCTCTTATCCACTTTTTTCTTAATTTTGATTTCCAAAATTACCTATTTACTAATCATGTTCGGCACGGACCCTTTGATCATATCCTAATTTCTTAATTTTGAAATTAGCTATTTGTTAATGTTATCTGATTTGGACTCTTGAGTTATTAGTTTTGACCATTAGATCTTCATAAAAATCCAACGGTGCAAATCCTTCTCCGTTTTTTATTACCATGGATATTTCTAGACTAGCGTCGTGGCTTCTTTTAACATTCTCTATTATTAATGTAACAGATTTGCGCATTGGCGACCGCGTTTAGGCAAAGTTTTCAACGTGTGGGAGCAGGTTTTGGGTCCTTCAATTCTGACAACCAATGCTTGGGCTTCGTTGTCAGGGAGGCTTCATGGCACCTTCTTTTTCAATTATTTTGTCCGTATCCTCTAGGAGTCGTCGTCGCATCTCCATATCTTTTTGCTGTCATTGAAGAAATAAAATTTATATCATTATTGTATTTTTTAATGCAAATCTAGACCACGAGGAAGCGCGAGGAGGCAGCTTACCAATAATGTATCTTCGTATTCGATGTGGACTCATTGCTCTTGTCCCACGTTTTCTTAATTTTTATTTCCAAAATTACCTATTTACTAATCATGTTCGGTATGGACTTTTGGTCATATCGTAATTTTTTAATCTTTTAATTTCAAAATTACCTACTTGTTAATCGTATCTGATATATGGACTCTGAGTTAGTTTATACCGTTACAACTTCATAAAATCCAACAGTACAAATCCTTCTTCTTTCTAGATTAACGCGGGAATTTCTAGACCCTATCAACGAACGTGGTGGCTTCTTTTTTTTGAAAAGATAGCTTTGCTCTCTCTCACACACACAAAGACCCATGAATTTACTCTACGCCTAAATCCTTCGTAGAGTAATCCCATTATCTTCCTTAATCAGCTTGATGTTAAGAATAACGTCAGCTTCTCCCAGATCTTTCATATCAAAACTCTTTGATAGGAGAGACTTGACCTCATTGGTCACATCAATGTTTGTGCCAAAGATCAGTATGTCGTCCACATACAAGCATAATATAACTCCTTCACCCCACCATAGCGATAGTACACACATCTATCAGCCTTATTAATGACAAAGCCCTCAGAGATTAAAATTCTGTCAAACTTCTCATGCCATTGCTTAGGTGCTTGTTTCAGGCCATACAAAGATTTCAATAACTTACACACCTTGTTTTCTTGACCCTTCACCACAAATCCATCAGGCTGATCCATGTAGACCTCCTCATCCAACTCTCCATTTAGAAAAGTTGTCTTTACATCTATCTGGCGAATGATAAGACCATATGAGGCGGCCAAAGAGAGTAGGGCTCGAATCGTGGTCAATCTGGCAACAGGTGAGTAAGTATCAAAGAAATCTTCGCCTTCTTTTTGTGTGAAACCTTTGGCCACAAGCCGAGCCTTGTACTTCTCAATTGTACCGTCAGGCCTAAGCTTCTTTTTGGATATCCATTTACAACCCACTGATTTGCAACCATAGGGTCGTTCAGTGAGCTCCCATGTCCCATTAGACAGAATCGAGTCCATCTCACTCTGGACAGCTTCTTTCCAATCATCTGCATCTGGAGATGCAAAAGCCTCAACAATAGACGTGGGAGTATTGTCCACAAGGTACACAGTGAAGTCATCACCAAAGGATTTTGCAACCCTCTGTCTCTTGCTCCTTCTAGGAGCTTCACTGTCATCCTTGTCTCGAACGTACTAGGTGCAACAGGTTCAGGAGTTATCTCAGTAGAAAATCTAGAAATGCAATGCATATCTTTCAAAGAAAATATATTCTCAAAAAATGTTGCATCACGAGATTCCATAATAGTATCAACATGCATAACATGTATCTCAGATTTAACCACTAAAAATCTATAAGCAATGCTCCTCTGAGCATATCCTAGAAAGGCACAATCCACTGTCTTAGGCCCCAACTTGCGTTCTTGGTAATGGGCACATTGACTTTTGCCAAGCACCCCCAAGTACGCAGATAAGAAAGTGATGGTTTCCTCCCATTCCACATCTCATATGGAGTTTAATCTTTACTCTTGTTTGGAACTCTATTCAGGACATGACACGAAGTCAATACAGCCTCCCCCCACCCCACCATGCTTTAGGTAGACCAGCAGTGTCTAACATAGAGTTAACCAAGTTAGTCAGAGTGCAGTTTTTCCTCTCAGCAATCCCGTTTGATTCGGGTGAATAGGGAGGTGTCCTCTCATGAATAATGCCATGTTCCTCACAGAATTCATCAAATACTTTAGGAAAATACTTGCCACCACGATCAGACCTTAGACGCTTGATCTTTCTCTCAAGTTGGTTCTCAACTTCAGCCTTATAAATTTTAAAGTAGTCTAACGCTTCATCCTTAGTGCGCAACAAATAAATATAGCAAAATCTAGTCGCATCATCAATCAATGTCATGAAATATCTCTTTCCACCTTTTGTCAACACACCATTCATCTCGCACAGATCAGAATGTATGAGTTCTAAAGGTGCCAAGTGTCTCTCCTCAGCTGCCTTGTGAGGCTTCCGAGGTTGCTTTGATTGCACACAACTATGGCATTTAGAACCTTTGGCAATGGTGAAGTTTAGAATTAAACACATGCTAGAAAGCCGAGACATCAAATCAAAATTAACATGACACAAACGTGAATGCCAAATACTCGCATCATCGCTAACATTGCCACAAATATGGTTCACGGACTTATTACAGAATTCAGCAAGAGAAAAACGGAACAAACCTCCGCAATCATAGCCTTTACCAATAAATTGTCCATGTTTCGACATGACAAATTTATTGGACTCTAACACTACTTTAAACCCGTCCTTGCATAGGACCGACCCACTAACCAGATTCTTGTTTATAGTCGGGACATGCTGCATGTTCCTCAGCTGCACGATCTTTCCCGAAGTAAACTTCAGATCGACCGTACCAACACCATGAACAGAAGCATGAGACCCATTCCCCATCAGGACGGAGGAACCCCGGACGATCTGGTAAGAAGAAAACATAGAGATGTCAGCACACACATGAACATTAGCACCCGTATCAAGCCACCAACTCGTGGATTGAAGCACTGAAAGAACAGTAGGTACATCACCGTACCATCTCCAGTGTTACCTATGGTCACCATGTTGACATCTTTAGTCTCTTTAGCCTTGTTGCCCTTGCGGTCTGCCCGATCTGGACAGTCTTTGAAGATGTGTCCAAACTCACCACAATGCGGTCTGCCCGATCTGGACAGTCTTTGAAGATGTGTCCAAACTCACCACAAGTATAGCACTTCATATCTTGACGGGCTTATTTTTCCCTTTGTTCTTCCCACGCTGAAATTTCTGGACCATGTTGGCGCTGCACTGACCTTGATCTCCTTTCTCAGTGACATCCTTCTTCCAAGCCTTCTCCTCTACATCAAGAGATGCTATCAAGTTTTCAACTGATATTTCCTGTCTCTTGTGTTTTAGAGTAGTGGCGAAGTTCCTCCACGAGAAAGGCAATTTTGCAATAATGCATCCAGCCACAAACTTGTCGGGTACAGGACACTTAAGTAGGTCAAGATCCTTGACAATGCACTGTACCTCATGCGCCTGCTCCACAACAGAACAGTTGTTCACCATCCTATAGTCATGAAAACTCTCCGTAAGGTACAATTCATTGCCTGCATCTGTTGCATCATACTTTGCAACCTGAGCATCCCACAGTGCCTTCGCCTCTGTCTCTTCTATGTAGACACGGATCAAGCTGTCAGACAGATTGCTTATGATACATCCCATGAAGAGATTATTGGCATCGTCGAACTTCTTCTGCTCTTCAGCAGTAAGTTCGCCCTCATGCTTGCCAAGTCTCGTGTCCCAGATGTGCATAGCAGTAAACCAGAGGCGAATCTTTGATTTCCAGATCTTAAAGTTCACACCAGAAAACTTTTCTGGCCTCAGTGACTCAGCGAAACTAGCCATTGATAAATCAACAGAAAGCCTATAATAAGATTTTTGGATTGTTGGAAAAATAGGCAACTGTAAGATTAAATTCCAAACTAGACTGAACGTGACAAGAAGGATTCCTAGCATGCAATTCTCTAACATACTAGGCAGTACGGAAAGCATAACCATGATCTCAGTAAATATGGTTAGGAACTGGATTAAATCACAGTATACGTACCGAATGGGTGCCGACGGGAAGACGAACGGAGCTGATGGGATGGTGCAGGAGACGGTGTTAAAGACAACGGTACGCCGCAGCACCCGATTTAGACGGAGGACGAGCTGTGATGAAGATCTTGAGCAGTCGCGTAGAGCGCTTCCCAAAAACCTTATTCGCCCTCTCCCGGTGCAGGATCACAAGAGCGAGAGGTTCCGGAGACCTGTTCTCCCGTTCGCTGGTGCACAACGACGCTCGGGATAGAGCAGACTACGAAGACAGCGCAGCAGCAAGAATAAAGGCAAAAATCCAGCTCATATAGACTATCTTAGGATTTTTCTAACCATGGGGCTCCCTGTATAATGGTCTATTGTACAGCTTTTCCATGAGGGGTTGGTCCATATTTATTGGGAGGAAAACCCACACACCCTCGTCCATTAGCAATATAGGACTAATAGATGGTGTAACCCCTCCAACTGCTAATGGGCTTTTGAGATTTATTAGAATTATTGCCCATATATCTAACACATGTCCCTGATGCACCAAATCGCCAGCAACAGAATATAGGTACATCTGCTTCTATTTTGCAGGATCAGCACTACCATCTACATCCAAGCAGTCTTCAGCAAGGTCAAGGGCAGACTGCAGGACCGGCCTCCACCCTCTCTTTACAGGCACAGGCTCTGCCACAGCCATCTCGCCTCCATCGCCTAAGATCAGGTCCCAGAATTCTCTGGGATGCCTCTTTACATCTGCAGGTACCGCCAATGCAAGCATCTGATCGCGCTGGAATTGGAATTGTAGTCGAAACAGAGTGACCCCCCGCGTCGCTCCCGCAGGCGACACGGGGGAACCACGCGCCCGACCGCCGCCGCCGGTCCTTCTCCCAGCCCTTCCCCTCGCCGTCGCCGGAGTGGGCGGCCGGAAGTCCGGCCCCCTGCGAGGAGGGCGGCGGCGGGGTTTTTTTCTCCGCCTGGTTTTGAAGCCTTGCGGTGCGGGCGGCGGGCTTCTCTTCTCCGGCGAGGTGGAGACTGCTTCGGCCCTCCGGCGGCCGGATCCGCCGTCCCCGTGGGTGGATCCGTTGGGCCCCTGGCCGGATCTGCAGCAGGGGGCCCCCTCCCGGCCGCGGATGGAGGTGGCGGCTCCTTGCCGGCGGCGGCGGCGGCGGCGCAGCCGCGTGGGGGTGGTGGTGCGGCGTCCTAGCAGCGGATGGAGCACGGAGGCGGGCTGGCCTAGCATCGTTCCGGCTTGGCGCATGGAGTGGCCCCGGCTTGGGCAGGGCGGCGGCTGCTCTGCACAATGGCTGCAGGTGCTTGGCCTCAGCTTTCGACTGCAGAGTGGAGGTGGCAGCGGCGACGGAGGAGCGTGGTGGCTGCGGCTCGAGGATGCACGGCCGTGGCGCCGCCCTCGGTGTCCCATGGCTGCGGTCCTGGCATGCTGAACTAGGCACGTGCAGCTAGTGATGGGACCCTCCGTGCGAAAGCATTGCCGGCGTTCTGCTGGTGGCGGTGGCGGCGGCGCCCTAGGGCGTCGTTCTCCCTGCAGGGGGCGTCACCTTGGAGCCCCATCCATGTCGCGCGAGGTTCTCTGGGTGAAAACCCTGTCCACCCTGGACGAGTGACGGCAGCGCCGTTGGCGTCGTCACCTCCTTGGAGGCGTCACTATAGAGACCCACCTCGGCATTACAGGGTCGTCGTCGGTCATGGGTGCTGCCGGTGGCGCGGCAAGGCGGCTGGTGCAGGTGGCAGACTCAATGGGGGTTGCCGAACCCACGTGTTGCCAACCAAAGTCTTGTTGGTGGCCAAGGGTTGCCGCATGGGTGTCGGTTTTGGCTGCTTGCAGCGGACCACGACGGCTGGCATTGCTTGGCAACTGTCAGTGCGGCGTGGGACTGCGTCGATGACGGCGCTTGCGGCAACGGCATCGTGAGACGACTTGGCTTGCAGCGGACTGCGGCGGGTTGCTCAGCATTGCTTAGCAACTCCGGTGCGGTACATCGTCGAAGACGGCGCAAGTGACAACTCGGCTTGTTGGCATGACGGCGGAGAGCATACGCGCGGGTGATGCAACGAGATGAGGTTGCCCGACGGGCAAAGTTCGGCTGTTTGATGGGGATCTTGGAAATGGGGCAACACCATACATCATCGTGATGGCGACACAATAAACGGATCTGTGACATGGAGTTCTGTGGCGGGCGTGGCGAGGCCCCCGCGTGCGGTGTCTTCTGCGAGGCGACGAGAGAGAGGTGGCGTCCAACGGCGGATGAGGCAAGGCCCCCGCGCGTTGTGTTGTCGTGGTGGCGACTGCGAGACAGCCTGCGAGATGTCTGGATCCGATGGTTTCACCCTGTCTGATGGTGTGTGATGTTGCAGCGGCACTATGGCGACTGGTCCCGCATGGCGATGACCTTCTCGGTATGGTGCGGTCTGCTTCTCTTGTTTTTCCTATTGGCGCCGGACTGTGCCTTCACGGTGACTACATGAGACTACTTTATCAGTGTGGGAAGTTCTGGTGGGTGCCGCGTCCAGCTGGGCGGAGTTTGTTTAGGCCCGTGTCGATGCCCCAATCCGACCGGTAGAGTTGTATAGTGGAGATAAGTTGTGCGGCTTGTGTCGATGCCCCAATCCGACCGGCCTAAAGTTGTTTGAGTTGAGTAGAGTTTGGTGCGCGTTGATGTCCCAATCCAACCCACAGGTGCTGTTTTTTTCGTGTGTTTTCTTTTTTCGTTGCCTGATTATGGCCTCCCAGGAACATAATCTTGTATTTTTTCTGCTATATTAATAGAAACACACTCGTCGAGTGTCGTTCGTTCAAAAAAAAAAAGAATTGTAGTCGAGCCAAGGGCATTCAAGAAGACAAACAAAGTCCTAGACTGGAAACTGAGACCTCTGCTGACTGAAATTTCAGCGGTACATGATCTTCAACAACTTTCAGTGCTCAAGATTCACCGATCCTCCAATCGATTAGCCGACTCAATTGCTAAGTAGGCAAGACAAGCTTCACCATTAAGTCCTTGTCACTTCTCCTGTAAAGCAGCGCACACTTTGCATCAGTGTTCAACTCTACAGTCTCTGTACTATTTTGTTTGGGGACCTTACCTTCGCATTTCTGTAACCTGCTGTTGACACTTGTTTGAATTAATTTAAGCAGTTTACCTTAAAAAAAAAAGGCTTGTTTTGAGAACTCACTTGTAAGAGCATCTTCGAACAGTTGTAAAAATTTTGGACTCCTATATATATTGTTGTTTTGGGGGCATTCCAAAACAAATACTTTCTAAAATCTTTCTCATCTCCAACAGTTCCCTAACAAATGGGCCCTTTACTTTTTCTCGGTTTTTTTTTTCTTTCGAAGCTCGGTTTGGTCTCTTGATCATCATCACCCCCCAGGTAAATGTACTGTTTGCTTCACAGTTCATGCTATGATACATGCAAAATTTAAAGAAAGACATACTGCTTTTGGTAAGAAAATAGGGACAAAAGTAAAAACTTTTGATATATTTCAAGCAGCCTGGATGCCGCCGTGCAGGTGCAGCAGCAGGCGCCATGCCCTGGCCGACTGGGTGGTTCCCTACCGCAGGCCGTCGCCGGCAGCCTTGCTGGACCGTGATATGGCGGTAACATGGCTCGGCTAGTCCAGGCGTCTAGCAGGCAGTCGAGGCTCTACGGCACCGGGTCGGGCTGCACTGCAGTCTGCAGCGACAGCGGACGGCGGATAATGCACACACTGAAAACTCCTAAACACTCGATGAGAACACACATCAGATACTTCTCATAGGTAGGCATCAGCTTCCCGCCTGTTGTAACCAACGGTTGGTTACTCGTTTAACTTTGGAAACATACTTCTCAAAGACATAAAAATGGACTTTTTCCTCATTTTATAAACATCGGGTATTGCAGCAACAACTAAAATGTTTAGCATATGCTGCCGCCAAACAATACCTGGTTATCGAAAACATCCCATCAAATTATATGGAACTGTCCTAATACAGATAATATCATGAACCAATAGTGTAGCAAGATCAAAGAAAATGTGTACTTGAAACGACAGAAACAAGAAAACTATAGTCAACCGACATGTGTCCTACAAACTATAATTATTCCGAAATGAAAGAAACAAAACCAAACCGCAAAAAAAAATAACAGTATGAACAAATTGAACATAGCTTCAGATGACTCCAGTGTCATCTTTCGTGAAGTTCCTCAAAAACTTGCGCGGACTCCATTGGACTTTAACTGAGATTTCTGCCAAACAAGCCCACGAGATCTGTTTTGTTTAGATCGGTACCTGAATACGCTTTAATTTCCTCACCACTGAAATTCACATGACTGAAGCCAACAGTGATACAAAAGCGTGCATACGAGCAAACCTGGCTTCCAAGCTTCTCAGATAATGTCACAGGCCTGCTGTTAAACAGTAGCTCAGATCATATTATAACAAAACTAAGCATCCAAACAGAAACTTTTCCATCTCGACTGCACAGAACAGAAAAAACATACATTTCAATGTTTAAGGATAGTTGATAAAACTTGATAAGAGATCACAAAAACCAGTGTCCTTGTCACTGTCTCACTGATACATGAGTCCAGGAAAACAACCAATTAAATTATGCTCAGCAAGAGTTTAAAATCCATACATCGTAAATTCATAATGCATCCAGGAAAACAACAACTGTTGTAAAATAATAAAAAAACTGATATTCAGTTGGCATCTAACACAAGTCGTAAACCCCAAAGGCTTGAACACTGCTATACACACTGAGGAGGGTTACAAAAAATATAATAAAGCAGGAAAGGCTTAGAAGCAGTATAGTTAAACAAACCACATTTCTTTTTCAGCCTACCTAACGTCCTAGCAATCAGCACTCAATAAATATTATGCATTAAAAGTTAAAACAAAGGCACTCAGTCATTAAAAAAAAACATGTAATTAAATATGCCCTGGGAATGTAACAGATCGAGACCACATTTCCTTTTCTCAAGGGCTAGAATGTCAATCCCTAGCAAAGTAAATCTGTTGAATAAAAAAAATCGAAGTTTCAATGGTACCATATCATTTCTTGCCTCATATCACATTTTTCTTACTGCACTTAACTAAATAGGACACACAAACCAAAGGTGTTGTGTCCGGTTTAGATGCCATGGAAAAGGTGCCTCACCAGATTCAAAATTCTACATAAAACAGTACGATTCGAGTTATCTGGCCTAAAATCCTGTAGAATTTGATAAAGATGCTAGAACCTGTGACTATGCCGACATTTTGATGCTCAACTGATCTTCATAGGAAAAATAAGAGGGGATGATGCTCGATTTAAACCCAAGCCAAATTAAACCAATCTATGACAAACAACAAAAAACGGGTAGGTTCACTTGGCTAGGAAATAGCAAAATAGGTCAAGCTTATCATAAGCATATTAAACCAACATCAACCTTCTTACTAGATTCCGTGACTGAAGTGGCCCCTTGTAGCACATATGATATATTCTTATGGACTTTCAGGAAGACTTTTTACATAACATGCTGGTCAGTCTAAATCTTTTGGAGGGCAGAAACTATTTGATCTGGTGATTTTAGGATGCCTTATGTGCCCCTGCTGATTGTATATCTGGTACAAAGAGAATTAGGTAATGCACATTACAAGCAGCTGAACCATATGGATATGGGACTTTAGGTTCTAGGATGCATTCTACACGACACAGTCCTCGTCCGCTGTTCTCTTCCGCTTTATTCCTGCAAAGGCTTGTTTTGGCTCCCCAACACGCTCTTCTGGCACCACAATCCTCTCAGCGAAACTAGGAAATTCTGAGGGACACGATTTGTGATCCCCCATGCATTTGGAAATTGACCTCAAAAGAGTCGGCTCTTCCTCGTCATGCTCCTGTGCAGAAAAAATCACATGTTAAATCATTAGGGATAAGGTTTGCAACATAAAGAAGGTCTTGAAGATGAGATATATAACATGTTACATAACGGTTATCGGATATATACAAAATGGGAATAATTCAACAGGTCAAACATAAAATCCTGTGAGCCATGCACATGCAAGTATCATTTTGTTAAATTAGAATACAGAATGAAAAAGACATCAAGCATACCAATGCCTGCCCCTCACTCTCATCTTTCCTATCATGCTCAAGTTTCTCCAGGATGTGAGCAAGTGTTGACCCAAGAGGGAAAGCATTCTGAAATTCAAATGCAAGGATACTGTGTATTGCCTAAAGATACATATCCTTATTTATCATTTCGACAACAACATCTGCATGAGAAAAGGAGTTGCAAATTAGGCACCATACCAACAAAGCAGGGATAGTTTGCCTTTTTTATTTTAAAAACAAAAGAAAGGATAATTTGGCTGTGCCAACGTGATAATAGCGGAAGTAAGATTCACTCACCCCGCCTCTTCTTCACAAAGTGCTTGGAGCACTTGAGCACCTTGGCGCAGGCTGAGACGTCGGCAGCAACCAAAAGGTCATAGAGCTCCTGCGCCTCTCGGATAATGTCAACAAGCCTGCTGTCAGCTCAGATCATATCACAACAAAACTAAGCATCCAAACAGAAACTTTTCCATCTCGATCTGTACAGAACAGAAAAAAAAACTAAACACTGCAAAGCTTAAAGATAGTTGATGAAACTTGATAAGAGATCGCAAAACCAGTGTCCTTGTCACTGTTTCACTGATACATGAGTCCAGGAAAACAACCAATTAAATTATGCTCGACAAGCGTTTAAAATCCATACATCATATAAATTCATAATGCATCCAGGATAACAACAATTGTTGAATAATAAAAAACAACTGATATAATCTAACACATGTTGTAAAAACCCCAAAGGCATGAACACTGCTATACACACTGATGAGGGTTACCAAAAATATTATAGAGCGGGAAAGGCTTAAAGAAGTATAGTTAAACAAACCATGTTTCTTTTTTTCAGCCTCTACCTAACATCCTAGCAATCAACACTCAACGAATATTATGCATAATAAATAAAAGTTAAAACAAAGGCACCCAAACATTAAAAAAAAACACGTCACAAAATATGCCTTGGGAATGCAACAGCTTGAGACCACATTTCCTTTTCTCAAGGGCTAGAATGTCAATCCCTAGCAAAGTAAATTTATTGAAAAAAAATTCAAAGTTTCAATAGTACCCTTTCTTGCCTCATATCACATTTCCCTGACTGTATTAAACTAAATAGGACACACAAACCTAAGGTGTTGTGTCCAGTTTAGATACCATGGAAAAGGTGCCTCACAAGATTCAAAACTCCACATAAACAGTACAATTTGAGCTATCTGGCCAAAAAATCCTGTTGAAATTCATAAAAAATACTAGAACCTGTAACTACACCGACATTTTATACTGAATAAATGATTTGAAACAAACCAAACAGCTAGAATAAACTCATTTATGATGTACTTATAGTCAAATAGATCATTCTTGATAATCAACTGCTCATAGGAAAAACAAGAAAGGACGATGCTTGATTTAAATCCAAGCCAAATTAAACCCATCTATGGCAAACAACCAAAAATGGGTAGGTTCACATGGCTAGGAAATAGCAAAATAGGTCAAACATTATCATAAGCATGTTTAACCAACATCAACCTTCTTACACTCTTACTAGATGCCGTGACTGAAGTGGCCTCTTGTAGCACATATGATCTATTCTTATGGACTTTCAGGAAGACTTTCTACATGTCTATAACATGATGGTTAGTCTGAATCTAATTTGGAAGGCTGAAACTATTTGATCTGGTGGTTTTACGATGACTTATGTGCCCCTGATGCTGATTGTATCTGGTACAAAGAGAATTAGGTAATGCACATTACAAGCAGCTCAACCATATGGATATGGGACTTTAGGATCTAGGATGCATTCTACACGACACAGTCCTCTTCTGTTGTTCTCTTCCGCTTTATTCCTGCATTGGCTTGTTTTTGCTCCCCAACACGCTCTTCTAGCACCGCAATCCTCTCAGTGAAACTAGGAAATTTTGAGGGACACAATTTGTGATCCCTCATGCATTTGGAAATTGACCTCAAAAGAGTCAACTCCTCCTCATCATGCTCCTGTGCAGAAACAATCACATGTAAAATCGGTTTGCAACATATAGATATAGAAGGTCTTGAAGATTAGGTATGTTACACAACAGTTATCGGATATATACAAAAATGGAAATAATTCACCAGGCCAAACATATAATCCTGTGAACCATGCACATGTAAGTCCCATTTTGTTAAATTAGAATACAGAATGAGAGACATGAAGCATACCAATGCCTGTCCCTCGCTCTCATCTTTCCTATCATGCTCAAGTTTCTCCAAGATGTGAGCAAGTGTTGAGCCAAGAGGGAAAGCATTCTGGAATTCAAATGCAAGGATACTGTGTATTGCCTGGAGATACATATCCTTATTTATCATTTCGACAACAACATCTGCACGAGAAAAAGAGTTGCAATTAGGCACCACACCAACGAAGCAGGGATAATTTGCTCATAATTTGGCTGTGCCAATGTGATATAGCGGAAGTATGGTTGACTCACCCCGCATCTTCTTCACAAAGTGCTTGGAGCACTTGAGCACCTTGGCGCAGGCTGAGACGTCGGCAGCAACCAAAAGGTCGTAGAGCTCCTGCGGCGGGAACTCGACGGGTACCCCGAAGGCGGCCATGAAGAAAGCGAGGCCGCGGGCTCCCCTAGCACCGGCGTCGCCGACCCGGCCGCTGACGCGCAGAAGGCGGCTGCGCCATGTGAGCGCCGCCTCACGCGCCTCCTGCCGCAGCTCCGCCTCGCCCTGGGGGTGCCGGCAGCGGGGACACCCGGCGCGCACGTAGAGCTCGAGGAGGAGCATGCACGCGGCCTCCGCGTCGGCGCTCTCCGCGCAGACGTAGTAGCGGCCGACGGCGCGGAGCACGAGCGAGGCGGGATCGGAGGCGCGGCGCAGCGCGTCCGGCCCCACCTGGCGCAGCCACTCGCGGTCCCTCACATGGGCGGTGACGAAGCGGCGGAGCTCCCTGAAGTTCATCTGCCTGCACCTGAGCACCAGCTCCGCCGCCGATGGGTCACCCTCCTTGCGCTCGCGGGCGGGGTTGGGTGCGGGCTTGGGCACGGGTGCGGGCTCCTCCAGCGCGGGATTGGGTTTGGGCTCGGGTGCGGGCTCCTCCGGCGCGGGATTGGGATTGGGCTCGGGCTCTTGCTCCGGCTCTGGCGGGGGACTGGGCTGCCGCTCCTGCTCCGGCTCCGGCTCCGGCGGGGGACTGGGGTCCCCCTGAGGCTGGGGCGAGGAGGGGATGGGCTGCCTCTCCGAGTCCGGCTCCGGTACGGCATTGGGGCCTTGGGGGTCCGACGAGGGATGGGGTTCCGGCGAGGGATCGGGTTGGGTTTGGGGTGCGGGAAGGGGTTTAGGGTCGGAATCGGGACCAGGGATGAGGACAGCGAAGGTGGCGGCGATGGAGGCGACGTCGAGGATGACGGAGTTCCACTGGTCAAGGAAGTCGGCGAGGGTGTCGCTGTAGGAGGCGAGGCTGTGGACGGATTGCAGCATGGCCGCGCGGGAGGCGGCGGCGGTGGAAGCGGGCGGCGGAGGCGGAGGCATGGGGAGGCGCGACGCGTGGCGCGGGGAGGAGGAGAGGCCGGAGGAGGAACGGGACACGACACGACAAAGGTTGAGGGGTTTTGTGGCCGTTTGGGTTGGGTCAGGTCCGGTCCGTGTGGATTGGAATTTGACGATGGGTTGGGACAGGCTCCGATGGCGAGGGGTCAGTCGTGGTCTGGCCATCTCGTCTGGGGCGCATCATGCGAAATGGAAGTGGAAACTTCAGTACAAACACCTGCTAACCAAACAGACGCGCTGAAAACACGTCTATTATACAGCATGTCACCCATGGAGGACAAACTACACATCCTGCAACGAACAGATGCTGATCATCTTCACAAACTCAACAAGGATTTTAAATTTAAGCCTCTAAAGATTTCAGATAGGAAACGCCACAAAACATCTCAGCCATCAGTCACTTGCGTTCAAAAGAAAGGTACGCAAACATTCACCGCTGTATAGTTTACAACATCAACAGTTCTCCTCAACACAATGAGCAGTACCATGTACCGAAAACTCTTGTTAGCATCCACAAGATACATAAATCACTGACACTAGGCATGCGATCCTCAGTGGGTATTCTCTATTCTGCAACTACCTTTTTTTTTTCCTGACCCACGAAAACTGGCAAACCTAACTCAAATCATGGTCCCAGGTGATACAGCCATATCCGCATGCCTTCAATCCTGCAGAGATACACATAAACAGATGTTACTAGAAACACGGGGTGCTTTCGCCTCAAATGGAACAAAATGAACGTAGTTTGATCCACTACCTCTTGAATTGGGGTGCTTTCATCATCTTGTTTCTGCCCATCAGCCTCACTCTCTTGGTTCTGGCCATCAGTATCCATCTTGTCAGCCTCCTCTGAAGCTTCAGCCATGTTTGCATCAGGTTTGGGCATTGCAAACTCAGCAGGAACTTGACCAGTGCTCAATGCCTGACCGCCATGATCCACAAACAAGCTATCAGCACAGTTTCAATCTCAAAACTGTAAAAAAAAAAAGTCATAGAACATTACCTTCTCTAGCCTTGCAGCTTCCTCAAGAGTGTGAGTATTTGCAATAGCAGCCTACAAATATACAACATTCATCAGCAAACAAAACAAGCAGAGCTATTGGGTAGACATGGAGGAAATTATCATTCATCACAAACATTAATGGAACATGAAAAGAATTTCCACCGCAAAAACAAAATCAACAGCATCCTGGTCAAACTTTTAAGCACATGAACATGATGCATTCATAGAACGCATGTACCTTTATAGCTGTGATTTGTTCAGGAGTTGGAGCAACTACTTTAGGAGCCTGCACCTCTGTGCTGTCTTGAGCATCTAGCTGTCCAGGAGTAAATGTTTTAGCAGGTACCTTCTTTGCCTCTTCCTCTGCCTCCTTCGAGTGAAACTTTTGCTCTGCTGCAATTCTCTCCTATAAAACAGAAAAAATATCTCCAAGGGAAAAATCAGAAACAGAAAGAACAGCTACGCAGACTAGAATGGAAAAACAGGGCAGCCAAAGCATTCCATGGTGTTCATGCATCTAATTCATGAAAATCCAAAGGCAAAAGAGCTGCTTGTTTGTCCCTTTTGCTGCCAGCACTTCCGTGGTCCATTCCAAAACATATTTTGGAGCCATTCCAAAGGAAATGAATAAACAACCTGTGGGGAATAAATCAACTAATCAAGCAGCAATGCAGGTTCTGTCTAGGTTTATGTTTTCCAAAAAAGAATGTGTGATGATAATTGCAGCTGAATGTAAATTAACTAACTACTAGCCCCATCCGCACAAATGCAAACGTGCAGAGAGCACCAAAAGGATGAGTGATGCACCAAATGGTAAAAGTATTGTTTGTGACAGTATCTTTGAACTCAGAGTTGTTTCTGGAACTGATGATATGGAGAAGATAGCATAACAGCTGCTGGTGGTTTCTATTATCTTGGCCGCCTTCGTCACATGGACTTAACTGAATCATGATGAAGTCAGTTGTAGCCCCAGCACTGACTTCCACATAAGATTGCTGATTGCAACACTAACCATTTTGAACTTCTTTTGATATCATACATTACAAAAGGACTTCTCAAACAGCATATTGCAAAAGTCGGCGATCTTAATGAGTGCAGGGAATGCAAATTATCTCTTCAGATGATTAAGGCTAATTGCTCATTACAAATCTAAATGAGAAACATGTGATTGAAATTAACGGTAAAAAGGCAAACAATAGAACAACTGAGATTTTTGTATGTGACAGAATTACAGGTAACAGATTAAGTAATCAATAAGAAAAAACAACTCAACAGAAATATTTGACAGCAATGCACAATGTTTGTATGGCTGATTTTCAAGAAACAAAACATGAGTGCAACCAATTATCACAGCATCTTCATAGGCTAAATGGCATTGCTAACCTGTTGTTTCACTTTCTTGAAATCCAGCAAACGCAAATGCTTCAGTTTATGGATGACATATAGCCTGTAGTCTGGCTGCTTAGTTACAGTATTATCCAGTAAGCTGAGGTACTGTAGCTTTGGAAGAGATGCCAAGGGATCAATCTCCGCAAGGTTTGTCAGACGGTTGTTTGTGAGAACAAGAGTATGCAGCTTTGGCAAAAACTCTACAAGAGAAAAATCCAAGGAAAAAATCAGTAAGGTGTGGAGCAGACAATGGGAATCACGAGCACAGAAAACAATAGTTCTCTTACCACCAAGATTGGGATTGATACGTGTGATTCTGTTATTGTTAACTAGTAGAGTGCCAAGACGGTTCAAGTATGGGAAGTTTTCAAGCTTGACAATCTCATTGTCCGACAGATCAATTGTGTCAAATTGGTCCTGCAGAGGAATGAAAAAAAAAGATGCTGTTAAGAAAATTTAGAGAAGGAACCCATACAATTCAAATGAGTTTTAGAAATTAGTATTCCAATTTCAATCAATTCAAATTGGATAATCCCAGAGTAACAACAGGTTACAGGTAGTGGCTGGGCACAGTACTAGCACACAAAACCAAACAGGTTCTTTATTATACCCCTCGCAAGGATGCAAACAAAGGATTATAAACAGTACAATAGACTATTAGAAAGCATGTATCTAGAACATAAAAAAAGTGTTGCTCAACTCAATAAAACACTAAGATTCCAAGTAGCAACACCTATGGACTATGGTGCATGTACAACAGCCATTCCCATACAACACTGAAACATAGACCTCTTGTAAAAACGCACAAGACTATTCAATACGACAAATTCCTTGCTGCGTCCCAAAGCTGCTTGAACATAGAACTGGATCACCTTTCCCAAAACAGCAAGTCAAGTAAATAACCAAACATGTTTACTTACAGCCAACAGTAATTCAACAGTGAATGAAAATACATATTTCAGTACAACATGGGCAAACGACTGAACGTTGTTGTAACAGAATCTCACACTTCACATTGCTAGTAAATTAAAAAAGGAATCGAACCACAACACTACCAAGCACATAGATTACAGGGAAGCGTGCACTGTGTACCTAAGAATCCGGCAGGTAGTGTGCGAATACAAATGTGCATAAAGGATTCGGAAAGTAAAGGATGCAGCCGGCGGAGCTCACCTCGGTGGCTCCGACGTTCTCAATGACGGCGATCTTGTTGCCTGCAGCGAAGAGAAGGGGCAAGGGTATAAGATTTCGAAGAGCAAAATCACAGAACCCTAGATCTGACAGGCGGGGGGCGAGTTAGCAACCTCGGAGGTCGAGCTCTCGCTCCTTGATGGCGTTGAAGAAGTGCGGGCTCTTCCATATCAGGTCGGCGGTGAGCCTGACCATGGCGGGAGTGAGACGGCGGCGGCTTGGGAGAAACGGGCACGAGTGGACAGGGGAGTCGGCGCGGCCGAGAGACGCAAAACCCTAGTCGATGGTCCAATAGCGCGAGACGCAAGCAGTATCGGTATGGGACTAGGGTGGTGGCTGGAGCCTTTTATCTGTATGCCATCAAAAAAAAAGTTCTCTCTGACCTGTGTGCTACTAAAAAGTTCCTTCGCATCTCTGTGCCATCGCTCTAAACTTCTTTGTCCTCTGCGCCATTCCGTCCATTCTCCATCCATTTTCCACCGTTAAACCCATCTGACAGGTGGGACCGAGCTTGGAGATGACCAAAATGCCCTTGGCTGTTTTTTTGAGTCATGACACACATATATAAGCTCCAAATAAAATAACAGAAATCACAAAACAAGAAATATGAGGACACATATATAGGCTCCAAATAAAATAACAAAAATCACAAAACAAGTAATATGAGGTCACAGAGACCACATAATTTTCATCTCACAAAAACTGAACCATCAGACCACAATTTTTCATCACAGAGACAATATGAGCTCACAAAGCTTCATTTTTTCATCACAGAGACAACATAGACAACACAGGTCTACCTAATATGAGCTCACAAAGCTCCAAATTTTCCATCTTAACACATACCTCACAGGTCAGGTTCACCAATACATCACAATAGCTTACCAGCTGGTTTAGTGTCTAAGGTACTTGTTTCCATTACAGCACATAGCAAAAGATATAATGTCTAAGGTACTAGTTTATATTACATCACATAGCAAAAGATTTAGTGTCATCACACTATGCAGGCACACATCACTGCAAATTCAGTTTCTTCTTGCTTCTTGTATTGGAAGCAGGGCTGGCTGGGCTGGCTATGCTAGCAACTTGAAGCCTTTTTGGTGTAAGCTTCCTTGGTGAACGCCGGGGCAGTACCATCGTTGGCTCTGTATGAACTGGTCCAGTGGCTGATGGTTCTGGTTGCAAAACTTGGAGTGGAACAGGATCATTGGAACCAGTTCCAGATCTGTGCACCATTAAAAAGATTAGATCAGTCATGACATACTTGTATATATGAAAAGAAATGGACAACTAGTTACCTTGTTAGATGTACTGTCAGGAGCACAACTTGATGTAGTGGTAGCTGATCCCTTGCTCTTCTTGGCACTTGTACTAGAAGATGATCCCTTGCTCTTCTTGGCACTTGTACTAGAAGATGATCCCTTGCTCTTCTTGGCACTTGTACTAGAAGATGAGTTCCTCTTCCTTTTCTTGTGTGTAGCATTTAGCACTGTCTCATTGTGTGGGAATACCATCTGGGATGGAGTAGCTGTCAGCACTGGCACAATGCTAGTACAGCTTGCTGCTTTTTTCTGCCTCTTCTTTGGAGGACCCCTGCATGTAAATGAAATTAGATTAGTTAAACAAGTTAATGACATAGCAACATGTAAATGAAATTAATTAACTAATTTACCTCTCAGCCTCCATAGCAGCTATATCATCTGGATTTCCTTTCTTACAAGTGTACCAATGATGCCCTGACTCATGGCATATGGGACACTCATGTCTTGTTCCCTTCTTCTTGCTGCCCCCCTCAGCAGCTGATTTCATTCTGTTCTTCCTCCTACCTCCTCCTGTGGACTTCAGCAAAGGTGGGTGCATGAAGAAGCCATGAGTTGCTTTGGGCCACATGCTCTTATCAGGAATAGAAGGGATAGCACCTTCATATGCAAGTCTGAATTTGTTGACAGAGTAGTACTCATCCACATGGTCTTCCAGTTTTGCACCAGGAATTGAAGTGATGTATGCAATTGCATGTTTGCAAGGGATTCCTGACCCTTGCCAAACCCTACAGGAACAGGTCCGCTCAAGTAAATTAACCACAAACCTGTAGCCAACACCACCTTTAGCACAAACTTCTGCTACACCTTCAGGGGAGCTTGTAATCACTTCAATGTCAAGGTTGTAACTATCATCCCTCAGCTTCTGCAGAATATGAGGCAGAATCTTTCTTTCAAACTTGATAGCTACCCTCTTCCTATGATTCCACTTGATCAAAATCTTCTGTCTTATGGTGTCCATCAAGTCATCCAGGTGCTTCACCTTGTCACCCTTTATCCAATTATTGAATGACTCAGCCAAATTATTAGTCACATAGTCCACCTTTGATAATGTTCTAAACTGGCTCCTAGTCCAAAGTTTCTTATGTGTTTCTTGCAGATATTTCATTGCTTCTGGTTTAGCTGCAGCCATTGCTTGATAATGCTTTTCAAACATATATGGGCTCCATGAGTATGCAGAAGCCCACAAGTGATCTTCAAATACCTTCCCACTGTACCTCTTCTTGAAATTCTGTACAAGGTGCCACATACACTCTCTATGTTCAGCATATGGAAAAACTTCACTAACCCCATGCATCGCTGCCTGACCACAATCTGTACAGAATGTCAACCCTTCTGGGGTGCCTATTGCTTCCTTCAACCTCTCCATGAACCACACCCAATTCTCATTGGTTTCTGAGTCAATTACACCTACAGCTACTGGAAACATCCAGTTGTGCCTATCTACAGCACAAGCAATGCACAACTGACCCCTGAACCTTCCAGTTAAAAATGTGCTATCCACTGCAAGATATGGTCTGCAGCCTCTAAGGAAACCATCAACACATGGTTTCATTGCAAAGAATAACCTATTAAATCTTATCTTATTGTTGATTGTATGGTGATCAATGACAACAAATGAGCCAGGACTGGTTGCCTCTAACTGGGCCTTGAACCTAAACAAGTTATCAAAACTTTCATTCCAGGGCCCATACAGCTGATCCATGGCAAGATTTTTACCTTTATACACTCTCCTATAGGGCACCTTGATTTTGTGTTCATCCTTCAACCTTCTTTGCAGTTCTGTGGCACCCAGAGTACCATCTTCTTTAAGCCAATCAACCACCTGCTGGCACACCCAAAATTGTGTTATCCCTTTACAGATTTCTTCAGACAACCTCCTAGTGCTCTGACATTCATGATCATCTGGGTTCCTTGTCACCTGCAAAACAGTCAAAAATAGTAATTAAAAGACAAAACAGATTTCATCATGCATAGACAATATACTGTACTAACAGATTACCTGAACTGTGGTTTTATCACTCAAAGTTTTGATATGCATCCTCCATGGGCAGCCCTCATCTCTGAATACACAGTGCACCCTATACCTCCCTGTATCACTCTTTTCAATGTCATAATTGTAGTCATGTTTGACAGAATGAGAGGGTAAAGCAATCTTAAAAGCATTCATATTTGAATACACAGTCCCAACTGTCATAGGAGGGTCCTTCTTGTCATAATCAACATCAGGCATTGGATCAGGCTCTCTATCTTTAACCATGTCATCTATGTCCTCTACTTCTGGTTCATCTTCATATTCAGATTCATCATCTGTTTCAGAGCATGTACCAGCACCTTCCTCATCATGCATTTGGTTTGGGTTACTAACACCTTGAGAATAAGGCATGGGAGGGTGGGGAAGTGGATCTTGAGGATCAAGCTCAGTATACAACCCTTCCTCATCAACACCCACATACTCATTCATTGGGTTTGGGTTAACCAGGCAATCAATTTCATCAGGTTCAGTGTGTGTGGCATTTGGATCAGATTGGGTGTGTGTGACATTTGGTTCAGGTTGAGTGTGTGTGGCATGGCTAGGTTCTGCAAAGCTTGGACAAGCAACTGAAGGGGTCTTTGGCACTTCAACAGAATAGTCAGCTGTACCAAAGTCCCAATCAGGAATTGCAGGAGGCTCAACATGAGGGCTATGATAAGAAAAAGTCAAGAAACAACACTTGGTAGCCTTATGTTTTGCAAACATTTCAACCAAATCTTGGTCAGAGCTGATTTGGATGTTCACCTTACTATCCATGCAGAAATAAAACAGTCTCACTGTGTGACCGTAAGTAGGAGGAAACTTGTCACAAACACCATCAACAAAGTCTCTGAAATTAGTTACATCTGCATCCACAACCTTGTCGAACATATACCACTGAGCACCACAATTGGGAGCAACAATCCGAATTTCTAACTTGAAGCTACTTTCTGCGTCCATCCTACAGATGAAGAGTAGAATCGTAGGAACACATCACTCAATTTTTCCTAAACCCTAGACCAAGCAATGTAGGGAAAAATGCATCACTCACCCATCTGGAAGCCAATCCGGGCGATCCCGTTCGCCGCCATGCCGCCGCAGAGCCTCCGCGCCCCCTCGCAGCGGCGCGCAGGGGCCTCCGCGCCCCCTCGCAGCGGCCGCGCGCGCAGGGTCCCCGCGCCCCTAGGCCCCGGACGCTGGCTCGATCTGCAGGCCGCCGGCTCGCTACCACCTATTTGCAGGCTGCCGCCGCCGGCTAGGGTTGCTGGTCGGATGCGCTCGGTCTGGGAGGAAGGACGAGCGGACGGGAGGGGAGCGAGTCAAGTCAACTCGACTCTGTGCGAGCGGACGGGAGTACTCCGGACAGAAGGGGTATTTTGGTCATCTCCAAGCTCGTTCCCACCTGTCAGATGGGTTTAACGGTGGAAAATAGATGGAGGATGGACGGAATGGCGCAGAGGACAAAGAAGTTTAGAGCGATGGCATAGAGGTGCGAAGGAACTTTTTAGTGGCACACAGGTCAGAGCGAACTTTTTTGATGGCATACAGGTAAAAGGCTCTGGTGGCTGGGCTTGCTGTTCGAACCCGTATTTCATATAACTTGGAGGGTGTCCCCGCAAAACACCACACCTGGCTTCTTCCCCCCTCGCAAGCAAAAGCTAAGCAGCCGAACAGATCTCGCAAAACAACCCCTCCTTCCCCCTCCTCGCCGCCTCCGCCTCCGCCTCGTCCTCCGCCGCCGCTTCCCCGCGATCCGGCCATGGTAAGTGATCCATCGGTTTCATCTCCATATCGTCTCTCCGCTCTCCGTCCCTACTCCTGCTGCTTGGGCCGGCGAGCCGGCCGACATGCCACGCCCCACACCTAGGGTTTCGATCTCACTGATTCCTTCGATTTCCCAGTCTAAATCTGTTGTTGATGGATGGGTGCAGGAGGGCGACAGCACCAACCTCGATGCGGCGATAGAATCGCTCCTTAATGTCGAGAAGCAGATGAGACTGGCCGGCGATGTTGCCGGCACGCGGAAGGCCGTCATCGACATCGTCGAGCTTTGCTACAAGGCCGGCGCTTGGAAGACACTCAATGACCAGATTGTTCTCCTCTCGAAGAGGAGAGGCCAGGTCAAGCAGGTTGGGCTTCGCAAGAATTCAACTCCCTTCTCTTACGTCGTCTAGGGTATTATGTCTACTGGGCCAATAGATGTGGTTTAGCAATTGGTTTACCTGTACAAGCTTGATTCTTATTTAAACTTCAAATCTCCTCAAAACATATTTTGACTGAAGTGACTAAAGAAGTAGGAGTATATTAGTACTGTAAATACCTGTACAAGCTCGATTCGTGTTTAAACTTCAAATCCCCTCGAAACACATTTGACTGAAGTGACTAAAGAAGTATGTTAATGCAAATTTGAGGCCATGCTCTTGGCGTTTAGTGTAGGTATTTATCTTAATATCGGTTGAACTCTGTATGTTAAAAAAAAGCTGGAATTGAGAATGATTTCTTCTGAACCAAAGTCACCTGTTTAAACTATCTCTGGTTATAGTGTGGTTTATATTCGTCTGATTGTAAAAACCATAATTTTGGCGAAGTTTTTCATCCGTGTTAAGGATTAAGAATAATAGAAACACATTATCACTTTATACCATTGTTTATGCGTTTCTACTTAACAGTACATGCTGTTTTTCCTGTGCATGCAATACTTGTCTCCATTCTTCCATGGCAAACATCCAGAATGCATATTCTTTGCTTTTGATAGTAGTATTTTTGCTGTACATTTTTTAGGGTTGCACTCTGTCCATGGCTGCAGTGATGTCTAGATGTATGCTGATGTGATTCTCTTGATTTGGTTTTCATTTGGTTGTTTGTCAGGGTAATTATTTTATTCGGATCAGTGAACTAGTGAAGAATTCCATTTGTAAGAGTATCTGAATTGATCCTATTCATTGTCAAACAACCACAAAGCTATTGTTTATCTGCAAACGGTTTTCTTCTATCTTTCTTCGTGCCCTTGTATTTTCAGTGGATTCTTATGCGCAAGTTGCTTGGACATACAATTGATAGATTCGGAGTCTTATGCGCAATCACTTCTGGACAGTGTTTTGCCCATGATCTGAATGCTCTATTAGATCATAACAGCATGTAATTCTGTAATTCTTTTTATTGACTCAGAAGGAATAAAAATCTGCTTATGGCATATACAGTACCAAAGCAGTACGGCTTGCTTCACCTACTATCTTATTTTTTCAGATTCGTATGCTATCTTTGTTTTTTTACTTAATAACTGATAAATGTATCTAAAACAAGGTAGGCTATGTATTTCAATTGCTAGTATTTTTTTTGGTTCACTATACATTTATCTTACTGTCACTATTATTTATTGCAGGCCATTACCGCCATGGTTCAGAAAGCAATGGAATACATTGATTTGACACCTGACATGGACACACGAATTGAGCTAATCAAAACATTGAGCAGTGTCTCTGCTGGCAAAGTGAGATCTTTTCCATTGTGAAATTTTTTATTCTTTAAGATACATTGTCTTCATGTTTCTGATCTCATAGTCCTGCATGCACTGTAGATATATGTTGAGATAGAGAGAGCAAGACTGATCAAAAGACTTGCAAAAATCAAAGAGGAACAGGGACAGATTGATGAGGCAGCTGATTTGATGCAAGAAGTTGCTGTAAGTTTGCACTGCACTAGAATTGAGGACATTTACTTCCATATTCTGTGACATTGTTTCTGTCTCTAATTCTGTTTCTCAGTTCTCACTATTTATGACTTAGGACTAACAAGACATTTATCAGGTTGAAACATTTGGCTCTATGGCAAAAACAGAGAAAATTGCTTTCATTCTCGAGCAGGTATTGTGCCAATCCACAATAATATTTTGAATTTTGAATTGTTACCAAATGCTGATTCATGCAAAACTTACTACTATTGTTTTCACAGGTCCGGCTATGTCTGGATCGTCAAGATTTTGTACGTGCTCAGATTTTATCCAGGAAAATAAGTACGAGAGTGTTTGATGCTGATCCGTCAAAGGAAAAAAAGAAACCAAAAGAAGGTGACAATATTGTTCAGGATGCTCCTGCAGATATACCTTCCCTCCTGGAGTTGAAGCGGATCTACTATGAACTGATGATTCGGTATGAGATGGTTCTGCTCTGTTAGCTTGATGCACCACTGATTGCCATTGTTAGCTGTTATCTGTCCAATTTCTTTGTTCTGCATATTTGGAGCCAATCATAATTCTTCAATATCTCTTCCCAGATATTACTCACACAACAATGATTACCTTGAAATATGCCGCTGTTACAAGGCGATTTATGATATTCCAGCAATAAAAGAGGATCCAGCAAAGTGGACACCGGTACTCTCTCCTTCTCTCTATACCCGCTGCGAGTGCGCGCACAGCCTGCTGTACCCACGCACCACTTAATGATCTGACTAACTGAATTCCTTTGCAGATTCTCAGGAAGATCTGTTGGTACTTGGTGCTCGCACCCCATGATCCTATGCAATCAAGCCTTCTCAACGCCACCCTAGAGGATAAAAACCTTTCTGAGATCCCAAATTTCAGGTACAATTGTATGTTTTGAAATTGCAATCTCATAACAATAGGCAGCGTTATCCTAATAATCATTTGTCTTTTCCTATCGCGAGTGAAATAAAGATTTTTGCTTAAGCAACTGGTGACAATGGAAGTAATTCAGTGGAGAAGTTTGTGGGAATTCTTCAAAGATGAGTATGAAAATGAGAAGAATTATGTTGGAGGGGCTTTGGTTGCCCAAGCTGCAGAAGATTTGAAGCTGAGGATCATTGAACATGTATTGATTACTGTCTGAACTGTCAATATCGATTTAGTTATTTTGTTTTGTTCTTGTCTATAATCTGAGTTCTTGTTCTATTCAGAATATCTTGGTTGTCTCCAAGTACTATTCAAGGATTACCCTCAAGAGGCTTGCAGATCTTCTTTGCCTGAGTTTGCAGGTTTGTATATTCACCTTTGTTCGACATTGTATTTTATTTGTGATCCCCAACAGTGGCATTTGTTATTAATGTTCCAATTCATGACTTATCAGTTATGACCTATATTATGAGGCATTTTATAACTGCTGTGGCAGCTGAGATATCTAACTGGCACTATGCATTACTTTTTCAGGAGGCAGAGAAGCATCTTTCAGAAATGGTGAACTCCAAATCCCTCATTGCGAAGATTGACAGGCCAATGGGGGTTGTGAGCTTCCGAACAGCCCAAGACACCAATGGTGTGCTCAACTCATGGGCCACTAACCTCGAGAAGCTTCTTGACCTTGTTGAGAAGAGCTGCCACCAGATACACAAGGAAACAATGATCCACAAGGCGGTGTTGAAAGCTTAGTTTTGGCATGGCGCTTACTATTTGTTGTTGTGGCGCACTCACTGTCCTCCAATTTGCTTAACTCTTGTATCTTGCTGAATATTGTTTGAATTACTAGGTCTGCAATCTGATGCCTGCTCTTGAAAACTATATCTACCTTATTATTTGAAGAATGACCGTGAAACAGATACAATTTAAAACAAATTGACGCTCTCTCAAATCATATGCTATCTTCTTAAATCGTAAGCGTATGCTTCAATTAAACATTGGCTACAGGTGTGTTACCGGGGGCCTATGAGTTACGAATTCTGACCTTCCAGCATATCTCTTTCTCAAAATTCAGTCCACGAGCACTTGAAAAATTGGTGGCCACAGTTCTCATCCTGACGATTGCACACTGGGAAAACATTATTAGTTTTGACACCTCTGTTTGCAATATTTCGACACACCGGCAGTCTATTATGAGCCATTCTCCAAGCAAACAGTTTTACCTTATTTTGGAGTTTTATAGTTGCCATCTTTTCATTGTTCAGACCAGATGATGATCCATCTTTTGTTCAGTACCTGTCCCTAATTTGACAGCAAGTTTGTATGCAGATTTGACAGCAAGCCGGCCAATCCTCTATTTGGGTGTCGATGGGAATGGCAAGAATAATTTGGGCATGTTCCGGCCAGAAAGTGTCAATAATTTACTATCATCCCAACTTCATGTCCTGGATCAATCAGCTCCGAAACTCGCGTCGACAAAGAACGACCTCTTGGTGCAGATATTCTAGTTTTCCTCGTGGCGGCAATGGATCAGACCATATATTTATTGAGCTTCCATCCCCAAATCTCCAAATGAATTAGTTTATTTTTCTCTCAAACCCCTTCATTCCCCTCCAATCCACTTATATCCAAACAAGGCCTAGCAGCTCGACTCCATGCTTGTCATGCCAACATAGCTTGGTTGAACAAATATAAATCTCTAAAGCCCAGGCCACCTAACTTCTAAGATCTTGTTTCTACCAGCTCAAGGTAGTGTATCTTATTCACCTTGTCTTGTTGGCTCCACCAATATCTCCCAATCATAGAACTCAGCTTATCACACAAGCCCTTTGTTAGATCAAAACAGGACATAGCATAATTTGGGATGGCTTTTTCCACTGCTTTTGTAAGGATTTCTTTTCCAGCTTCTGAAAGAAGCTTCTCTTGCCACCCTTGAATCATATCCATACTTTCTTCTTTATGTATTCAAAGGCTCTTTTCCGAGATTTTCCAACCGAAACCAGAAATCCCAAATATTTCTCACTTTTGGCTTCTGGATCAATGGATGAGAAGCCCTCTCATATACATTCAGGACACGCCTCGATTCATGGCATCACTTTGGTGTGCCTGCATTAGGATCGGAGAATCATATGCAAAAAAACAAGTGATTAACCCTTGGTGCACTTCGCCAGATTTTGAATTTTTGATTCCTTTTATCTTCCCTTCTCTGTCTCTGCTTTTTGTAGCATTGCAAAAAAGCCTTCAGCAAACAGTATGAACAAATGTTCCTGGTTCACTTGTTCTCGGGAAATACTTCGCCTCCTGCACCCACCTACTACTGATTCGTTTCTCTAGCTCTCCTAACACATTTCTATCCCAGTCCCATAGCTCCTGCAAAACCTTTCCTTGGATCTCCACTGCACGATTCCCCCATCTCCATCGCCTTGTCCATGCCTGCTCCACCCGTCGTACACTCATCTTCTAACTACCGTGCCTCAAATTTCTTCAAGACTTGCATTGGCCTGCCATAAATCCTACCTTCATTCTTCAACGCCACCACCGATGACAACTCCCACTACATAACCATGGAAGATTATTTTTAGTCTTTATAAAATCCTAAGCAACTCCCACGTGTTCTCCTTGTCTTCACTTTTTTATTCTCCATAAATTCCAGTGAACTCCAACTCTCTCCACCCTCTTCGTTAATTATTGCATCTTTGGTATTTTGAAATGCTCTTCACAATAACATCCACTCCATTCCCCCAGAACAGAGCCAAACCACCACCAGAACCCATACTGCTTTTAGCAATCATGTTAGGCATCTCCAGTCTCCATTTAAACCATTCCATCCACTTCCTGTCATGTTTAGTTTCAGACAGAAAGAGGATATAAGGGCCTCCCGCTTCTGGACATCCAGAAGCCCATGAACTGCCCTGGTCATTCCCTGATCCCTGGCAGTTCATTTTTCTCGGCGGGATTGGCAGTGCAATCCTGTCACGAGTTCATTTTGCTCTCACTCATCTCCCCCAAACTTAACCTCGCCTTCTTCAGCTCTTCTATTTCCTCCCACATCATCACCTCTAACCCTCTCTTGATGCCCGTGTGGACCCGGAATGCTTACAAGCTTTCTCCTGTCATTCTAGGCATTTCTTACTTGCTGGTTACCACAGTACTTTGTTTGGATTTTATTTGTGTTGCAAATAGCAAAATGTCAAAATCTCGGCAAATAAGAAAGAGATGGTTGGGGCCTCCAGCTGATTTTGCGGAAGATGTGCAACTGTAAGCAAAAACTATCTAAAAAATAGCGGGTGCAACAGTTTGCTGCATCAATTGCTGCTGGGAGCTGAATATGTAACATACAATCCAGCAGCATAACGTTGGGATGAAACTGCACTATTAATCACAAATTGCAGAAAACCTTATCTTATTCCAATCATCAAAGTGCACTGAGCATTTGGACATAAATTGTCTACAGCTTAGCATCTCCAGCTCTTTAACATGCCTGAATTGTACAGCAAATACTACAACATTTTGATTATCTGGATGTCATGTGCTCCTGGTTCAATCGTCTCTAAGAGCACATTGCTTTTTCTAGAGTTTCCTGCAGTTCTCCACTCTTGTAGGCCTCTGCAAAATTGGCCACAATGTTAGCATTTAAGCTCGGCTCAAACACACAGATAAAATCCATATTTGAGTTGGTGCGGAAACAGCAATGAACACATCTCATGCATGGAATCAAATTGCCTGTGTATCTGAAAAAGGACCGAAGTGACGAAATTTACAGTCTATCCAAGCTTCCTTAACTATGAGAGTATCTAGGATTCTAGTGTTCAGAAGGAGCAGCAGGTTCATGAAACCTACAGTCTAAAACAGTAAAGTAGACTATCAACACCATGGTTTTGGAGATGCAAAACAATGATGTGCGGTGCAGGAATGCGATTTATGCTCGTGAATAACAGAAATAGTAAAAAAAACGAGCCGCTGCTCTGATTTTTACTCATAAGCTGGGAAGGAATTACGAATGGTTTGTCATCAATTTGAGTAATTAAATGGGAGATGCTGTGCCTTCACCAAAAAACTGGGGACAAGAACATCCCTTGATTATCACTGACAGACAACACCATTCTTATATTTATAGGTTTACAGCGCCCATTATAATGTTGCTTTGCCTGAAGGTGGTCTTATTTCTTGTCGTTGGCAATGATCGCTGAGGCATAGAAAATTTCCTTGAGTGCAATGAACACGACTGGTTCATACCTATGATGCTATGACACCATCACACCACCCCAACCTCTTTGAACCACAATAAGCTACAGGGTCGGTTGGCCTCCTATAGACAAAAAAAAAAATTTGGAATATATAGACAATGCTGAAATGAAGGTTGGGTTCATATGATACTGATGCAATGTCAAACACAAGTGATTTATTTACTGGTGAAGAGTATTTAGCAGATGCCTTTGCTTGCTGTGTAAACAGACTCGGAGTAAGAAAGAGAAGGATCTGTGGCAATGACCTCGTCTAGAGCAGCAGCCATTGTTTTTTAACTGAATCGTGATTGGTACAGCATGTAAACGAAGCAAACACTAGTCGAAACCATGCCTTCAGCATGAAACAAAATATGGTATGCTCAAAATTAACCACACATGTGGAGCTTTCACTGATCACATGTGAAATCTAGCTGATAAACCGCTCAGATGCTAATGTTATGGAACCATGAGTTCAGGGGGAAAAACAGCTAGGATTTTGAGGCGTGGGCATTAGTGAAGAAAGTGAGAACGCATATATGTACCAACGGTGATGTCGCATCCGCCAAAGAATTCACCGTCGATGTAGAGCTGCGGGAAGGTGGGCCAGCTGGAGTAGTCCTTGAGCCCCTGGCGGAGCGCCTCGTTGGCGAGCACGTCAAGCGTCTCGAAGGGCACATCAAGCGAGCGCAGGATCTGCACGACGGTGTGGGAGAATCCGCACTGCGGGAAGTCCTTGGTCCCCTTCATGAACAGAACCACCTTGTTCGACCCCACCACCTTGTCCAGCGTCGCCCGCATCTCCGGGCTCAGCGCCGCCAGGCACCGCACCGACCGGCCGCGCGCCGGGACCTGCGCGGGGCGGCCGAGGCTGAGGCGCTGAGTCGCGAGAGGGGGCCGCGGGAGCAAGGCGACCCTCTGAAACCAAAACTTAACCAAAACAAACTAGCCACTAGTGGACGCAGGAACCTTCTTCCCGCGCTGAAACTTCTGCCCAAAGAAGGTGTCCATAACAGTTCTTAAGCTTAATTCCCTGTGTATACTGAATTAAGGATTAAATGTGTCTAAATAACAAAACAGGTACCATAACACTGTACCAGCTAGAATTCAGAAAGTTGGCATAACAGATTAAAACATATCTACAGGAATACAGATGATGTGTCTGGCAGTAATTTAATTATAGGATTAGTTTAGGTGGCTTGAAGATGACAGGTTGCATAGCATTTTCTTGAATGCATCTAAACATATTAAAACTCGCTTAGGTAAGGATAATGATGATAACAATTGCAAGTTCCCTAAAAGCTATATTCAAGATTTTTTTCACCAGAAGCTAGAGTTAGATCACTGTGCAATTAGAACATTCATTCAGGGAAGTCATAAATCCATATAATGAGAATTAAACCGACATAATATATGGCAGTTGCCAATTTGCCATTCTACTGAAAAATAATACCAATCTAACAAAGTATACAAACAACACAGCAGCACAATTAGAAATTACCTGCAAAGCAAGTCCATAACCTCCATTAACTTCTTGCTCGAAGTAAAGAAGCTGTATACATTAAACAAAGAAGAAAATTGAAGGAGACACAAAAGAATGCAACACAGAAACGCTCTAGTTTCCAGAGCAAATGAATTTTATAAAGAAAAATCAACCCCATACCTTAAATTTACTTTGTGCAGGTGAAGTGACTCTGACAACTATTCCAGAATGAGCTTGTTCTTCAGTTATCGTTACACCAAAAAAATGAGCACATTGCTTATCAACCTATAAATAAACAAGATATAAGATAGCAAATCACATTATAAATATTATCACAAGTGGTAGTATTCACACCTTTCCGGTAGCTGATGTTCCAACAGGGAGTGGTCTCACTGTAACTGTGCCATTCATAGCCTCTTCAAGCACAGTGGGAGATATTGTGGTCTTGATAGGAACACCAAGCTTGCTATAAGTGGTAAAATTTATTAGAAAAGTAAAAATAGGATCTTTAATTACTTCTAGGATAATTCTAACTGATTCTACAGTTACCTAAAAAGTGCTGCAAACATTGTGTTGACAGTTCCAAGATTGGACAAATCGATCTCCATATCCATTCCTTCATTTTCTAATGCCTGATAAAAGAAATAACAAGAGTGCTACATCAAGATGACATAATTTCAACTTAATTACACATTGTTTATGGCCTGAATTACTAGTTCAAAAAAATTCAGCAACTTGGTACAATTTATCCTGAAATGGTATTTGGTCAGGTAAATGGTAATGGCTGCTTTAGTACCAATTCTCCATTGTTGCTAAGGTAAGACACCTCTGAATCAAAGATTAGCCCACTAAATAAAAATATAGTACAAAGGCTATATTTAAGATAAAGCATGTTGTATTCAAGAAAACCAGTACTCCCAAATGTCACTGTCCGGATTTGGGAGCCGTGGGAACAAGGTCATATTTAAGACAAGACATTATATTCAAGTAACCCAGTACTCCTCAAATGCCACGGTCCAGAATGTTGGACATGAGAGTGCAAGGATGAACCGACGCTAAACCAAAAACTTAGATCAGGCATGCTGATGATGGAGTGCCCATTCCACCCAAACTCAAGGCCTGGTGCAGATGAGGATCCTGATAATTCTATCTAGCCCTTGATTGATTCTCTTTTTATGTAGAGGCTTACTTGAGGATCTCCTGAATTCTTGCTTGCCCTTGATTGATACATCTCCTCTTTTTATATAGAAGCTTACTTACCTTCTAAGCAAGGTATTTAATCTTATCAAGAGATGGCAATGTGTTATACAAAACCAATGGGGTTTTACCTCTTTAGAGCACGGGCCTGGGTCAATTTCTCTACTCATGGGTTTGTTAATGAGCAAAAACTAGACCCGTTGGGCTTGCGGGCATGGGTCTGGGGGTATAGTACCCATCCCAAACCCATATACCCATGGGCTTTTTTATCCCAGTCCATTATAATACCTCAAAACTTCTCGACTGGCCTAGTTGTGGTTTGGTTATGTAGTCTCGTGTAATTGTGGAACACTCCCATCAGTGAGATCTACAAGACTAGAAAATAGCAGCAGGGCTTTCGTCACCGGACTAGCCCACTAACAGCACTATCAGCTATATATGACAACAGATGCGACATCTGCTAGGCTTTGTCATATAAAAAGACAGCCTCATAATTTTAGTACAACTAATTCAGTTACACAGAGAATCATTGAACCTGCAAAAAGGTCATAGGCCCTGTTTGTTTTCGATTATAATCGGCTTATTGGTGGAAATAATCGATAATGCCGCCCAAACACGGCACTTAAATCTCGATTGCTAGAAAATCCGCTAATGACAGAAGCAGCAAAACAACTGAGGGGCCGATTTTCTGGTACGCAGGTTCGAGGGTGCTTATCTGTTAAGCAGAGAGAAAATCCCCTGGCACTCCTCTTCCTTGCCCGCACCTGTTGCCCCTGCAGCCGCCCTTGCTAGAAAATCCGCTTATGACAGAAGCAGCAAAACAACTGAGGGGCTGATTTTCTGGTACGCAGGTTCGAGGGTGCTTATCTGTCAAGCAGAGAGAAAATCCCTTGGCACTCCTCTTCCTTGCCCGCACCTGTTGCCCCTGCAGCCGCCCGCCTACGCTTGTCTCGTCTTTCTCCTTGAAACAGCAGCAGCGGCACATCGCCGGGAGGAGCACCGGTGATGAGGACATCACCACGCTGGACGCACATAGGCCAGCCTCATCACCAAGCTACAAGTCGTCGCCAACTTAGACCGCGAGCTCGGTTCGGTTTCAGCCGACAGCCCTGCACCAAAACGGCNGTGCGTGAACAACAAGAAAGAAGGATCGGTAGCCTACAGGCCCAGTTTGGCTGGGGCCGCAAGTTTCGGCCCGAAAATCCAGCGGCCCAGCAACGTACGGTTGGTTAGATCAAGAGCCATTCCATTCCCAGGCGCCGCCTCCTTCTAAAGCCCTAAACCCGTCTTCCCCCACATCCTCTCCACTCCTCTGCTCCTCGCGCCGCCGCCGCGACGCGACGCAATGGCTTCAGCCGCGGTGCTCCGCAACGCCGGCTCCCGCCGCCTCTTCTCCTACCCCACCCTCCGCGCCGTCACCATCTCGGCACCCGCCGCGCTGCCCGATGCCCCCGCGGCGGCGCCGGCCCAGCCGCCGCCGATGGCCGGCACCCTCTGGGCGAGGTCCATGGCCACCTTCACCCGCACGTGAGTACTCCCTAGCCCAGATCCGTTCGTGTTTGCTACTTTCTCCGCTCAGATTCATGTGATTCGTGATTCCTTTCCCAATTCCCATCAATTCATCTCGTCCGTTTTTCCTCGTGTGATTCATTTTTCAATCCGGATGAATCGTTGGCAGGAAGCCCCATGTAAACGTGGGCACCATTGGGCACGTCGATCACGGCAAAACCACTCTCACTGCTGCTATTACCAAGGTCGGATGCCTTACACATAGTGCTACTCCAATGCTGGCTTGATTTCCAAACTTTAGGATGATTCAACTGCGTTTGTTTCCTCGATACAGGTTCTAGCCGAGGCGGGGAAAGCTAAAGCCATCGCTTTTGACGAGATTGACAAGGCTCCGGAGGAGAAAGCCAGAGGAATCACCATATCAACGGTTGGGTTCTAGCTAATGTCTATTTGTTTGGGCCTGATGCATTTCTCTTAATTTTTTCGTTTATCTCCATGCGCAGCCGAAGTTGTAATCCATTGGTATTGTTTTTGTAGGCTCATGTGGAGTATGAGACAGCTAAAAGGCATTATGCTCATGTGGATTGCCCAGGCCATGCTGATTATGTCAAGGTAAACAAAAACGAGCTAGTACATGTTTTCTCTCTCAAATGGAATATTATAATTTATGGATGATATAGTTTGCATGTCAAATTGAGGACCTACGAGCAAATCAGGCATCTAGATCTTTTTTTATTATGTAATTTGTCCAACATTCATTCTCTTTTGTTTATGATCCAAAGTAATTTTCTGCTCAAATACTAGAACATGATCACTGGAGCTGCTCAAATGGATGGTGGTATTCTTGTCGTGTCAGCACCTGATGGCCCGATGCCACAAACAAAGGAGCATATTCTTCTTGCAAGACAGGTTTCAATTCTTGTCCATTTTCTTATTTAACTTGCTTTGTCGTGTTGTCTTTGCAGTTCTGAACTTCTGATCATATTGACTTGTGCTCTGTTTTTAGGTTGGTGTGCCTTCACTTGTATGCTTCTTAAACAAAGTGGATGCTGTTGATGATCCAGAGTTACTTGAACTTGTAGAGATGGAGCTTCGTGGTATGCTAGCATTCATATCTCTACACCATGTTTCCCTTATGGTTGTTTGTGTCTTCTCTGAGGTTGTTTTGTTTCCCATTTTTTCTGCAGAGCTCCTCAGTTTCTACAAGTTCCCAGGTGATGAGATTCCGATCATCCGTGGATCAGCCTTGTCAGCCTTGCAGGGAACCAATGATGAGATTGGAAAGAATGCTATAATGAAACTAATGGATGCAGTTGATGAGTACATCCCTGATCCTGTGAGGCAGCTTGATAAGCCTTTCTTGATGCCAATAGAAGATGTCTTCTCTATCCAGGTGATGAATTATGACTACTGCAGTATGAACTGGATATGCAATTATGACTTTACTTCTTCCACTGTTATATTAATTGGTCACATCATCCCGAGTTATCCATATGTATGTTATTTAGGACACAAGCAAAAGATTCAGTAAATACCGAGCCTTTCAACATCCATATGTAAACACTATCTAGATCTATGCATGTGGATGCTTGAGTTCAGCCATCTGTGTTAAACATTTTTAGTTTGCACCATCAATTTATAAAGAACGTATGCAGATTGACAACATAAATTGATATTTCTAGATACATAATGAAGAACAGTTGAATAGTATATGTTCTTTTCACAATCACTAGCCACCGTTACCATATAGACCTAGTTGATGTCCTAAACAGCTTGTATTATTTTCCATATGTATTTTTTAGGGCTATTTTCACTGATGCTATCTACACCATTCAAGTTGAATAACAATTCAATATTGCTCCATTCATCACTGATGGTGCAACAGAGGGTATTTTAGTGCCGTTAGGTTCAGCATCTTCATAAATTGATGAGGATTATTCGAAAAACTTATTGCCATTTAAGATTATATCAATTGTGTTTGATCTGCAGGGTCGTGGAACTGTTGTCACTGGGCGTGTTGAACAGGGAACAATTAAAACTGGTGAAGATGTTGAGATCTTAGGTTTGACACAGGTGAGTTTGAACCTAACTTTTGATTCACTGAAATCTATTCATATTGAATATAATAACAGCATCGAAAGCTTAGATATTTATCCTACCGTATGTTAGTTACTGGGACCAAAATGTCCTGAGATTTAGACCTGTCCAGTGCGTCCTTTTAGTACACGTCATGGGTCTTATTGTGCAAAACATGTAGTGCCAACTGAGTATACAGCCAATTTTTTGTTGACAGCTAAACTTTTGAGTGGACTCGTTGGTACATTTAAGCCAATGACTAATCATGACAGCATAACGTTCTTCTGATAGGTACCAAGTTGATGCTGCGTTAGATCTAACACTTGGCAGAATCTGAGCACGCTGATTTCCTATTTTTATTTTTCCATTTGAAATTTAGTACCCACTCACCTGATACTCTGATGCAATGTGATGAAATATATTCTTGGTCACAGAGTGGTCCGTTGAAGACTACGGTTACTGGTGTTGAGATGTTCAAGAAGATATTAGATCATGGAGAGGTAATAATGCCTAGACAGTCCGTGGCAGTTTTTCATTGATTCAGAGTCTCATAACTTGCAACTTCTTGTGTTCAGGCTGGTGACAATGTTGGTCTTCTCCTTCGTGGTCTTAAGCGCGGTGATGTTGAGCGTGGCCAGGTAAGAATTCCTGACTTTAAGTTAGCCTGTAGAAGTAAGAGTTGGGAAACTGCTGTACACGGTTGTCTGATCACCAATTAGTATTTGCCCGGTGTTTATAAATGGCCTTTGGGTTGATTTTCCACAACTTCTGGTTCTCCAATAGTAAAATTCTTGTATCTCTTTTGTTGATCATGTCGTGTCATTGTCTACTTTTTCAGGTTGTGTGCAAGCCTGGTAGTCTGAAGACATACACAAAGTTTGAGGCAGAAATATACGTCCTGACAAAGGATGAAGGTGGTCGGCACACGCACTTCATGACAAATTACAGTCCACAGTTCTACTTCAGGACTGCTGATGTCACTGGAAAAATAGAGTTGCTTGGTGAAATGAAGATGGTTTTGCCCGGTGACAATGTGACCGCAAATTTTGAGTTGATATCGCCTGTTCCTCTTGAACAAGGTATGAATTGTATTCTTACAACTTCCTTTTTGTTAGCCACATATCTTTGTTTGGTCTTATGATGCCATTGCACCACACTCAAGTTTTGAAAGTAAATTTGCACTAAATTTGTAGTAGGTTTACCTGAGATTATGCATGAAAACCAGAGTGAAAATGATGGCTCTTTTGATGTGATGCAGGGCAAAGATTTGCGCTGAGGGAAGGAGGGAGAACTGTTGGTGCCGGAGTGGTCTCCAAAGTTATTAGCTGATCAGTTTACACTTTGTTTCCCGTAGCAATTTAGCAAACAAATGAATGTTGATATATGTCCAACCGGGTTAGAAACAAGAGCGAAGGAACCGGTTTGCATTTTTTCTTGGAATGCATGAGCAAAGGCAGGGCTGGCTGGCCTGGCCACCATTCTGAACAGTCGCATTTGTTTCCTTGTTGAGGTGGTGCTGTATAACACCGCAGTTAGTTTGGTTAACACGCATGTTGGGCATGACTCAGTGATTGAATAAGACAGCCTCATGATATAAGCATGTTTACGAGTCATTTTGATTGGCCTGTTAGTCTCGGAGGTGTTCCATCGAGTTCAGTGGGGTAATTCTTCATTCTTTTCGCCAATGTGACCATGAGAGAGATATGCCTATTTATGTGACGTTGCTTTGATAAATAGATGGATCAATGATATGTTCTGGTTGAGCTGGGATGGTTGAACAAATTAGCATGATTGCAAGTGATTGTGATAATTTTGTTCCACCAATTGTCAGTGGAGTTGGGAATCTTGCTTTGAGCTTCAGCGTTGCTGAAGAAGATGGTGTAGCACGTCGTGAGTCGTGACTGTCGCTGTGTTCTGATACCCTCTGTTCCGTCGCTCATTTGCTTTGCATGTTTCCACATTTAGAGGCGCGACCATCTGCCATGTATGTATCCAAGCTCAAGCACATGCTTTGGTGCCAAGCTTGTAAAAGCTTAATCTCGCCATGAAGATCCATTGCTGCGGTTGGATTTCGACAAACATTATATTACCTTACAGGGTGTTTGTATTGATAGACTCTGTTCTAAATTATAGTCTAGTTTAGATTTGTCATAAATCAAAGCACTCTAGTTTTGATTAGATATTAACTTGTCTAACATTAGATAGATGTTATTAAATACTATGTTTCTACAAGTTTGATTATCAAACTTAGAAATATTTGATTTTTTACTTGTAATTAAGGTAGAATAACTTAATATAGGACAAAGATATAACTGATTTAAAACTTGGATTGGAAGAAGTACGTCAACGTAGTATAGCAGAAAAATTGAACGAGTTGATCTCGCGTGTATAGCTCTGGCAAGATGACGTGTTCACCGGTAGGAGTTGTATGCTGACACAGAACAAGGAGGAATCCGCCAGGGGAAGATGAAGGATTGAAGGAGGAGGAGATGGCGGCGTCCACGGAGCGGCGGGCGCGTGGAATTGATGAAGCGCGCCACGCCACGCCACGCCACGCGCTTGGATCTGCTGGAGAGCACACGCTGCATGCCGCCGCGAGCTCTTCTTGCGTTGGGTTCACACCAGACGAGCCCAGCCCAAGCCCAAGCCGTCTCCTCTCGTCTGCATCGAGAGGGGCGGCGCCAGACCGCCGCGCCGCTTTCCGAATTCTCCTCCGGATGGATTCGAACATCCGAATTATCTGTATTTGTATCCGTTTAAAATGTCAATATGGATATCTGTATTCGTATTCGATTTTAATGTGAATGTTAACTGGATGTATCTGAATTTGTTTTTTTGTCATTTTTCTCTATCCGAATCAACATTCGTATTTAAAAAAAATGTGGAAACAAATGAAATATCCGATATTATTCGTATCCGCGAATGATTAACACGTGATGAAGCCATCTATCCGAATGCAAATCCGTATTCGACATATTCGTTTTACATTCGTATCCGATTCGTATTCGATGAGATTCACATTCGATTCGTATTCGAATTAAAATATGATAAAAAATAACATCCGGATTCGATTCCATGCGTAGCCGATCCGAATCCATCCCTCCTCCTCTCAGCTCTCATACGATACGGCACGATTCCATCCCATACCATCAAATCAATCCTCAATCCCACCCAAAAACCCTAGCAGGACAATGCCGCCGCCGCAGTTTCCCACCGATCGCGCAAGGCCCAGGCCCGGCGAGACCTCCGTCCCCGCCGTCAAGAGGGCGCCGCCTGCTTGTCTCTACTCCTCCTCCGCCGCCGCCGCCTCGGCCAAGATCGCGCGCCCGGCGTCCGCGCCCGACCTCGTGGCGCTCTCCGCCGCCAGGCCGCGCCCACCGCCTTCCGCTTCCGCCAAGCTCGCCGCGTCGCCGCCCGACAGGAAGCTGCTTCGCCCGATGCCGCCGTCGTCGCAGCACCGCGGCCTCGCGCCCCACGCCGCCAGGCCGCGCCCGCCCTCGACGCCGGCCAAGATCAACGGCGCTCCGCAGCAGCGCGGCACGTCCACGCTCGCCCCCCGACGGCAGGCACCGCACGACGGCGGTCCCGGGAAACCGGCGTCGTTCTTGGCGCCGCGCGGCGCCCAGACCGTGCGCCCCTCGCGCCGCCTGGCGCCCGGGACCGCCGTCTACGTGCGCACCGCGTTCCGGCCTCGCAACATCAACTGCCGCATCCTGCTCTGGCTCCCCGCGCGGGTCGTCTCCGCCTCCGACGCCTACCACCTCACCGTCAAGTACGCCGCCGACCTTAACGACATGTTCGCCGGCAAGATCATCAGCAAACCCGTCGAGCATGTCCGCGTCGCGCCCCACCGCACCGCCGCCAAGGCCGCCGAGCCAAGAAAGACGGAGACAAAAGCGCCTTCATTGTTACCATGATCATTGTAACAATGATGAGCTAGGCACACGGGAACTCCAACCTGTTCTTCTTCCATGGTCGCGATGACCTCACCTGATTGACGATGATCATCAGAGTTGGATTCCCTCCTGTACATGATCTAGTAGTGCTGGTTTTTTTGCCGTGCCAAAACTAGAACCGAGCGATCGATGTAGGGTATTTTTGAGTAGAGATTTTTGTGGCACTTGTTTCTGCTGATGAGTGCGCCATATGAGGCTTTTCTGTTTTGATCTCCATCCATCGATCTCGATTGAATCTTCTTGCGCTTATTGGATCATAGTTGAACAGTTTGTCTTGATGCTCCATGCAGTATCAATGTGCTCATGTTTTAAGTAAGGGAAAGCTACATCTTACTCCACCACTTTCTTTGTTGTTTCTGGTGGCGGAGGGAGCTTCTACCCTCCATTGGCCACGCTTAAGATGTGAAAGAGCTTCTTCTCCCTCCATTGCCACGCTTAAGATGTGACGGCTGGCGCTTGGCAGTGATAAGTTGGGCTGACAGAGTCGGTGCGAGAGGCAGTTAGCGAGGGAGGGACGAGCACGTTGTGAAGACTGTGGGTGCATCCGACGGCAAGAGAATGGGAATGGGACGGGTGTGGTGCAGTGACGGACGACGGAGCAAGGTGGGGGGCTCAAAGGGCTTCAAAATCATACTAGTGTTAAAACTAATAAATGATATAATAGAGGTAACCAAGAATACAACTAATAATATTAATCTTAAAAGTAGTCAAAGTCTGAAACTAAGCAGCTACCGCCGCAGCCGCTGAAAATCTGAAAGTATATGTTCACTTGGTTGAAACGGACGGACATATGCTCTCTTAGCATCATCCCTGATATCATGATGAAACTCATCAATTGGCTTTGAAAGCAAGCCATGGATCAGCAACTATGCCATCCATGTTAAGCTCAATCATCCATGTTCTTTTTCTTAACACGCGCGGCTCTCATCAGCCTCAGCACTTTGCTTTGAAACATTTTTCTTAATAAGAAACTTCTCCATCCTAGCACCGTGGTCTTTTTTTTTCCCCCTCAAAATAGCTCTCATTGGCCTCAAAACTTTGCTTTGGAACATTTTTCGTAATAAGAAACTTCTCCATCCTAGCGTCTTATGGATATGGACATGTAATTGAAATTAACTAACAAAATGACAAAAACCTAAACTAGGATGGGATTAGGCTCCATTTGAAGCAAGGTCTCCCCTCTGAATCTCTAATGCGAACGGATCCTCTCGGACCCTGGGGTGTTGCTCCGCTGTCGCCATGTCACGCCGTAGCAAGCAACGCTGGCCGCCGAGCCGTCGGTCATCTGGCGCCTGTAGATGAACGAATTGTGATAACTTCTTTGAGTTAGAGCATCTCCATGAATGTTTCTAAAATTTACTCTCTAAATCATCATTTAGAGAGTCATTTAAGTAAAAATCATTTTCTATATTTTTAGACTCTCCAACAGCTTTTCTATATGTTGTGCGCAATCTAGAGAGCCATCCTCGCTCTCCATCTTGGGCTAGCGAGAAATCCGGAATAGAGGATATCTATATTTGGATATCCAATTGAAGAGGCTGTTGGAGAGTGTTTTTCACCAAAATCTATATTCTTGTAAGTTAAGAAAGATATAAAGTGTCTCTTGAATATGTTTTTAACTTGCTATTTTTATATAAAAAAATTGACAAGTCAAAGTTGGAGATTATCCTCTTTTTGCAGAAGATCCCATGGGTTGTGGCCAGGAGTGGAACCGCCTCTCCCCTCCTATGTTGCGGCACTGCCTAGGGCTGCCACAACTTGTGTCTTACATAGCATATACAGCGGCTATAAATGATGATGACCAACGGATGGCCAAAAAATGTGTCCTGCATGGGTAGGTGGGTTGGGCTGGCCTTCTGTGCCTTCTGAAAGGATCAAAATACTTAAGAGGGGGCTGAATTAGGCTTTTAATAAATTTTTACGAAATTAAACACCTAAACAAACCAATTCACCCCATGTGTCTATTCCTAGCTAGTGTGACTATCTAATCGGAAAAAAAGTTTTGCAACCTAGTTCCAATCCTAGTCTAGCATGGCAATTCTAGGAAAGTAAAGGCGGGAACGTAAATGCAGAAAGTAAATTGCCAAATGTAAAGAGAGAGTTAGGAAGCCGGATTTTTTCCCGAGGTATCGAAGAGTCGGCACTCTCCCTAGTCCTCGTTGGAGCACCCAACACGAGGGTGTTGCTCCCCCTTGATCCAACACGAGGATCAAGTGCTCTCTAGTGGATGTCGATTGTCCCCTCCGGAACGGTGGACTCCAAACACCGTGTACACCTTCTTGGGCCTCTCACAAGTCGCCTCCTTGAGAGATCATCAAGAACACCACCACCAAGCCGTCTAGGTGATGCCGATCACCAAGAGTAACAAGCAAAGGCTTCACTTGACCTGCACAAGACAAGAGACAAAGATGGATGCACACTTGCTACTCCCTAAGCACTAATGATGTTCGTAATCTTCACAATCAAGAACTTCTCAATCACTTCTAGTGCTTTGCTTGCTCTTAGCTCTCAAATATGACTATGAAATTCCTCAGATCGCAAGAGAACTGAAATGAACCAATACATGAAGTATTTATACCCCAAGCAAAGCAACTAGCCGTTGGGCTTCATATGCTGCTGGAGTCGTGACGACCGACTGTTGCGGTGGCACCTGAGTACCACCACCGCAACAGTCGGTGATGCTTTCCAATACAAATCCCAACGGTCACTGACAACATGACCAACTGTTGCGGTGGTGAAAAATCTCGTTCTCACCGCAACAATCCGTCAATCCAGAGACGAAATTGTCTCTGGCCTTGGGGGACCGACTGTTGCGGTGGTACCACCGCAACAGTTGGTGGTCTTCTGACCCTGGGCCCTCCTGGCCCATGCATGACCGACTGTTGTGGTGGCACCTGAGTGTCATCACCGCAGCAGTCGGTGGCCTTTGCCTGTACTGGCCCTGACGGTCCTACCACGACCGACTGTTGTGGTGACCATCTTGGTCACCACCGCAACAGTTGGTGGGGTGCAGAAATGCACTCCCAAGTTATCAAACTCGACCAATTCAAATTCTTTTGAGTTTATAACTTCTTCCTCAGCTTCCATGGCTTCATCTAAGCTACCTAGTGCTAAAATTTCACAAGTGTGCATCACCTTTAGACTCTAGTCTTAATTAGGTCAAGCTACAAGTGTGCATCACCTTTAGACTCTAGTCTTAATTAGGTCAAGCTACAACTCTTGCCCTCCTTAATAGTACGGCCAAAGTAAAAACAAAGACCTATACTAATCCAAGTGCCTCTCAACTCCAAACGGCACTTGGGACTAGGTTGTCCTATCGCTTCTCGCATATCCTTTGATCCGACATACATACATCACATGATGGGGGCCAAGAATACCATGAAAAACCATCATTCACTAACTTATTTGAATGCCGCTGCAAAAACATACATTAGTCGCAATGATCATGTTATCATTAATCTCCAAAATCGAATTAGGGGCCTAGATGCACCTTCACCTTCTTACATGGCCTTCGTTTGGGCTAATTTCTACATAGCGATACTTCTTGGTACTTGGATGGATCCGGACTACAACCAGCCCAGCCAAGATCATGGGTCTGCCTCTGGTGTGGTGGCTAAGAGGAGTCCTTGGGAAGACGTGGTGGATTTTAGTGGCAAGAGGATAGGGAGAGGGGACGATTTGCTCCTACACATGCGATGCAAAGACAATCAATGCCCGGCACCCACTCATAAACATATGACCAAGCAGGTTGTCCGGTCTGTGTGGTGCAAAGACATTCGACGACCCCTCCCTCCAACCAACACACATATGCCCAAAAAAAATGCATATGCCCAAGTAAGTTGTGGTGTTTGGGCTTTTATGTATTTCTTTGAGCATGTTTGTTTTGGCTGCAGCTTTTGAAGCTTTGCTAAAAAGCTGTTGGTAGCTTTTGTTTCTGAAAAGCCAATAAGAACTTTTAAAAAGATGTTCTTTGCTTTCTGAGCTCAAAAATTGAGTTTTTGAGCTTTCTATATAACCTCAGTTTTTTCTGAGCTTTTAGCTCTCCGAAAGCTACACGAGAAGTTCACAGAAGCTGCTCAGAAACTCAAACAAACCCACAGAAGCTACACGAGAAGCCCACTGGTTGCCGTTACTAGGTTTTGGTGGGCCTTTGCGATATATAATTAGTGTCTTCTATTTTGCCTTAAGAGTTGACTGATTATTTCATGTATGGCAAATATGAAAATATAAGCAAAAAATGACTATGAAGTTATATGGAAATACTAGAAAAGCTCGCGGCGTTGCCGCGGGTTGCTAGTGGATGTGCCCATGGTACAGTGGCTTTTTGCGTGTGAGCGTATAATTGATTTTTGTAAATGAATTGCAAGAGCACGTTAAATTTAAAAGTTCGCTCTATGGAAAGGTTTTAAATTTGAAATATCGAGTAACTTTTCTTTTAAAGTGTATCTTCTTTTGAACTGTCAAAATTTGTGCAAGAAAATTAGAAAGGAGCTTTAAATTTTAAAATTTGCTATGTATTAAAGTTGTAGGTTTTAGATTTTTTTTATTTGAAGGCGTTTTGGTGTTCGGATGTTAGTTCTAACGGGTGAACTGTAAAAGAGCAAACTTGTTGCTTTTTAATTTTGAGCAACTTTTATATTCAACACTTTTTAATTTGAAGATGTTTTGGTGTTTGAATCTTATGTGTATGAAAGTTGTAGATTTTGAAATTTAGAGCAATTTTTATGTTTAAAAGTTTTTAATGTGAAGGCGTTTTGGTGTTCGGATGTTAGGCTGAACGGGTAAACTGCAAAAGAACAAACTTGTTGCTTTTGTAATTTTGAGCAACTTTTATATTCAACACTTTTTAATTTCAAGATGTTTCGGTGTCAGAATCGTAGGTGCAACGGATCACATATAAACATTTATGTGAACGAATTACGAAAACACTTTGAATTTAAAATTTTGTATTATAGCAAAGCTTTAGATTTTGAAGTTTTGAGCAATTTTGTGTATTAGACACTTTTGAATTTGAAGATGTTTCAGTGCCCGAATCGTAGGTACAACGGATCACATGTAAATGTTTATGCAAATGAATTGCGAAAGCGTTTTGAATTTTAAAATGTGCTCCGTTGTAGATTTTGAAATTTTGAGCAAATTTCATATTTAACACCGTTTGATTTGAACATGTTTTGGTGGCCAAATTGTACGTATAATGTTGCTCGTGTAGAATAATGAACTGAACAGGTTGTGGTGTAATTTAAATAAAATTGGAGGGTTTTCCAATAAATAATCCTGAGAGAGGATGAGGACGGCGGGTTGATTTCAAGAAAACTCAAGGTTTTGTTTGCAAATTTACATAGGCTAGAGATGATTGGACTGCGGGTTAATTTCGGTAAAGTTGTAGATTTTTTCGCAAAGTAATCTGAGAGAGGAGGCCGGACGGAGGGTTGATTCTTACAAAGGTTGAGGGTCTTTTTGCAAAATGACCGAGACACGGCCGATCTGGCCGTCCGCGCGGCCGATCCGATGGCTGGGAACAGCCGCGCGACGTGGCCCAATGGGAGGCTCTCTTTTGTTGCAAGAATCGTAAGAACAGATATGCAAACAATGGCAAATATAAAAATTTATTGTCCCGTAAAAATAATTTTGCCTAATATACCTAATATTCCTTGACACAAGTCATTTACAATGACATGAAGTTACATTTCTTTGCTCGGCCCTATATGCCCATATAACAAAACTTTTCTTTAACCAAATGAACTGTTTGTACTTTAGAACTGTTAATATTCGGATGCAAACATTTGTATGTGACCAACATCAGGTAAAGAAGCGGAACTGATGCAATGGCTACAGTTGCGAGTGATTGGTTTGAACTTCAGTTTTATCACTTTTTACTTCACCACAAGATGCCCATGGCATCGCCAGGGAATGTTTAGCCTAGCGTCCACGGCCCCAGCAACCTCCATAACAAACGCTTATCAAAAAAAAAAAAAACTCCATAACAAATGAAATTTATATCTTTCAACGGCCAGAAACGAGAGCTTCAAGAGATGGAATCTAAAAACCGCTTAGCAAAGTTTCAGAATCACTGCAAAGGGTCACACCCTGTTGGCCAACACAGACATTATAAAGTGGTAGACCCAGTAAAAATCTGGTGCAGTGTCGCTCATGTATGTTGCGAACCAACCAAAATCCACAAACATAATCATCAAAACCAGTAAAATGGATTCCATGGCATCTCATGCATAGCTTTAGGTAAAACCTTGGAGAAACTAAAAGTTTCCGACTGCGAATACAAAGAGTGGCTGGCCTAAGTTGGGGTGGTTGCAAAAGAGTGCCATCACAAGAAAACCATGACCTCATAGCAGTGGTCGAGTAACATATCACTATTTGGCATCTATGATCATGCTTTTGCCTCCTGAGCTACTTCTTCAAAAGTCTCTCCAGGAACAAGCTCTGGAACATCATCATCATTGTCTTCCTTGGCCGGTGCTGCAGCACCAGCAGCAGCCACCTGCTTCTGCATCTCTTCAGCAATCCTCTTCAGGTGCTCCATGTTGTCAGGACCTGGAAGAACAAAATGAAACAGGCATTAGTTTCTCTTTCGTTGCCTTTCATAAATAAACACTGGGGCCACAACAGGTACTCAACAAGAAGTGCTTGCCCAAAACCTAACAGAAAACAAACGGAACATCCACAAGAGTAAACATTCTTTCTAGTGGCCAGTAGTGCTAACTGTAGAGAAAGTACAGTACACGACAAAACAGGAAATAAAGCAGCGCAGCGCAAATAATGCCAACAAGATTACAAAAGGGTCAGGCAAGGGCAGTCAAATTCAGCTGCAAGGAATCTACGTTACAAGAAAGCAATTTATTGATATAAAAACTAAGGTACGGAGTGCAACATACCCAATTGGTTAATGATCCCAGGCAGAACATCTTGTAGCTCTGTAAAGTTACACAGTAAACAACAATTTTAGCAAGTCATCAACATAGAACAGTTCCAAGAATTTTGACAAAAATACCATGCTTTAAAAGGCAAAGTCGAGCTTTTTCTATGTACCATAAGAAACATGAGTCAATTGCTTAAAACCATCTTTACACCATGTAAGCATTTTTAAACCACACCTAACCACGAGCAGAACCCGCTGAGATAGCTACAGGATGTATAAAAATGTGCTCTTGAAACAAACTAAAGCTAGTTTTATAATTACAGAGATTCTCACAGGTGCTTGATTCTATGGGATTACACCTAAACAACTTCTGATGGTGACGGAAAAATAAGAATGCTCGTCCAACGGTATTAAGACTGATCGAGTGGGGATGCGTGCGGATGTAAAAAAACTAAAATGGGTTTTCGATTCTCAAGCTAGTAAGACATCTAATATGATGCGACATAAATCAGCTGTTTCACTTGCACCATCCATCACAAAGCAAGGACGTCCACTTATCTTACAAGATATTACAGCTCTGAGGGTGATTAAATGACTGGTCAATCAAATTTAACAGAGGATGAGTATTTACTTTTCGTCTGTGGAGATCCACTGACCACCCATGTGTTTGCGGCGATGGAAGCTTGCACTGCATCAGTAGAGCAGAAAACATCAAACAAACGAATCGACAGCATTAGGATCTCCCATTTCAACAAACATGTAACAGCAACCAGCAGGCACAGAAAAAGAATGGCAGACCTTTGGGATTCAAGAACTGGATGACGAGATCGTCCTTGAAGATGTTGACCTCCTCGATTGCGGGGATGGTGTTGACCCCTACTCTCTTAAGCGTGCTCTGCAGCCTCTTGTCGTCCGTGGTTGCTGTCTTGTGGACAGCCTTCTTCTTCCTGAACAAAATCACAGATTTTTCTAGTCATTGGCATCGCCGCCGATGAAAGCTAAGACAGTTAATAAGCAGTTACCTGCGCATGGTTCCCTTTCCGCCGGTGCGGACGGCGCCGGCCATCTTCATGAGCCTCTCCTTGTTCATCTGCGCAACCAACGAATCAATCAGTCCAACGCCACGCCGCAGGAAGCACGGATCTATCGCACGAGTGGATCGGTTCTACTACGCCCGGCAAAGCGGTGGACTGACTGATCTAAATTGTAAACCGCTAGCAAGAAAAGAAAAAAAAATGCAATTTGCCGAATTGATACGACGTTGTCGGACTGGAAGAAAACAAGACTGACCTTGGCGATGGAGGGCGGCGTGGGGCGGTGAGGATGCGTGAGCAGGATGGAGGAGGGGGTTGGAGGCGGCGGCGGCGCAAGAGGGCTCGGGTTTTGGGGGAGGATTATAGGGTTTCCAATTTTGCACGAAAGACCCTGGGTTTTCTGCATTTTTATGTTCGAGTGAAGGAAAGTTCCGCTGGGCCGGCCCAGTGAAAACTTGTAGGCTCATTTAGATGATGAGGAAACATCCATAGGTAGATTCAGTGATGGCCTCCTTCCTAGTGGGCTGGACGAAACGCTCCAATCACGTCGTTTCTGGCGCTTGTGCTTTCTCCTTCCTTATCGTCATTTCGCAACTCGAAAATTCATTGTTTTTTTTTAATCCCCTTGGTCTCTCTCGCCCCTGATCGTCGAGTTTAGCTTAAATGGAGAGGCTCTCCGACTCTCCGTGTAGGAACTAGGAATTATTAATAATTATACAGAGACAGTAATTCTCAAGATAGTATAAGCATTCACATCGTCTCTTGTTACAAAGCAAAGAAAATTAAAAACAATCATGATATGTATATATATGTATGCCTTTTATTTCATATATCTGTATGGAACTGGCATATATCACACACACACACACGATACACAATCGATCAAGCACAAGTCTGAACCAACCTAGCTTTATATATAGGAGTCAACAATAATGGTGATGGAGGTAGTAGTATAGTATATATGCAGTAGAGAGATGGATGATATTTGATCATGCGGCGGTGACGGCGATCTTCATGCCGGCCTGGCAGTGTCCGGGGATGCTGCAGATGAAGTAGTTGGTGCCGCGGGCGAGGGTGACGCGGTCGTTGCCGGACTTGTACAGCTTGGCGCCGCCGGGGGCGCTGCAGCCCTTGTACCCGGCCGCGTTCACCGCCACCACGTTGTGCGCCGTCGAGTCGTACTTGAACACTGCATGCATATATATATGAGGCAAATTTTATATATTTTGCATGCTGTCCTACATATATATTACACACACGTACTAGTAGAATAGTATCTATCAATTTACTAGCTAGCTTGTTGCTAGTTACCTAGGACGTCCCCGGCCTTGAAGCGCTTGCCGTTGGTCCAGGTGTTGGAGTTGAAGGTCCAGCCGCCGCGGTCGCCGACGGTGAACACGGCCGACTCGGCGACCTGGGCGTGGAGGAGCATGCAGAGGAGCAGCACCGCCGCAGCAAGGACCACCCCACCAGCATTGCCTCTTCCCTGTGCCGCCATTGCTGCTGATGGTGACTGCTCTTCGATAGTCCTATTCCTATCCCTCGCACTAGCTGCAGCACTAGTACCTACTGCTCAGCTAGTGGAGAAGAGAGCAAGAGCAAAGAAGAGAATGGAGAATGGTGAGCTAGTGGACTGGTTGTTGGCAATGGCCGCCGGGGGGGCTCTCTCGTTTTATAGGCAGGCAGGCTGAATGGAGCTGATGCGTCAGTGCATCGATCAAATTAAGTGGAGGCGTGAAGGTAAGTAGGCCCCATGCATGCGGGGATGCAAAAGGTGAGTGAAAAATTGAAATATGGGGCGGAGGGTTCGGCCAACGACCCACAACCACGAGACGACGGATCGGAGATCATGCATATGAGGCAGCTAGGCGCGACCCCATTGCTTTTCGGTTGGACGGATCGGATCGATCGTTGTTGAAATTGAGACACGCTGATGGCGACGACGACGACGACCAATGCGCAAGACACACGTTTATTAATTTGGTGACCCATCGACCACGTCAAGCAAGTGTGGAAAAACGTAAAAGCTTCTTACGATGTTACGTGCACGTACGACCACATATATATATACAATCTGATGAATCTTTTAATCTAGACCTACTACTACGGAGGAGTACGTACTCGGCGATCATGAACAGCTAGCTAGCTTCTTAATCTGTTGCACTGTTTATCACTAGCTTGACTGATACTGTACATCATATATGAACATGCAACAATTACAACATTAGAAGCTGTTCACGCATGCATATGGATCTACACCAAAAGTATAACAGTCATGGCTGGGCTGGTACGGTAGCACACATGCAACATCGATATGCTCCCAGCAAGCAGCAAAGTCAGCGTTCAGCAACAGCACCCGGGCGTCAACGACGAATGAGATCTTCCTAGCTTTTCAACTGCATTATGCATGGTGCGCACACAAACTTAACTTTCCAGCTTATTAGCTTTACCATTTTCCACGGATGTGTTTATTAATTTCAGCGAGTGACCACCATGGATTGATATTATTATATTAATCCACGATCATGCGAAATTAAGCCCAGTTATTACACGCATGCATGTCATTAATTCCTCTCGGCGCACCGCGCACGGCCTAGCTAGATCACGCTGCTCGTGGCGTGCATTAATGGAACAGCCTTAAGGCGTGCTTGTTTTCGTTTATAATTAGTTTATCGATCAAAATAAGCGAGGATCTCACTCAAATACCTTGATTATTTTCGCTTATTCTCGATTATCTGATAATCCATTTCAGAGATTTGAACTACAATAATCGAGAATCAAGAAAATTTTCGCTTATCTTAGAATCTAAGCATGGTTGAGAAAAACGGAAACAAACACCCCTTAATTTCTACTGGGACCAAAATACATACTGTAGGAGAAAGACGTACGCATATGCATAAGACGTACGCATATGCATTTTCTGCACCGGCCCCCTTTCCTTGTTTAGTTTTGCACCACGCATTCTGACGTGTGCTACAGTATATAGCCTTACAATACTGACGAGGAGCGGCGTGCGCATTTGCTTTTCCCTCCTAACTACAAAAATACATAAAGTCCTCTGCACTGCATGCTCCCCTTTCTTCTAAAGGAAAAGAATAGCAATAAGCTTTTTTAGCACAAGTGTTTTTATTTTCTACTAGTGGAGTGTGGAAAGCCCCAGCACAACCACCTTCTTTCCCTCTTTCTTTCTTGACTTTTCAGCCCATTGTAGTAGTTAGACGGCCCAAAGTTATTATCTCTTATGGGCTAGGCCTATACAGTAGTACTGGCCCACACAGCCAGTCGGCAACTGCGACCAACCGGCACCGGAGAGGCGAGCGGCGACGGAGGGAGATGACGGCATCACACCTCATCCTTTAGTCTACTACTATCACACCACCTACAAACTACACCCATCAACAGCTTTGCTTCTCTTTTTCCTTCTAAAAAAACACCTTTATTTTTCTACACTGTTATCTAGCCTTCATTGGTACTGTTCACATCTAGGAGAGTACGCAGCAACACGTCGCCTTGACTTCAAAGCTAGCGCACAACTGGTTTCTTTCAGGCTTCAGGGTGGTGCTTCCGCGCGCTGAAGATCGACGAGCGACGATAAAGTCGCCGTCGATTGGAAAACATTGATGACTGCTACGTACTTCTCGATCAGCTGCACCGCTCCTCCTATACAACAAACAGAGAGCGACTGTATGTTGCTAGGTCGCTGCTGCCAACAACAACACCAGCCATGAATGGAAACTTCTTTTCAACTCCGATCCAGAAGAACTAATGTCCCAGCTTCAATATTGAAGAACTATACTTTCATAGCGCCTTTGGACTCACTTGGGATTTCACAGCACTTTACAATTCATACAAGAGACCTCAGTCCTGACTGCAAGTGCAATATAACCTTCCATTCTTTGTATAGTCATTACTCCATTACACTGGTATTACATGTGTTTTACACCCGCACCGCACCGTACAACACAAGTCATGTGACCGCCTCTGGAGCCGAGTTACAGTAAGGAGTGTGCAAGCAGATGAATCTGGTCGACATCAAGCACACCGAGGCAAAGCCGATACCTATCAGCAACCCCACAACGCTCTTCCGCAAGTCCAGCCGCAGAGACCGCCTGAAAACTCGGCCAAAGCTGGGGATCAGAGCCCCACACGCGATCACCATCCAGTAGTCAAGTCCATCGTAGTCGATCCTCGCAAGGATCGCACTGATGGCGGCGCTCGGACCTGCAAACCCGGTCAGAGCAGCGGCTGCCAGGGCTCCACGCCAGCTATCTGTGGCACCATATGCACAGCTAGCGACGGCGGCGCCTCGTGGCAGCCCATGGAGGGAGGCTGGAAGAACCATGTAGCGGCCAAGACCTATGGCCTTGCGAGCTGCGACACCAAGTGCAAGTCCTTCGGCATATGCATGAAGGAATACGGCACCACAAGCAAGGAGCGATTGCAGGGTGAGGACACTAAGAGACAAACCGGATGATGATGTAATGACATTAACAGAGGATCTTTTGCGATTAACCACCCTAAGGATGCTTGATGTGGCACCGTGGTAGACAAGGGACCCACCAATGAGGAGAAAGAGGGTGGTAAAAAGACCCATTTTAGAGGACATTAGAAGCTGTACAGGTCTCCATGCTGCAAGACGGAAAGCAATGCCAGATGCCACCCCAGTAAGTAGAGGGTGTGGCATGCTGAAGGCAAGAGAGAATGTGACAAGTATAATTCCCCCGATAAGTGGACCAAGTCCAAATACAAGTGATACCAAGAAACCTGATGTATCTTCCGAGCTGCAAGTTAAATCAGTAACATTAGCCGACAGTTAATTTTTACCCACCCAAGACCACGAAAATGTCAATAGCAAACTTACTTGCTGCCATCAGTAAGTCCCAGAAGCACGGTACTTAATGTTTCCATGAATGCAACAGCAAGTGTTCCAGCAGAAGCAACTTGAGATGGGGTCGCTTCCTGCACATAACAGAGAAAATGTCAAAACTGCTTTCTCAAGGTATTAAATGGCACCTTCAGTCCTTCACAGTTTTCTTAACAGCCGGGTGAAGAGGATACTCACCTTAAAAGCATCAGGAAGAACCTCTGCTATAACAATCCATATCATGCATCCTGCAGCAAAACCAGTACAAAAGGGGAGCACCTTCTGGAATGCATCGGCACAAAGGAAAGCAGGAACAGCAACAATTGGCTGCATTTACAAATGAAAACAAAGCTGTATCAGAGCAAAAGCAAAGAATTTTTTTTGCCAGAAGTGTAACTTGAAACTGAATTAAAAAGTGGTTGCATGTCAAGTGATGAATAATATTGTGTTCACAATATAACAATTTGTGAAAGCTGAACATGGCAATGTTTATGCAAGTACAAAAAAAGGACACAGTTGTGGTTCTAACTTGCTCAAAATGTGAACAATAACTAGCCCCTGCTAGCCACCAATCATTAAAAAGACCAAAATAAGTAAAGAGAGAGTAAACGTTCGATGATTTTCCTCACACAAATACTATTGTTACTTGTCAGTTCATCAGCTTCGGTAACTCTTTCAAGCTGCACACACGGTCAGCAAATTAATACATGACAGTTCTACTAAACCAGCAGGAACAATATGATTTGGAGCATAAAATGTATCGTGCGTGGCCTTAAAGTATTTCATATTGTTGCGATATCTAATTGACATCCAAAGTTCCAAACAAAGGTACATGTAGGATTCCCAAGGGATACAATTTTGGTCCAGTTGTTCCACCAAACCCTGCCCCTGATCTCGGTAAGTTTTTCTTCGGAGCTCAACACCGTGCTTGTACCGATTCACTATCACATATCAGTTACCTTTGTTGCCAGTACCAAATCATATTAGTGGCTGATTCATGTGACTCACACTATGATTCAGTTTGGCTCCTTCATTTGAATAACTAGAGAAGACCATAAACACAGACAGAGACAAATATGAGGGGGGAAAAGGGAGTAAAATAGTTGCAAAATAAGTCAAGATAACTAAAAAGTTGGTATATTTTTAATTATTCACTCAAGAATAAAGACAATAAATATAGGAATATTTAATGTTTCAACTCAAGAAATGGCACCTGTGGTAAAGATGTTATGATACTCCATATCATTGCCTTTTGAGGGGACACGCCCCTAGATGACAGTACCATGCTTACAGCCAAGCCTTCCGGTATGTTGTGAACTGCTATAGCTATAGTAACTAGAAGACCCTGAGAAAATCCTTTCGAGCCAGCAAAGGAAACACCCACACCAGAGCCTTCCCCAAAAGAATGGAGAGTCATTATTCCAACAACAAGGATAACTTTACTCGCATCTGCACCTTTTATATCCAGCATGCTTACTTCTCCATATTGCTCAAGAAACTGTGTCGAGGAAACGGTATAAGAAGATATTATTAAAGATAAAAATAACAAGAACAATGAAAGGGGATTTCTTGATTGTTCCAAAAAAACACAATTATCAATTGAACTCGGTATGATGATGTATACACTCAACAAGCAAGTGCAGAGTGGAATGCAGACTGATCTAGCCCTGTCCTGCATTGATGTTAAAGTTTTAGGTGGCCTACACAATATTCTTATCACCATACACAGAGGGTACGCATCTGATAGGTTCACATGAGCCGATTCGATTTGTTCAGTTCTTCCATTGAATTAACTTGAGCTAGAGTATTGCACATTATCCAATTGTTTGGACCAATAACTATTGGCTCTGGCAACTGCAACTTTTTGGGTCCAGACTGCTATAAGTACATGTTTAACTGCCAAGCACCATTATGTTGACATACCAAGCCTTTCAGACATGAAATGAAGCTTCTGTTTAGCTGCAGGTAACAGGTTTTGGGCTATAGTTTGGTAAAATCAAAGCTATCTATGGGCCTGCGGTCTTTCATTTTGTTCTTGCATTGAGAAGTAGTACATCAAAGGTACCAAACTACTAACCGTATAAGCGAACCTAGTATTGCGTAATAAAGTTCTACAGCAACAACAAATAGTTCATTCAAATCTAAAGGTACTGAAATATGGCATTGATCTGAAAGATGCAGAGCTAGAATGGTGAAGTACCTTCTTGCAAAGCCAAATAAATATTCCTCCGCTCAAAATTCCGAAAACAACCCAGCTCCCACTGCCATACACCTGGCCTTCCTGCACGAGGTCGAAGCTTGCCGCCAGCATCACCCCAGCCGCCATCCCATTGCAAAGCCCCGCCCACTGGGCTTCCAGCTCCATGAAAAAGAACGGCACTGCTCCCAACCCAGTCGCGGCAGCCATGACGAGCGTAGACCATGCAACTGTGGACACCGACACCCTCCCCACCTTGGCACCATCCTGCCTCCCTGTGCCCTCCAGCTTCCTATGGGGCGCCTCCTGTACTAAACGCACATTGCCGGCCTCAGTCTCGGCGACGGCCGAGGCATCCCGGACTAGGACCAAGAGAAGGCACACTAGGATTGCTCCAGCTCTTCGGTCCATGATTATTAACGGGGTTTATTCCCACACACACACACCCTGACTTTACTTGTCAGGGTAGCGTGGGCAGGGGGCCTGTGCTGCTCAATGAAGCAAGTGTTCCATCATCATCATGCTCCTCTTCAGCAGCGCAGCAGAATGATCACAGCTTTCGCGTGGGACTGGGAGGATGCTCCAACCTGCCGCAGAAAGAAGGCACATTTAGCACGCTTGTCTGTCCTGCTCGCCGCAGTCGACGAAGCAAGGGGATTCAGTTGAGATCCCAGCAGTTTAGTGGATATAAAGCTTGCATTACTGCTCTAACACGAAAGCAGAGCAGCAAACGACAGGAATCGCAAAAGACTGAAGGAAGGGGCTGGGGTTAAAAAGTACTAGAAAGATTTGGATCTGACTCCTCATCATAGCAAAAGAAAACGAATTTCCTCCCAGGACAATCTATCCAAAGGAAGTCCTTACCAGCCAGAAACAGGAAGGAAGGAGGGGGGGAATCAGCCGCCCGGTCGGGACCGAATGGATCTGCGTCTCCCGCGCCAGCGGAGAAGAGACGACGAGGGCGCCGGTCGCCGACGGAAGAATTGGAGGCTCGGAGGCGCGGCCGGGCGACGAGAATCCCTTCGGGGTCGGATTTAGGCGGGCCGCGGGGGGACGGGACCGGCGGCGCACGCGGATTCGGGGGTCGCGGAAACCGGCGACCCCGGGGGCAGTCAGCCGGTCGCGACCTCGCTCACGGGAGGATTGCTGGCAGCTGCTGCGCCTGCGCGGCCTCCGGTTCAGGCGGCCCGGGACGGGTGGGCCCTTCGCCGCAACAAACCAAACGGTACGCTGCGGGTCGACCGAGACGCAGACTCACAAAGCGTGCCAAAACTTGTCCAAATCATCTCATCTAAAATGGTTCATAATTTGTTCAAAACGTTTCAAATTAGAGTTGTAATAAAGTTTGCTAGGACGAATTTATTTTCTTAATTTTCAGTACTATTAAGTTATGTAATCACGTGTTTGTGAGAAATGGGGCGGAGATAAATCAATTCATCGTATATTTTATTTCTCAAATCAAACAAAACCGCCGTTTTTCAAGGACACCTCGTATAAAATGGTTTTGTTTTTGTGCTCGAACCAGCACCCCTTCTTTTTTATTTTTTATTTTTGCAACACCGACAAATAGTGCATGCTGCGTATTACAGTAATGTTCAGCGTGTGCGTTTGCTTTCCCCTCTTAACTATTCCCCTTCATTCCAATTTATGATAAGTTTATAGATAAAACTAGAATCAACTTCAAGATATCTCGTTTCTTCTTTTCTTTTTCCTTTTGGGAGGACATATTTCGTTTGTAACCAAAAGTACCAAACCTCCCGGTGCTTTTTACTCTTGGGCCCTATTGTGGCCAGAGAGCCCAAACTTCTAAACAGAGAGCAGGAGCAGGTCCAAATCCAGTTAGAATTTCTCATAGGCCAGGCTAGGCCCCCATAGTAGATTGACCCACAGGCGGCCCATTCCTGTTCTCTCCTCCACATCACTCACCGGATAGATATCTAATATAAAAAGATATATTAATAAAGATCTAATATCAATAATAGTAATTACTCTAAGTATCTCTAATGTCACTAAATCTAATATCAGTAACTGCCTCTAATAGTCTGGTCAGTGTCTAAGTCGAATATCAATAACTCAAAAATAATACTACGATTTCATACTGTGTAAACTAAATACTAAAATAACTACAAAGTCATACATCTACCAAATTGAAGTTACAACTACGAGATCGGATTTTACCTGAAACCGAAGCGCAGAACCGGCAGGGCTTCGCCGCTGACTCTTCCTCTCCCTAACCCTAGTTTTTTTTCTGATTTAGAATGAATTTTTCAACTGAATTTCGCCTTATATAGGCGGCAGCACCCTAACCGCCAAATGATTCGGCGGTAGGGGGCTGTCGCCGTCGATCCAACGGTGGGAAGCCTTCTCGCCGGATCCAACGGCGCGGCAAGGGCGGGGCTCCCCCTACCGCCAAATCATTTGGCGGTTAGGATGCCGGGCCCAGGTGCCGATACGTACCGCCAAACCATTTGGCGGTTAGGTTGGGCAAACAGTTCAAAATCAATTCAAATCGCTAATTCAAACGGCGGTTTACCTAACCGCCGTTTGATTTGGCGGTTACATCTTCTTACCGCCGTATCATACCGCCATATGATACGGCGGTTGGATGATAGATTTGCAAAATGTGTCATCCAACCGTTCTTTTTGAAAAATCGTAAAAAAAATTAAAAAAATTCCAAACTTCTAAAGAGAGAGCAGGAGCAGGTCCAAATCCAGTTACAATTTCTCATAGGCCAGGCTAGGCCCCCATAGTAGATTGACCCAACGGCGGCCCATTCGTGCTCTCTCCTCCACACCCCTCACCGGATAGATATCTGACTCCAAATTTCTCCATTGCAACCACCACCACCGTCCACCACCGTGGCGGAGGAGATGACGCCTCTCACCCTCACCCCAGTCGTCGCCTTCCTCCTCCTCTGCCTCCCGGGGGCCTTACCCGCCGCCGCCAGGGACCCGACCCCGACACCCTGGCCCCCGCAGTTCCACGCGACGCTGGTCATGGACTACCACGGCAACATGTCCGTCGCCGATCTCTGGTATGACTGGTCGGGCGGCCGCAACCTTCACGTCATGTAATACCCGTGGCCACCGACGAGGGATCGCCGGCGACGTGAGAATCACACGCGTACAGATCAGCAGTTGGGGATCAGAACGAGGAAAGTTTCCTCCTCCGTTTACTGTTTGTATTCAGATAAGATAGATGCGTTCTCAGGTTTACAACTCGGCTCATATAGATGCCGTGCACACACGCTGTCCAACCGGGCCCACACACGCTTACACCGCCAATGAGGCGCCAACACGTAACTCACTCAACTCGTTCCCGCCGACGTCGCCAACGCCTTTGCCAATTACGTCTTCCTCTGGGCTTCACACGTTACACCTCCCCTGGCAGAAGAGGTTGCATGTCCCCATGCAACAGCACTTGGAAAACGTTGCTTCAGAACATGAAAATCTTCCCAGGTAGCAGCAGCTTCAGGAAGTCCTGTCCACTTGATTTTCACTTGCGGCATAGCAGAATTCCCTTTTTTGACGAGCCTCCTCTCCAGTATAAGTTCTGGTTCAACTGCAGCAGCTTCCAGATCCACCAATTTGGAAACATCCCCAAAGACCGGAGTAGAGTTTGGAAAGAAAGGCTTCAACTGGGAAATGTGAAACACTGGATGTACCAGGCTCCCCTCCGGCAAGTCCAGTTTGTATGCCACCGAGCCAACTCGCTCTAACACCTTGTAGGGGCCAAAAAACTTGAAGGCAAGTTTGGGATAGGGCCGATTTACCACTGAAGATTGAACATAAGGTTGCAGCTTCAGAAGCACCAAGTCTCCAACTTGGAACTCCAATTCAGAACGTTTCTTGTCAGCCTGAACTTTCATGCGATTTTGAGCAGCTGCCAGATGCAGTTTCAACAACTGCAGGTGCTGTTGTCTGTCCATTATCACTGCAGTTACTAAGGGATCAGTAGCAGCAGAAGGATCAGGCAACCCACCCAGATTTGCTTCATAACCATACAAGGCCTTGAAAGGTGTGCAGCCTAAAGCAGTATGGAAAGTAGAATTATACCACAGCTCAGCCAAGGGTAGCCACTGCTTCCATTGCTTAGGTGAATCATGCACCATACATCTCAAATACATCTCCAAACACTGATTGACTCGCTCGGTCTGGCCATCGGACTGAGGATGATATGCAGTGCTCATTTGGAGTTTAACATCATACAACTGCAGTAACTGCTTCTAGAAAGTACTCAAGAAAATTCGATCTCTGTCACTTACAATTGACTTTGGAAGCCCATGCAACCGAACCACATTGTCCAACACTACTTTGGCCACCACTTGAGCAGTATAAGGATGACTCAAAGCTGTGAAATGAGCATACTTGGTAAACCGGTCAACAACCACCAAGATTACAGAATAGCCTTCACACTTGGGCAGTCCTTCAATGAAATCCATTGAAATATCCTGCCAGACGCCTTCAGGGATAGGAAGAGGTTGTAGCAATCCAGCTGGGTGAGAGTGGGAATGCTTAGCTTGTTGACAAATGGCACACTGCTGCACATAATTCTCCACATCGAGCTTCATGCCCTTCCAAGCAAAATATTGCTTAACTCGATGATATGTAGCATTTACACCAGAGTGGCCCCCAATCGGAGAAGAATGTAATGCAGCAATGATTTTAGTTTGTAAGGCTGAATTATGAGCTATCCATACTTTCCCTTTGTGTCTAATGAGGCCTTGATGCAACTCATAGCCATCAGAGGTTGGGGACTGAACAGCCAACTGCTGCAGCAGATCTTGAGCAGCTTTGTCAGTAGTATAAGAGTTCAATACCTCTTGCAACCAGGCAGGTTGGACTGAAGAAACTGCCTGTAACACCATCAGATGTCCCACCCTGGACAGAGCATCAGCTGCTAAATTCTCTTTGCCTTTTCTATATTGAATCTTGAACTTGAGACCCATCAATCTGGTCATAATCTTCCTCTGCAATTCTGAGTGTAAGTTCTGCTCAGACAAGTATGCCAAACTTTGATGGTCAGTTCTGATTATAAATTCATGCCACTGCAAATATGATCTCCACTTTTCCACAGCCATAATCAATGCAAGAAATTCTTTCTCATATATGGAACTGTGCTTGTGTTTTTCCCCCAAAGCTTTGCTCAAGTATGCAATAGGTCTGTCCTGCTGCATTAGGACAGCACCTATACTATTATCACAAGCATCTGTCTCCACTATAAAAGGTTCCTTGAAATTGGGTAGAGCCAGGACAGGAGTTGAACTCATAGCTGACTTAAGATTGTCAAAAGCCAACTAGGCTGCATCAGTCCACTCAAAAGTCTTTTTCTGCAGTAACTTGGTCAGTGGTTTGGCTAAGACCCCATAGCCCTTGACAAATTTTCTATAGTATCCTGTTAATCCAAGGAAGCCCCTCAACTCAGTGAAATTAGTGGGTGTAGGCCACTTGTGCATTGCTACAGTTTTGGAGTCATCAGTGGAAACTCCTTGAGAAGAGATTATGTGACCCAGATACTCTAAGGAATCCTGAGCAAAGGAACACTTGCTCTCTTTCAAGTACAGCTGATTAGCTCTCATTTTATCAAGTACTTGTTGAAGGTGTACTGCATGTGCTTCCAAGGTTGGGCTATATATTAATATATCATCCAAAAATACTAACACAAACTGCCTCAAGAAGGGTTGGAGTATATCATTCATGAGGCATTGAAAGGTAGCAGGCGCGTTGGTGAGTCCAAATGGCATAACTTTGAACTGATAGTGGCCTTGATGAGTTTTGAAAGCCGTTTTGTATTCCTCACCCTCTTTCATGCGAACTTGATGATAGCCAGAACGCATGTCCAACTTGAAAAAATACTTGGAACCATGTAACTCATCTAAAATCTCATCTATGACATGCATGGAAAACCTATTCTTAACTGTGATATCATTCAGTTTTCTGTAATCTATGCAAAAGCGCCAACTACCATCTTTCTTTTGAACTAGCAGCACTGGGGATGCAAAGGCTACTGCTATGAGTAATAAGACCAGCCTCAAGTAATTGTTTAACTTGTTGTTCAATCTCAGTTTTATGGTGGGGAGAATACTTATAAGGTCTAGCATTAACTGGTGGAGCATCAGGTAACAGGGGAATCGAGTGATCATGTGTTCTATGAGGTGGAAGAGTTTGGGGATCATGAAAAACATCTTGATACCTGTCCAATAGTGCAGCAATAGTTGGAGGGGTAGAAGAATGAGCAGCTTGATCAACACAATCCACCAGAGCATAGGCCCAAATATCATTGCCTTTCTCCCATTTAGTCAACTGATCCATGGACAGTGCAGACAATTGTAGAGGTGGAGGCTGAACCCCTTGAAGCTCTACCAGTACATCACCTTCCATGAACTCAATGGTTCTGTCCTGCCAGTGACAAGTCATAGGGCTGTGTGGCTGCAACCAATCATATCCCAGGATAGCATCATATACCTCCAGATCAATAACTCTCATATCTGTGTATAAAGTGTGGCCTTGACACCACCAAGCCATTTGTGGAACCATATGATCAGAAATGAGAATTTCTCCATTAGGTAGCTTGACTTGCTTGGGAGTAGTAGGCACAGGAGTAATTCCTAGTTTGGTCAAGAAGGAAGTGTTGACAAAACTATGAGAGCTACCACTGTCCACCAACATAAGCATTACCTTGTTATGAACCATGGCCCTGATCTTGATGCAGTCGAACTTGCCAGCTGTGGTAAATGCATTGAGTGATAAGTGACCAAATTGTTCATTAAGAGAATCTTCAATTGCCAATTGGTCTAAAACCTCCTCAGTAAGGTTAGCATCAAGATCATTGACTGCCAAAGCATTTACTTGGGCTTTTGATCGCTTGGAACACTTTTCAGCATGACCAGGCTCATACTTTTCTGCACAAAAGTAGCACAGACCATGGGCTCGCCTGTAATCTCTTTCTTGCCTCTCTCTCCACAAAGTGTTGGACTGAGCAGGTTGCTTAGCATCTGTCCTTTGGTATACAGTTGTTGCTTTGTTAGTTGGAGTAAACTTGGAAGGTTTAGCTTTGCCTCGATCAAGCACTTTCTGCTGCATTTTAGCCAACAATATGGCCTTAGTGACAGTAGAAGGAAGCTGCAACTGTACAGGTGCTTGAAGTTCCTCTTTCAGTCCTTTAATGAAGCTGGAGACAAAGAACACCTCATCATCATACTTTGGGTTGTGCATGCAGATTTGATACTGGAGTGTTTCAAATGCAGAAGCATATTCCTCCACAGTCCCTTGTTGTTTCAAGTCCAATAACTCAGTAAGAGCAGATCTGTAGTCATCAGCTCCAGACTTTTCTTCCATTGCCTGGGTCAGATCTTCCCATGTAGTGAGCCCATGAATGGATTTGTAGACTTGAAGCCACATTGCTGCTGTTCCTTCAATGTTCATGGATGCCAAAGTCAACCACATAGATTCTGGTATTTGGAAAAAAGAGAAGTAATCTAGACACTTGTCTTTCCATATCCTGGGATCTTTTCCAGTGAATACAGGGAAAGGCACCTTGGGTGTTGGTCCCTTGTAAGTGTAACCAGAATCCTGTCCTGATTTGCTCTGATAATGCTCTTGCTTGCCCATATCTTTACCATGTGGACCTTTGCTGGTTCCTGTGTTGTTGTGCCTGTGCCTGGTTGATCTGAACTGATCCTGCCTGGAAGGTCCAGGAGGAACACTTTCCACTGAACTATCAGATCCTGAATTCCCCAGCTCTATTGTCAACTTTGCTACAGCTTGACCAGTGCTGGAAATTTGTTGGGCCATCAGCCTTTGCTCCTTGCAGATTTCCCCAATGACATCAGTGTTTATATCCAATTGATCTTGAAACCTCTGCTGAGTATTAGCCACATCACCCACTCGAGCAAATAAGAGATCCAGACTATGCATCACCTCATTCCACTTGGTTTGTTCAGTCTGATGAAACTCCTGTTCCTCTTGATGTAACTCTTCCATCCGATTCAGAATGAACTGGCTCTGCACCGAGGGCTTGGGAGGCACCGTGATTGCTTGATCCGCAAACCGACCAGACGTGGGAGGGAATTACGGGCGTGAAACTACCGCGATGTGCAAGCAGAATCAGCGAGCCCAACCGTTCCCGTTTATCCAGATCAAGGCCGACGGGATACACAAGCAACACACGAACCCTAGGGAGTAAGCCTGGTGCAGAAATTCCCACTCGCTAGCCAGAGAAAACCACCAATCGACGAGAAATCCGAAAGAACGCCCCCCAATTGAAGAAGGAGCGAAGAGAAATCCACGAACCAGAGGCCGATGCTAATGAATCCGAAGTCCGATTTGGTGCCGCAGACGGATCAGAGCGCCCTCAAACCCGATTCAACCATGGACACGGCAGCCGGTGTGGCCGCCGCCGGGGATTACGAACGGATCGAAGGATTCACGCACTCTGCTCTATCTGGCACCGCGCGCCGCCGATGTGGCCGCCGCCGTCACCCACGCCGAGGAACGACCGTCTCTGATACCACCTGTAATACCCGTGGCCACCGACGAGGGATCGCCGGCGACGTGAGAATCACACGCGTACAGATCAGGAGTTGGGGATCGGAACGAGGAAAGTTTCCTCCTCCGTTTACTGTTTGTATTCAGATAAGATAGATGCGTTGTCAGGTTTACAACTCGGCTCATATAGATGCCGTGCACACACGCTGCCCAACCGGGCCCACACACGCTTACACCGCCAATGAGGCGCCAACACGTAACTCACTCAACTCGTTCCCGCCGACGTCGCCAACGCCTTTGCCAATTACGTCTTCCTCTGGGCTTCACATGTTACACGTCATCCGCTACCAGCTCGCCGCCGACGCGCCCTACTACGACAACGAGTGGAACAACGGCACCTCCTTCTACACGCCGGCGCGACGCATCTGCCGCTCCGCCGCCGTCGGGGTCGGCATCCTCCGCCCCGACTGGCTCCAGCCCGGCGCCGTCTACCTCGGCCGCCGCGACGCCGGAGGCTTCGATTGCCACGTCTGGGCCAAGGCGGACTTCATCACCTACTACGAGGACGTCAAGACCAAGCGACCCGTCAAGTGGGTCTTCTACACAGGTACTATGGCTTCCTTCAATCCCCCGTCAGACAGGCCACAGCGTTGCTTCGAGCTTAATTAGTTATTTGATGTTCCCCTTCTGCAACACAAATGTCGTGCTGCTTTGAAGGTGACACGACTCGAGCTAATTTGCAGAGTCCAACATGCCCCTTTCAGTTAGATTTGATCTCTTGTTTAGTGCACAAATTCCCGTTCAAGGGAGAGACACCACTGGAAAATGCTTATTCTATTGATTACAAAAATGGTTATGTCTCAGATGCTGCTACAGTACTACTGCAGTACAGCCTAGGGTGGGCATGAACCAAATTGGATGAGTTATAAACACATTATCAGTCGCATTTGCTCTGATTATTTACCATTTTGTCGATCTGTTGCCAGTCTTGATGAAATGAAGACAGTCACCAAGTACTGTAGGTCCGTGTAATTTCGAAGAACTTTGTCTAGGGCCTTTGCCCAAATCACATATCCTTCCACACTGATATGTTGTTGCCGCCATCGAATTTTGTTGACGAGATTTTTGCCCACAAACATTTCATGATTCCTATGTGCCACAACGTAGTTTCATCCTAATCCAGAAAGGTCAATAACCTATTAGTAGTACGCCTAGCTTCTCGTTTTGGTGTCATCTTACAAAGGGTATACAGAGGGTATACAGTGCCGTATAAAAGATTGGATAACACTGTATGTAAGTATCTGTCCCCTCTTTATTGGCTTGTCACTAGGCATCAACCTATCTTTCATTTCTTCCATGGTTATCTCGAGTCTGCCACTTTGAGTCTGTCAACTGTAAGAGGTGAACCAAAATATTTAACTGTAAGTAAGTATAGCTTGTAGTGCTTTTTTGTTGTCCTTCAAAGTATTAGGCGTCAAGTATAAAGTATAAACCAAGCGTACCACCATCTTTTTCCCAAGTTAGATTGGTTAAGTCGTGAGGATAATTTAGTTGTCCCTTAAAGTATAGCAGATGTCTTTCTTTCTGAATCGCTTGTTGCATCACATTCTTATTATTTCAAGTTAGCTTAAGCTGTGACCAAACACCACAGTGATACAACTTGTATTTTCAATTAAGTTTCCCATGCCGAGAAATCCGGAACATCAAATGAAGCTATACTTCTTGTTTACTTGATGAGCGCTACTGTGCTAGTGATGTCCCCTATTACCAGCAATATTTGCCTTACCGTTGAAAGTGGTAGGAGGGATACGGTTCTTCACCATGAGAGTCAAAGCGAGTACTTGGCTTGTTATTATGCTGGATTGATATTACTTGCCTTGGAGTCCAGTTGTAGCCAGAGATATGGCTGTTTGTTGAAGTCACCATGAGATCTGACCAAGCACCTGGTTTCTGTATGACTCCCTAACCTGTGTGCATTTTTCCGAGCTGCAGGTAGGATCGCTTATGTGATGAGCTTTGAGGTGGGAGCAGTTCTGGAGGATGCGGCGTGGCAGGCTCCCGAGTACTTAAGCAGTACTTCAGTCTCACATAAAATCAGCACCAGCCACCAGCCACCAGCCAGCCAGCAGTACTTTTCTCTCACAGAAAATCAGCACCAGCCACCAGCCAGAATCAGCACCAGCCAGCCGAACGGGCTGGGCATGATGGCAGCTTCATCCCCAGGAGTGTGCTGTGAATAGTCCTGGCGTCCCGATGGAGCTTTGAGCATGGAGATGCGGTGTAATAGCCTGACTGTGCTTATTAGGTGCTCTCGTGTACCGATGGTCTTTTTTTCGTGGACATGAATCATCGGTCTCTCACTCTCTCTTGTGCGATGTTTGTAAATGTAACAATGTAAGTGCAGATGGGATCGGCCTGTATCTTGTTCTCTTAGATCAAAGGAAGCGAACGGCTATATGAGGGGGTGTTTAGATGTTGTTATGCATAGTGTTTTTATGTATTAGGTCGTGTGCCATAGAGAGGAAAAAATGCATTGAGAAGCGCGTATTATACAAAATGGAGGAGAGAGAGGGTGAACTAAACACCCCTGATTCATACCCTGTATCCCGTACAATGTGTGATGATTACATTTTATATGACCACCTCTATGAGCTCTGCTCTAAGGCCTTGTTTAGTTCGCTCGATTTGATCGAATTCGCGCTCTGTTTTACGCATTGAACAACGTGCCCTCTCTCTGCTTTTTCGATTCCCAATGCATTTTTCTACAGTGCATTTGATCGAATTCGCGCGAACTAAACAAGGCCTAAATTCAGCGCAGACAGAAGTGAAGCGTGGAAAATCATAGCAGGATGATTGACGAGCAACACTGGTGAGATGTGTAAGGCCTTGTTTAGTGGCCTCAACTTTTCAAATTTGGAGCATTGGAAAGCGTATGTCAAAGTTTGTAAAGTTGAAAGTTGTTGAAAGTTGCATTGAAAAGCGTGAAAGTAGAGAGGGGATACGTTTTTCAATGCAAACTTTGGAAACTGTTGAAAGAGGTGTTTAGTTCTCAAGATTGAAAAGTTTGGGGAACTAAACAAGGCCTAAGAAGCAGAAGGACGATTCATGGTCTGATGAAACTGGGGATCTGAATACATGTTTGTTTCCAATAAATTGTTTTGAATTCCAAGCCCACAATCAAATGTGAATTAACCCCCTCCTGTTGGTAGCGCGACTTGGCATGACGCAAGAACAACACCACGCTTTTCTGTTGGGCCAAGCAATACGTGGTGGTGGTGCCCATGACGAACTCAAAGATCCTGGACCAAATCATCCAGAAGGTTGTATCGGAGCTGCAACAAGAATCGATGCAGAGGGAAGAGGTTGTTGAGCTGCTGTAACAAGAATCGAGTGGAGAGAGAGAGAGAGCGCTACTGCCAATCGCAGGAGCGGGTGATGGTTGTTTGACTCACCAAACAAACGAGGTAATCCCAACCGACCAAAGACTATTTTATCGTCCTCACCAATCCATTTTGTCCACTTAACCCCTAAACAAAATATAGAATTGATTTCTCTTTTTCTGTTTCTCTACATACTACTCGAGTTTTAAATTCAAATTTTGCAATTTGACTTATAGCATAATATCTTGTGTTAGAAAAAATATCATTTTGATATATGAATTTTTTTTATAGTTTTGTATCTTCATGATCAATTTCGATAAAAAATTAATATATTTTATTTAGATAAGGCATCATGTCCTTTGTCCGTTCACGAGATTTGAATTTAAAACTTGATTTATACCTGGGAAAAAATAGAAATTTTGTTAGACGCTAAAATAGTTCGGAGTAGTAAACGGCCCAAAGTTGACGAGGAAAAGAGAGGAGAGCAGGCCGGGCCTGTTCTGCTCTCTCCTCCGATTGGAAATTCAGAGTCTGTCAAACCACGGCGACTAACTACCGCCGTGACCGACGAACGAGTCGCGAAGCAAGGCGACGCGAGGAGCGCCACCGCACCGGCACTTGCGCCGCCGACTGCCGTAGCCGCGCGTCGCCCTGTCCCTGCTTCCCTCTCTACGGCTGCGACCCTCCCTGGTGGCCGGTGACGCCTGGGCGGTGGCTCCCTGCTGCTGCGCGCCTGGAGTCTCTAAATCGCGAGCGAGGAGCTAGGGCTACAGTAGTCAGAGGCGATTTGGGGGCGATTCGCCGCCGCCATCGCCGCCGCCCCGTTCCTTCGCGCCGTGGGGATCCGCTACGGCAAGTACTGCGGCGTGGGCTGGAGCGGCTGTGACGGGGAGGAGCCCTGCGACGACCTCGACGCCTGCTGCCGCGACCACGACCACTGTGTCAACAAGAAAGTTTTTGAGCTGAGATTTTGTTGGAATCCACAATTCAATTTGGTTCTGGTGTGAAAACGCTGGTAGATTGGAGTAGTTTGGTTTTTGAGGAGTAAATTGAATTGGTTGTGCCTCCGCTGCGGTCAATCTTATTTTCGTTACTGCAAACGAAACTAGCAGCTGTGTGGAAATCTGAGTGTTTTTCATTAAAAGAACCTTGTGGTGCATACCATAGTATTGGAAGATGGAGGAATTTCAAGACAGAGTTGGGCATTTGAAGTTATCTGATGCAGAAAAGGAGGAAATCCATATTACACTTTCCGAAAATGCACAAGTTGGGGAGTCGCAGGCAATAGGGAAGTTGTTGTCTGGGAATCTAATACCAGCAAAAATATTAGCACAAAAACTAGGAATGATATGGTGCCCGTTAAAAGGAGTACTATGCAAGGATCTGGGTGAGAATCTTTTTTTATTCACGTTCATGCAAAAATCAGGGAAGATAAGGGCCTTACAAGAGGGACCATGGAATTTTATGAGAGATTTACTAGTAATGGAAGACTATGATAGGACAAAATGTCTAGACGAATTGGATTTCTCCTATATTCCGATCTGGATTAGAGTCTCAAAAGTCCCACTAAGGAAACAGGTGAAAAGATAGGTAGAAAGGTTGGCAAGGTGATGGAAGTACAAAGTGAAAATGATAATACAGCAGTCGGAAAATTTTTACGGATCAAGGTTAAGCTTGATATTCGAAAACCATTGATGCGAGGTGTGACACTTGGCGTAGGAGAGCCGGAAAGGAAGATATGGTGTCCTATTATGTATGAGTTTTTACCTAACTTTTGTTATATGTGTGGTTGCATAAGCCATAGTGAAAAGGCATGTTCTATGAGTTTAAAGAAAGACAAAGCTCCACAATGGGAGGATAGTCTTCGTTACATGCCACCAAAAAAGAGACCTGATGATAAGATACCTTTCTCAAGGCAAGGATATAGAGAGAGCTTCAGAAGACCGAATAATGCTGGGAATCAAAATCAGGAAAGGAAAAACAAGACATATAATGATGATCCAATGCCAAAAAGAGATTTGATGAAAAAACACAAGTTTCAAAAGAAGGCAAAAAGGGGAGTTTCTGGGGATCGTGCGGCTCCAGGAGCTGGAGAAGCAAAGACAGAACGGGTAGTGATAGTCCCTCATGGAAGAAGGATGTCATGGGAGGTAAGAAGGAAGAGGTTACCACATCCAACCATAATATGGATAAGGTAAACGAGAGCCCAACAATTTATAAGGATAACAAAAATAATCCTAAGAATAGTAATAAGGATGATGGGATGGATAAGATACAAGAAATAGTTGGCACCAAGGAGGTTGAGGAGAAGCAAGATAAAGAAGTGGAGGTTACGGAAGATGTTGAGAAGAAAGGTGATGTGAATTGTGGTATGCGCCCAAGGCATCTTGATCGAGCAAGCTCTAGAACCCAAAGCGCCATAGAATCAGAAGATCAGAAGCAGCTTGTGAAAGACAATGTTAAGAGTATGCGCAAATTTAAACGCATATCTCGCTCAAGTGGTGAAAGAAAGTCAGAAAGATCATTGTTGGCTTTACATGGGAGAAAGAGAAGCTTGAAAGAGGAGGAAGCCACAGAATCAGAGGTGATAAAATCCCTTCTACCTCTATATTGCTGGGGGAAGAGGTTAAAGAGAGGCATACCTAAGAGTAAAGAGGCGGGCTCCCCTGAGGAGTGCCGCCTGAAGCAATGAGTTGCCTAAGCTGGAACTGTCGAGGCTTGGGCAATGCCGCGACAGTTAAAGAGCTTCGCGATTTTGCGAAGAATATTGCCCCTTCAGTACTTTGTGTGTTGGAGACTCAGGTCCATAAATCACGGGTGGAAGGTCTCAAGAATACTCTTGGTTATGCTAATGCTTTTGCTGTAAGCAGTTCTGGCCGCAGTGGCGGCTTAGGAATTTTCTAGAATGATGATGTCAAGCTGGAAATCCTGCCATACTCGCAGTATCACATTGATACCATTATCACTGAGGTGGGTGGTGATCCGTGGAGGCTAACATGCGTGTATGGGGAAGCGCAGTCTAGTGAAAGATTCAAAACATGGAATTTATTAAAACATATAAAGTCATCGTCGTCATTGCCTTGGGCATGCGTTGGCAATTTCAATGAAGTTTTACATCGCTCGGAACATGTTGGATTGCAAGAAAGAAGCTATACCCAGATCGAGGATTTTCGAGAGATGGTTGATGTGTGTGGTTTTGGTGACTTGGGGTACGAAGGTCGGAGTTGGACCTACGAGAAGAAAATTACCGGAGGAACATACTGTCAAGTTAGACTTGACAGAGCACTAGTGACACCAGACTGGAGTACTCGTTTCCCTCTAGCAAAGGTGCGCCATTTGACGGCTGCAGCGTCAGATCATGGTCCCATTGTCTTACAATGGGGTACTACGCTGACAAGGAGAAGTTGCAAGCGGCGATTCAGATATGAGACGATGTGGGAGAGGCATGAGGAGTTCGCATCCATGATGGAACAATCATGGAAATCAGAAAATACGGCAACCACGGTTCAAGATTTACAGACCAAGTTGGATACTGTTTCTAGTAAGCTAAGCAGTTGGGGCAAATGCACTTTTGGACATGTGCAACATGAGCTAAGAAAACTCAAGACTGAACTTGAGAATCTCCAGGCTGATCCATTGCGCCAAGGCCCATCTTACATGGAAATCAAAATTGTTGAACGCATCAAGGAGCTGAATCATAGAGAAGAACTAATGTGGAAACAAAGAGCTAGAATAGAGTGGCTGGCGGCAGGTGATAAAAATACTCGTTTTTTCCACCTACGTGCTAGTCAAAGAAGACGGAGAAACATGATCGTCAAATTAAGAAAGGACGATGGTCAGGTGACGGAGAACGTGGTGGAAATGGGTAGCATGGTCATGGCCTTCTACCAGAGTTTGTACAGCTCAGAGGGTACTTCTAATATGAATGCAGTTTTGGAGACAGTCCCCATCAAGGTTACTCCAGAGATGAATGATAAATTAGTTGCCCCTTTTTCTGAGAATGAGGTTAAGGAAGCTTTATTTCAAATGTTTCCTACAAAGGCTCCGGGTCCGGACGGCTTTCCAGCTCATTTCTTTCAAAGACACTGGGATCTTTGTGGTGTGGAAGTTACCTCAGTGGTCCTACGGGTGTTGCGAGGTGAGGATGATCCGTCCGTGATTAATAATACTTTTATAGTTTTGATTCCCAAAGTAGCAAACCCAGAGGAATTAGGTCAATTTCGGCCAATTAGTCTCTGCAATGTCATATATAAAATAGAATCCAAGACTTTGGCTAATAGATTGAAGGTGGTTTTACCGGATATAATAGCGGAGGAGCAGTCAGCTTTTGTACCAGGGAGGCTAATTACAGACAACATCATAACGGCATATGAGTGTTTACACTTCATGAAGCGGAAGCGTGCTCACGATTTGAGATGTTGTGCCTTGAAGTTGGACATGAAGAAAGCCTACGATAGAGTTGAGTGGGACTATTTACGTGCCATCATGATCAAGATGGGTTTTCATCGGAATTTTGTGGAGATGGTAATGAGACTGGTAACTACAGTTTCATTTTCTGTTCTATTTAATGGTGGTTGCCTTCATAGTTTTAAACCATCGAGGGGCATACGTCAGGGAGATCCTATCTCCCCCTATTTGTTTCTATTGGCAGCAGAGGGCCTTTCGTGCCTGTTGAAAGCAAGAAATTGGTCAGCACTCATGGGAATTAAAGTGGCTAATTCAGCTCCGATGATTAGCCACTTACTCTTTGCAGATGATAGCCTGCTGTTTTTTAGAGCAAATAGGGAGAGTGCGCGGGAGATCAAGGATGTATTACATCTATATTGTCAAGCATCCGGACAACAAATAAATATGGAGAAATCTTCTATTTATTTTGCTAAAGGATGTAGACAGAGCCTCAGGAATGTGATTAAGGAGGAACTTAATGTACATAATGAAGCTCTAAGTAAAAGGTATCTAGGGATGCCAACTGAAATTGGAATTTCGTCAACCGGAGCCTTCAAGTATTTGAAAGATAGAGTTTGGGATAAGGTGCAAGGTTGGATGGAGAAGTGTCTGTCTGCAGGGGGTAAAGAAGTGTTGATCAAGGCTGTCGCACAGGCTATTCCAACGTATTCTATGTCCTGTTTTAGGCTCCCAAGAGGCTTGTGCCAACATATAGATGGGCTGCTCAGAAAAGTTTGGTGGGGCAGCAAGGAGGGGGAGCGGAAAACTTGTTGGGTAGCTTGGGACGACATGATTATGCCAAAGTTCGCGGGAGGACTCGGATTCAGAAATATGGAAATTTTCAACTTGGCCTTACTAGCCAAGCAAGCTTGGAGGATACTGCAGGACACGAATTCTCTTAGTGCAAGGATACTTAAAGCAGTCTACTTTCCGGAGGATGACTTTCTGCAAGCAAGTTTGGGCTCGTCACCATCGAGGGTTTGGAGATCCATCTTGGATGGAAGGGAGGCTCTCGCACAGGGTCTGATCCGTCGGATTGGAACGGGCGAGGACACACTCATATGGTCGATGAACTGGATACCTAGGAATGGGTTGTTGAGGCCGCTGACTAGTTGGTGCGATAACCCGCCAATAAGAGTTAGCGATCTCATTGACATGACCATAGCCTCGTGGGATAGACAGAAACTGAAGGTAGTTTTCAACCCAATGGATGCTGAGGTAATCAACAATATACCTCTGAGTACACGAAGGCAAAGAGACTTCTGGGCGTGGCACTACGAAAAGAGCGGCATATTCTCGGTTCGTTCCGCATACAGGATGCTAGTTATGAATAAATTCAATGTCGATGCTTGCTTGAGAAATAAGGGAGGAAGATCAGATGTCAAGACAGATAAAAAGAAGTGGACTTCTTTGTGGAATGTTAAGGTACCGTCGAAGATTAGAGTCTTTCTTTGGCGGCTAGCTAAGCATTCACTCCCAACCGGAGATGTGTTGCACCGTCGTAACATGAAGACCCAGAATACTTGTACTCTATGTGGTGCCCAGGATTCGTGGAAGCACTCGTTGATCGAGTGTAACATGGCCCGTTGTGTATGGGCGCTTGAACGGGAGGAACTACTAGAGCATTTATGTGAGATTGACCATGGCGATGCTAGAGGATGGCTAGCAGTTGTGATGACCACGTTAAACCATGAAGATCTTACCCGAGTATTAGTGACTCTTTGGGCCATATGGTATGCCAGGAGGAAGGCGATACACGAAGACAGCTTCCAAAGCCCTTTGTCGACTTACTGTTTTGTGAATAGGTTCGTCCAGGACCTAAATGTGACGCAGCAGAGGAGGCCAACGCCAAAGGAAGATACAACGCGTGAGATATTGCCACGCTGGATTCCTCCGCCAGAGGGACTTATGAAGGTTAATGTCGATGCTGCAATTGCCAAGAACTCCCCGAGGGCGGCTTTTGCTGCAGTGGCAAGAGATGGGGCAGGCCAGTTTATGGGAGCCTCAGCTGTAGTGGTGGATGGAATGAGTGAACCGGAGATTGTGGAAGCGCTAGCAGTTCGGGAAGGACTGTCACTGGCGAATGACCTTAATGTTACAGAAGTTCAGGTTAGCTTCTGATAACAGCAATGTAATTCGAAGTATTAAAGGCTCAGGATTTGGTCAATATGGACACGTTGTTCAGGAGATCAAGGCGCGAGCAGATGATTTTGTTCATGTGGACTTTGTACATGAAGGTAGAGGTTCCAACGGTGATGCACACCGTTTGGCTAGAAGTTCTATATATGATGTAACATGCAGACATGTTTGGCTGCTGAATCCGCCTCAGGGCATTTGTAACTCATATGTTTTTTATTAATAAAGCTTAAGTTTCCTTAAAAAAAAAACTACCGCCGTGACCGGAGATGGCACCTCTCCTCCTCCTCCTCCTCTTCTGCCTAGGGATGAAAACGGTCGGGAACGGTCGGGAAAACCCCTCAACCACTTCCGTAACTATATTATTTGGCCGGGAACGGGAGCGGGAGCGGGAAAGCCGGACGGGAAAACGGAATCGGGATTACGGTATATCGGGAACGGAACATTTCGATTGGGAACATGTCGATTACGGTCGGGAATCGGCAACTCAAATCGGGAAACATCGACACACAAATAACCATTTCAAACATTGAGCACAATGCTACAGTTGCAGCCATGCACAACTTCAGTTCAGCACAGGTGCACAGCACACACAAACAGCCACACACAGGCACACAGCAGCAGACAGAACACGCAGCAAAGAGCAAACATAGAAGACAGTAGATAGAACATAAAACCAGCAAACATAGAAGACAAATGCAAATAGTCCAGCAGTTCACTAGTGATCAGTAATCCAGTAGTTTAGGCAGCAGGCAGCACAACAACAACACACCAAGTCACCAACAGTAGGTCAGCAGCCACCAGCCAACATATTACAGATCACAAGTCCAAATAAACATGCCACATGGTGACATGGTTCTCAAGTTCAGAAAAGATAGCAAAGAAGTACTCCAGCACGCAGCAGCAAGCTCCAGCACAGCAGCACTCCAGCAGGCAGCAACATACTCTACTACATGTTGAAGTTCAGCTAAGTTGCATGTGGCCCATCCACTTCTTCATCGCTATCTGCCACGTCGTCGTCCTACAGCAAGTCAACAAGAGGAGGCATCAGAATATAAGATACATGCACATGCAAGTACAGTACAGTAAGAGGTATCACATGATTCACATGAAGAAACAATGGACAGATGGTTTAACTTTGATTTTCATGTAGTACATCAATCAAACAACCAAAATATAGATATTCTTGGCATCATTTAAAAGGTAAATCATACATACACATACCTCACAGTTCAACTTTGAAGCAAGGGCCTCTATGACTTCAAGGTCACCAACAATTGAACCAACATTCTTATCTGAAAGTCAAAGTTAAACCAAGACACATAAATCAGCAAACAATATTGTGATAAACTATTGTACAAAAACAGAAATTGAGGAGCTTTTATAACCTCTTCTTCCTGCAGCAACCCAATCTTTTGTGCAGATCAAAGCTTCAACCATTTCAGGATCAAGGCGGCTACGGAAAGGATCAACTACACGTCCACCAGAACTAAAGGCAGATTCAGATGCAACAGTTGAGACTTGTACAGCCAACAGATCACGAGCTATCTTTGAAAGAATAGGGTACTCATCAGTTTGGTTCTTCCACCATGCCAAAATATCAAACTGGCCACTAAACCTCAAAGGTGGATCTGCCATATACTTCTCTAACTCATTCATTCCATCCCCATTAGGCCCACTAGACTCATATAGGTAGCTCTCTAGTTCATCATCTCCATCATCCAACAACAGATCTGCTGTATCAACATCAGGTGGATCTGATATACTCTTATCCTTTGAAGAAGAAGGTGTAGCGGCAGCATAAAACTGGTACAATTTCTTGATGACATCAACAAGTTCATCAACATGGACTTGAGATGCGTTGCCATGGAACTTCCTCATGTAAAACTCTATAAGTCTTTTCTTGTACCTAGGATCTAGGAAACAGCCTACAGCAAGTGTAGTGGATGATTTCTTCCAATATTTTTCAAACTTCCTACTCATAGAGATAGCCATTGCACTAATTGTGTTATCCTCACTTAGACACCAATCATCTAGCAAAACCTTAATCTCACAAAAGCCTTTATAGAACAAATTAGCAGTTGGATATAAGGTTCCAGAAAAAAGCTCAGTGAGATCATAGAACTTCTTTAGGCATTGGAAGAGTTTGAAAGCCATGGCCCATTCGTTAGGAGTTGGAGTGAATTTTTCATACCTACGACGATCTGATGACCTGAGTCTCATGAATGCAGCCTTATAGTACAGTGCATCTCGGAGCATCAAATAAGTGGAGTTCCATCTAGTGGAAACATCAAGAGAAAGCCCTTTTGTTGTATCAAGTCCACACTCATTTGCACGCTTCATGAGCTCCTCCCACTGCAATGGAGATCCCTTGACAGCAAGAACAAGCTGTCTAATATTCTCAATTGTGGGTGCAATGACACTCAAACCATCCCTAGCAACTAGGTTAAGAATATGGCAAGCACACCTCACATGAAAGAATGCACCATCACAAACCAATGATGATGGAGCATTGGACTTGGTATCAGTAATGATGTCCTTGACTGCTACTTCATTGGCTGATGCATTATCCAATGTAAGAGAAAATATCTTCTTGTCAATGTACCATTTAACCATGAGTTCAGTGAAGGTCTCAGATAATTTTATCCCAGTATGGCGGCCCTCTACATGAACAAAGTTGACTATCCTCTTCTGGATGCACCAGTTGTCATCTATCCAATGTACAGTGACACACATGTATGACTTATTCTAATTTGAAGTCCACATGTCCATGGTGGCACTAAAGCGGCACTGGACAGATTTGAAGTATGCATACAACTTATCCTTTTCTGTCAAAAATATGCCAAAGATTTCTTTCCTAATGGTAACACGGGACTTAATTGGGAAGCTAGGACGCAAAGATTTAATGAACTCAACAAAGTACTCATGCTCAGATATATTGAATGGATACTCATGCATGATTATTGCCAAGTAAAACTTTCTCAAGCTCTCTTCTTCATCATACCTGTAGGGTTGGACAGCAGTGATGTCTTTTCCATTGTCCTTTTCCACCTTGAGCTGTTGCTGACCCTTCACAATACTATGTGTAACCCTTAGGTGTGTCCAAAATCCACTTGTTCCATAATTGCTGTCAGCTCTACCCTTGTGTTTGCATTTAGCAAAGTTGCAGTGTGCCCACAGCTGTTCATATATCCTTCCATTGTCCTCAATAATCAACTTCTTCTTGGTAAAGTACTGCCACACATCGGAAGTGCACTTTTTCTGCCTCTTTCCACAAGGATGCTCTCCATCTCCATCTTGCATTGGCTCTTCAGCCTCAACGTCAATGACGAGGGCATTGGCAGTATCATTACCTTGCTGTCCTCCTTCTCCTTGCACTTGTGTTCCATCAGCAGCAGTACCAGCGGCAGCGGCGGCACCACTTCCACCAGAAGCACCACCACCATTGCCTCCAACATCAACACCATCACTTGGAAAAGAAATCCCATCACCAGTTGTTGCTGGGCTAGATGCAGGAGTTCCACTAGCAGATGACCTCTTAGATGCTGCCAAGAAAAAAAAATATAAAAAGTTGTAACATTTCTTGCAGATTCTACTGTCAAACAAATCAAGAACATGAAGTATTCAAAGTATTGCTATCAAACATTTCTTGCAGATGCTACAGGCAAACAAATCAAGAACATGAAATATTTCTATCAACTAACAAGCTATAACATTTATTCAGATCACTACATGTCTATTAACATCAATAGATCAATAGGCACACAATACATACAGACACAGTATACCATCATTTCACAACAGAGTCACAGATTCACATTTACAGTTCATAGAATCACTGAATCAGTACCTGGTGTTGCAGTAGGAGGAAGTGTGCTGCTATTCACGTTCATTGAAGCATGTGGAGGTGGAGGTGGCTCGAGGATGAGGCGTCGCTTTGAGGCTGCAGAAGAAGAAGCAACAGTTCCACCTGCTCCTGCAGCTGGTCCAGTCGCCGTCGATTGCCTCATGCCGGACTGCCGGAGGGTCGGGGCTGCGGCGCGCCGGCGCTGCGCTGGGGGCGGGGGCTGCGGCGCTGTGCCGCTGTGGCCTGTGGGGGCGGGCGGCGGCGCGCAGGCACTGCGCCGCTAGGGTTTGTGGAATGACTGAATGAGTGGATGAGGCACAGGCACTAGGGTTAAAGACACTCACTGTGAGCGTGTGTCGGGCGTGGGTGGGAGTGGGACTGGCCGACTGGGAGGTTTTGGGCTGGGCCGAGGAATTGAGGTGTGGGCTAAAATTGAGATTTGGTGGTCTAATATACGGGAAAATACCGCGGGAATTTTCCGGCTAAATACGGGATCCGATAATACGGTCGGGAAAACACCTCAACCAATTCCGCTACTGCAACCGCCAGATTTTCCCGGTATTTTTCCCGTTTTCCCGGTTTTCCCGTGATTACGGTATATGGTCGGCATAGACGGGATACGGTGCCGGTCGGGACGGGATTTTCCCGTACTGTTTTCATCCCTACTTCTGCCTCCCTGGCGGCCCACCCGCCGCCGCCAGGGACCCGATCCCGACTCCCTGGCCTCCGCAGTTCCACGCGACGTTGATCATGGACTTCCAGGGCAACATGTCCGTCGCCGACCTCTGGTACGACTGGCCGGGCGGCCGCAACCTGCACATCACCCGCTACCAGCTCGCCGCCGACGCGCCCTTCTACGACAACGAGTGGAACAACGGCACCTCCTTCTTCTACACCCCGGCGCACCGCACCTGCCACTCCGCCGCCGTCGGGTTCGGCATCCTCCGCCCCGACTGGCTCCAGCCCGGCGCGGTCTACCTCAGCCGCCGCGACGCCGGCGGCTTCGATTGCCACGTCTGGGCCAAGGCGGACTTCATCACCTACTACGAGGACGTCAAGACCAAGCGGCCCGTCAAGTGGGTCTTATACACAGGTACTAATGGCCGGGTCTCTTCAATTCCCCCGTCAGTCCACACTCCTCAGTGCTGCTCCAAGCTTAATTTGTTGATGTTCCTCTTCTGGATCACAAATGCCGTGTAGTTAGCTAATTTGCAGAGTCCAATGCAACGCTCGCTCAGTTAGGCTTGATCTCCAGTTTCACTAGGGATATAAGTCATGCGGCAAAAGCAAAACTGAGATTGCGCTCTAGTTTAGTGCACACACATCATCGTTCAGGGACACAAACCTCTGCGAAATGACTACTCTATCGATTGCAAAAAATGGTTATGTTCCAAATGCTGCTGCAGTACAGCTTAGATTGGGTATGAGCCAAATTGGATGAGTTATAACACATCAAGGAGACAAGAAGATTCAACCTTCATGGAGCCATTTGATATCTTCTTCACCAACTATAATGTTTTTTTAGATGGGAACGGATTCCAGTAAACCATAGGTGCTACAGGATCGCTAGCAACCAAATCCCTAATACATGATGGCAGGATTTGATCGGCTCCAACATGTCACACACCTCTCAGAGCACCACTAGAGCATGCTAAACCTTATTAGTTATTACAATCACATGACCTGTAGAGTGTAGACTATAGAAGCAGAAATAAACTCATGATGCAATAGAAACTTGATCTCCCTAATCGGACCTTCAATTATAGATCAAGAGGAATGCTCTCGTTCCAAGGGTCTACCGTATCTTCCACAATTCATGCTCATTTGTTTATCAGCAATTCATACTTCTAAACACTGCTCCATTCCTTTCAACCATATGCTGCATAAGAAAAAGTGACTGTAGTTTAATGGTGACAATTCCTTGTTGTGGCTGTGGAGATATGGCCTTGAACCACAGCAATCTCACTTATTTATTTTATAGGATTGCCACCGCATCAGCAAGAAATTATATTTGCAAAGTTTTGAAGTGACTAGAATTTTTGAAATTTCTTGCTACATCTGCTTGAAGGCTGATGTGAGGACATATAGTATTCCTCAGGCTCCTGTGTCTACAAGCTTGTACACTCAGCACCCTTTGAGAAAATACCAGCAGGCACATCAGCCAGACAGCAGGAGCCAGAGAATTGTTTTTACATTTACTTGGTGACTTGTTTTTTCAAGCCAGTGCAGACACTAAATATCCACTTGCTCTTGTAGGAATATCTAGGTCATTTCTGTGCCATTGTCAGTCATATTTGCTCTGATTATTTTGAATTTACCATTTTGTCGGTCTGTTGCCAGTCTTGTATCACCAAGTACTGTAAGTCCATGTAATTTTGAACTTTCTTTAGGGTTTTGCCCAATTCATATATATCCTTCCACACTGATATGCTGTTGCCTCCCTCAAAATTTGTTCAGGACCTTTATGCCCACAAACATTTAGTTATTCCTATGTGCCGCTACCTTAGTTTCATCCTATTCAGAAAGGTCAATAACCTATTATTAGTATGCCTAGCTTCTCGTATTAGTGTCATCTTACAAGGGGTATACGGGGCTGTATAAAAGATTGGACAACACTGTGTGTAAGTATGTAACCCCTCCTTGTGGGCTTATCGCTGGGCATCAACCTATCAGCATTTCTTCCGTGGCTATCTCGGGTCTGCCACTTTGAGCCTGTCAACTGTAAGGGGCGAACCCAAAATATTCAGACTGTAAAATGTTCTAGCTTCCAGCTAAGCATGTGTACAAGTAATGCTGCCATTTACTCGGTAGACTCGATTGAGCATAGGTAACAGGCTGGACTATATTGATATATAGCTTGAAGCGCTTTATGTTGTCCCTTAAACTAGAAGACTTCAAGTATGAAACTATGTGTATCCCATTCTTTTTTTTCCCCAAGTTAGCTTGGTCAAGCCGTGAGGACCATTTAGTTGTCCCTTAAAGTAGCAGGTGTCCTTGTGTATTGCTTATTGTATCAAATCCTTATGGTGAAATTAGCTTTGTTAAGGTGTGACCAAGCACCAAATTGATACAACTTGTAGTTCCAATTAAGTTTGCCATGCAGAGAAGTGATACAACCTGTAGTTCCTTTTATGTTTTTTTGAGGTATTGTAGTTCCAATTAATGAATTAAGTCACCATGAGATGTGACTGGTGAAGATCATGATTTGAGCTGTTTTCTGTATGACTGTGTAACCTCTGTGCTTTTGCCGAGCTGCAGGTAGGATCACCTATGTGATGAGCTTTGAGGTCGGAGCGGTTCTGGAGGACGCGGCATGGCAGGCTCCCGAGTACTGCTTCGCCAAGGATGGTGGAATCGCCGAGAGCAGCAAAGTCCTTGGTGGGCATGATGGCAGCTTCATCCCCAGGAGTGTGTTGTGAGGATGTAAGTTCCGGTCTAGTGTGTGTAACAGTCCAGATCTCCCGATGGAGCCTTAGAACATGGAGATGCGGTGTAACAGCCTGACTAATTGACTATGCCTAGGTGCTCCGTGCTCGGTGCTGTCATGTACTAGCAATGTTTTTTGCGTGGGCATGAATCATCGGTCTCTCTCGTGCGATGTGTGTAAATCACTGCAAGTGCAGATGGATGGAAGGAAGCGAAGGATGTCTGCCCTAAATGCAGCGATGGCTGAAGAGAAGCGTGCGTAAATAAACTTGACTCCTACGCTAACTTGACTTATTGATCAAGAACAATATAACTCCAAATACAATTTTTATAGTCACAATAGAAACACTTATTGATCAAGAACAATATAACTCCAAATACAATTTTTATAGTCACAATAGAAACGTTTTCACAAGGTTTATATTTCTGGGAAGAAAACGACTTCAGTTTGTAAAGAAAACCCAGGAACAAATGCTAGGCTAGCGAGGTCAACAACTAAAAAAGAGAACCTAATAGCCATGTACTAACTCAAACCATCATTTCAGCATACTAAGGTTCTAGCTCCCCCCCACTGCACCGGCATCCAATAATCCATCTAGAACCTCTGCAACCTGCAAATTCAAATTCCAGAAAAGAATCAAAACAAATTGATATGCCTAACTTTCTAGGAGTAAAATCAGTGTGCTACTCTTATAAACTTCTGTTCCACTTTCACCAAAATTCAGATATTCAGAATAGCTTTGGCAGACAATTTTGACTTCAATATTTCATTCTGCTTGCAGAAATATCCAGCATTAGTAGTCATCACTAAGCAAGCATGCATCTACTGAGGGGGTCTAACGGAAATGATGGAAAACATGGACCCAATTCCTAGCGCAGAAGCTGACCAATTCCTTGTTTTTTGATGGAAAAAAAGCCATGCAATATGTTAAACCAGATCGACTAATTTCAATGCAGTTCCCAAGGGCAAGGCCAGGAAAAAGCATATCTCCCATCTGCAGGCATAGGAAACCAATTTGAGTTGTCAGAATATAAATCTATGGATGATCAGGTCAGGTATAATTGTTATAGAAGAGATTAGGTAAATAGTGGAACACCTTAGATAAAAAGAGATGACATACTAAACCAGATCGACTAACCAAATCCAAAAAGTAACATAAAGCCAAAAAGTAATAAGCAGATCTTTCTTACCATGCCTTTTTAAGTTTTATCCATTTATTCCTTCTCGTAACTCTGAATCTGCATGTTCATTTGAAAATATGTCAACAATTAATAAGATAACAGTTAAATCTAAATTAATGTACTTGTTCTCTTTTCTAGCAAATGTAGATGCACGATGGGATATACAGCTGCAACTTTATATGCTGAACAGTAAACATCATGAACTTTTACTTCTAATTTCCAGCATAATTTCCTCAACAGAAACTACAGCAGTAGAACATAAGCTACTGCCATGAATTTTCAGAATAAAGCAAACAATGGGGAAAATAAAAGATATAAAAGAATCAAGAACCCTTAAGGTTATCTATCCTATTGAAATCTACCTGAAATGCAAAACAAGGATGAGGCATATAAGATATCCGACCTGGTGTATTTCACTATTTCTTTGCCTAGCATGTAACCTTAGGCAAAAATAAAATCCATTTTTCAACTGCGTAGCCACGCCAGATACACACCTAATCCTGGAGGATCCAACACAAATAGAAGCTCTTATCCACCAATCTTTTTTTTCTCGAACACGCAGGAGATCTGCGTATCAATATATTAAGAAGAGAGATGGGTTAAGAAACCCGCGACCAGTACATAGGTTTTTCTTTACCTGGGGAGAAAAAACCCGAAAGAACCCCACACACACTCTACACTATGTTTCCAACTGCAAGGAAGGACCTGACCCAGCATCCTGGGCATTAGGCAATGAGGCGAGGAGGTAATCAATTCCTCGAGCCCCCGCTATGTCCCAGGTTCGCAGCTCATCCCGAATGACAGCCAGAAGGCCCATCAGGTTAGGCTGCACCCCATCAAAGACACATCTGTTCCTAAGCTTCCAAACCTCCCAGGACACCAAGATTATAACTGAATTGAGCCCTTTTTTAGTATGACCATTAACCCTGTTGGACACTTTGTCCCACCAATCGTCAAAGGAGACATCCTCCAGCTGAGGGATGAGAGCCTGAAGTCCAAAAATTGCCAACACTTCGAACCAAACCTGCCGAGCAAAGACACAAGACAGCAGCAGGTGGTCGATGGTCTCCTGTTCTTGATCGCAGAGAGGACATTTTTCAGGATGTTGCAGTCCTTTTCTAGCTAGCCGGTCCGCAGTCCAGCATCTGTCATGGGCGACAAGCCACATAAAGAATTTGCATTTGTTAGGGGCCCAACTTTTCCAGATCCTCTCCCAAGGTTTAAACTGAACTGCTCCATTGAACATTGTCTCATAGGCAGATTTTGCTGAGTACTTTCCTGATGAGGAGAAAAGCCAAATGTGGGAATCCTCCACCTCAGGCTGCAAAACAATTCCTGATAGTAGGCGCCATAGACCAAGGTACTCACAGAGTACAGCCAAGGTGAGAGCTCCTCTTATATCAGCAACCCACCTCCCCTCAGTGAGAGCCTCAAGCACCGTTCTTTTCCTTGCTCGGGTGGAGATAACACCAAAAAGATGTGGAAAAAGTTTCTCAAGACTCTTGCCCTGAATCCACCTGTCAGTCCAAAAAAGTGTATTTCTGCCATTACCCACTTCTGAGATTATTGCCACTGAGAAGAAGGATTTGGCCGAGTTATGTATTTGTATGGGGAAGAAAGCCCAAGGCTTGTTAGGCTCAGTTTTTTGCAACCACAGCCATCTCATTTTAAGAGCCCACCCAAGCTGTTGCAGATTAGAGATGCCGAGTCCCCCAAGTTCAGGAGGCCTAGTTACCTTAGGCCAGGCTAGCAGGCAGTGTCCTCCTCTTGCATCCTTTCTTCCCTTCCATAGGAAACCCCTTCTTAGTTTGTCAATAGCTTTGATCGCCCAAGGAGGAAGTTCAACAGCCATGATCAAGTATATCAGCATTGAGGTAAGCACAAACTGCACAAGTATTTTCCTTCCTGCCCTTGTAAGCAAATCAGCTTTCCAACCGGGAAGTTGATCTGCAATTCTATCTATTATTGGCTGAATTTGCGCCTTGGTCAATTTGTGCAGCGAGAGAGGGATTCCAAGGTATCTACAAGGAAAATCAAGCATCTGGCAGGGAAGGTGCAATTGAATTGTGTCCTTGTCTTGCTGCTCACACTGAATGGGCAACACACTGCTCTTCTGGATGTTGGTTTTTAAGCCCGAGGCATTCCCAAAGAGCTCCAGTATATCAAGGGTGACTTCGATATCTGCAGTAGAAGGCTTCAGGAAAAGGACCACATCATCTGCATAGAGTGACACACGGTGTAAGGCCCTTCTAGCGAGTGGTTGAAGCAGGTCCTCCTCTGCAGCCTTAGTAATCAAGTAGTATAGTACATCCATTACTAGAATGAATAGCATTGGAGATAATGGGTCCCCTTGCCTCAAACCCCTCTGATGCTTGATTTTTTCTCCAGGAATTCCATTGAGAATAACTTGTGTGGATGAGGAGGTGAGCAGACCACTAATGATGTCACACCAAATCTGCCCAAAGCCCAATTTTTTCAAGACTTCCAAGAGAAAAGGCCATGAGACAGAGTCGAAGGCCTTTGTTATATCCAACTTCAGTAAGATCCGTGCCTGCTTCTGCTGATGGAAATAGTGCGCCATTTGTTGTACCAGCATAAAGTTGTCCTGTATAAATCTCCCTTTGATGAAAGCACTTTGGCTGCTAGACACCATCTGATCTAGGCGCCCTCCCAAACGGTTGGCTAGGATCTTTGTAATCAGCTTAGCAAAAGAGTGGACCAAACTTATTGGCCTGTAGTCCTTGATGTGTACAGCCTCATCCTTCTTGGGTATCAAAGTAATATAGGCTGAGTTCAGCAGCCCAAAATTTCCAAACTTCCTGCTCCAAATGGCCGAGACAGCTGCCATTATGTCGGTCTTGATTATAGGCCAGCATGTTTTGTAGAAGTTGGCAGTAAAACCATCCGGCCCCGGCGCTTTGTCCGAGGGCAAGGAGCAGATTGTTTTCCACACCTCTTCCTCAGAGAAGGGCACATCCAAGTCTGACAGATCAAAGCTTGGCATGGCCAGTTCTTCTAGATTGACTGTGACGTCTCGTTCATGTGCTTCACCTAGGAGCTGGCTGTAGAAAGCGAGAATATTTTCCTCTTTCGCTTTGTGCTCAGTGAGGACATTCCCATCATCGGTGGTGAGCTTGCCAATGAAGTTTTTCCTCTTTCGGTGCCGGGCATGAGAGTGGAAAAGCGCTGTGTTGGCGTCGCCCTCAGTGAGCCAACTGATGCGAGACCGGCTGCGAGCAATTGTGCGCTGCAGTGATGAGAGTGCTAGAGAGTGCCTTTTAAGCTGCTGTAGTAGCCACTTTTCTTGATTTGAGAGGGTTCGAGCATCTCGTGCTATTTCCAATTGGTGGAGGACTTCTCTTGCTAACCCCAGCTGTGAATTAACATGGCCAACCTTCTTGTGACTCCAGCTTTGCAACCTCCGAACTGTATCACTAAACTTTCTGGACAAAGTGGCAAAAGGGCACCCAGCCGCTGGGACAGATGTCCAGGCCTGCTCCACTGTCTCCCTAAAACCCTCCAATTTAGTCCAAAAAGCTTCAAAATGGAATCTAGCTTTGCCCGGCTTCACAGCATTCAGGCTGAACATGAGCGGGCAGTGATCTGATCCATCTGTGGCAGTGCTCTGCAGTAGGTTGTTTGGGAAGAGCTGATCCCAGTCAGTGGAACACAACACTCTGTCCA
>CM014278.1:67628028-67640681 GCA_004135705.1 Alloteropsis semialata | reverse complement strand
GATCAGGTCAGGTATAATTGTTATAGAAGAGATTAGGTAAATAGTGGAACACCTTAGATAAAAAGAGATGACATACTAAACCAGATCGACTAACCAAATCCAAAAAGTAACATAAAGCCAAAAAGTAATAAGCAGATCTTTCTTACCATGCCTTTTTAAGTTTTATCCATTTATTCCTTCTCGTAACTCTGAATCTGCATGTTCATTTGAAAATATGTCAACAATTAATAAGATAACAGTTAAATCTAAATTAATGTACTTGTTCTCTTTTCTAGCAAATGTAGATGCACGATGGGATATACAGCTGCAACTTTATATGCTGAACAGTAAACATCATGAACTTTTACTTCTAATTTCCAGCATAATTTCCTCAACAGAAACTACAGCAGTAGAACATAAGCTACTGCCATGAATTTTCAGAATAAAGCAAACAATGGGGAAAATAAAAGATATAAAAGAATCAAGAACCCTTAAGGTTATCTATCCTATTGAAATCTACCTGAAATGCAAAACAAGGATGAGGCATATAAGATATCCGACCTGGTGTATTTCACTATTTCTTTGCCTAGCATGTAACCTTAGGCAAAAATAAAATCCATTTTTCAACTGCGTAGCCACGCCAGATACACACCTAATCCTGGAGGATCCAACACAAATAGAAGCTCTTATCCACCAATCTCTATCACCTGTAAAGGAAATTGGAGATTTTTTAGAAAATATGAGGAAATCGGGAAGGTTGCCTTTGGGCATGAACTCATAGACCACGAACTGGAGAGTGCACAGAAGCTTTTATTTATTTGAGACTTGGTAATCATGCATGGCCAGATAGCATGTGCTTAGTACACTAATTTTTACATGCTGAACTCATATGCAATTCCATCAACCAAATTGCAAAATAGAAATATCTTAGATATAGGACAGTTCAGCTGACATGCTTCAATTTCTGTGTAACAACAGAGGCTATTCATATTGCAGATTCTTCTAGATTCTCTTCTAAACATTATCTACTCATGGAATTCATACCGCCGATGCTTCAATTTTTGTACTTAGTCTACATAAGGGAATAAGCTTACCATTTTGTAAAAGAGCTCTCCTCTGATACTTGCATTTATGTATAAATTGGTCTTGCTAGAGGGGGCTGCAGAAAGAGAGAAGCATCTCAATTCAGCCATGACAAACAAAGGAAGACAGTATGATGCCAGGCTTTTAAACACACTGCTTGAAAGTGCCAACTATAATCGAGTGAATCAATAGTCTGAAGTTTCAAAGGATAGGCGGCTCATGGCATTTAGGTCTCTATGAGAAGCTCCGCTCTTATGCCAATAACTGACAACATTGGCAGATGTGGGGTAAATGGGTTAACAGAGCTCTACAAACACACAATTTCACACATATACAAAACATGTTCCTCAAACTTTTAGCTATGGATGACTCAGTAGGATGAATTGCTAAAAATAATTATGCTGGAAAAGACAACACGAAGAGCATTCTGACAGTAGTAAAATGCATATTTATTAAGCAAACACTCATTTTCAGCTATATTTGGATATGGCATCACCAATACTGCCATGTAGTAAAATTTATCGCTGACTAAATCAATATAGTTGGCAAAGAAAGAAACATGCTGTAGAAAATCTACCAGATCATTGGGAGCTGGGAGGGCACATATTAATTGAAGTTACAGAATTTTAAACATAGAAGACATAAATCTTTGAAGACATTACCTATTTGGGATTTTGGGTGGGGAGCAGTGAGGTTGGTGTTGCTCCGGCTCCTTCCTTCTCTAATTTGACTTTAGCAGACAGCTCATCCAATCCTTGATCTGAACCAAAGCATCAAGATGCCCACGAACTCGAGTAAAAAACCACCCCCACCAAACCCTAGGACCCGAAAGCCCCCAAACATTCTTACCTTGAGCCTTTTGGGGGTAGGCAAGGAGGAGGGGAACGGGGATTCGGGATTCCTCCTTCTCCACCAACCATGACCAGCACGGAGGTCGACGAGGTCTCCCTGATTTTTGCGCCGCCGGACATCGCGAGGAGGAAGGCGAGGGCGAGGAGCCAGGAGCCCGAGGTCGCAGTGGCCGAGGATGACGTGCCGCTGGCGCTTCAGCGGCTGCGGACGCATCGGCGACCGCAGCGCGGGAGGCGGTCATGGCGCTCGCGGAGCAGGGTGTTGGAGGTGGCGGCGACGGCGGGAAGGCGTGCGGCGGCCAGGGCGGGTCGACGTCGGCGGCGACGGTGGTGGCAACTCCCCATGCTCCAACCCAGGGACTGGTTCCACGGTAGGCACGGCCGGATCCGCGGCCACCATGGTTGGATTTGGCACCAGAGTGGAGTGAAGAAGAGGGTGGCGGCGGCTATGGTTTGGCATCGCGCTGGATCTGCTGAGCCCCCAAGTCAGGCTGCGGCCGCCCGCGTGCCAGGCTGCAGGCTCCGCCCGCGGCGCGTGGGATCCGCTCGTGGCTCGCGAGCAGGCCGCGGCCGCTCGGGGGCCTGACTCGGTAGGCGCGCGGGCCAGACGGCAGCGATGGAAGGGAGGGAATAGGGAAGGAGATGGGTGGCGGCGGCGGCCGAGCGAAGAGAGGGAGGAATGGAGCGTGGAGACGGGGAAAGCTAGGGTTCGGTCTCGGAGGAGTGTGGGTTGATTTTTAAAACAACCAAGGTCCTTTTTGTAAAACTATTCGTCGTTGCCGAGTCTTGAATGACACACAGTTTGGATTGCGGGTTGATTTCAGTATAATATAAGGGTTTTTTGATAAATCTGCATGGCATGGCTCAAGAGCAAGTTGGACCGTGGGTGATTTCAGAAAAGTTTGAGGATATTTTTGCAAAATAGACACACTATATGGCTGATCGACACGCGTCCCGTGAAACACGGGGAGAGGAGCAAACGGCAGTATCCGTTAAGGATTTTGATTGGTGTCCCCCGTCAGTCCACAGTCCACACTCCACAGCCCAAAGCCCTCAGATTTGTTCGTCTATTTAACCCCTCGTTTATAAAACCGGATATCATACCGCCTGAACTATCCAAAACCATGCAAATAACCCCCTAAGGTGGTTTCATAAGCGGTTTTATACACGTGGCATCACACGTGTACATGACGTGGCAATGACATGTTTAATAGTCTGTTTCACCCCCCAAACTTGTGAGATTTATGGATATAACACCCTCAACTATATAACGGGATACTTAGCCCCCCTCACCCTCGACTGATTTTATGACATTTTATTTTCTGATGTGGAGCACTATGTGGAAGATGGCATGACATTTGACCCACCCATCTCTCTCACACACGCACAAAAACACATTCCACTAATTTTCTCGGTACTGTTCTAACACCATGAAAATTCAACATCAACTTCCCCTCCATTTTGGATTCTTGTCACCCTGTGATAATATCATGAGTTAGAATTATGTAGAGACTATTTGCACACATCCAACTCATTGTCTCTAACTCATTGGCAGAGTGCGACAATAATCCAAAATGGAGTCAAAATTGCCACAATACGTAGAATAATATAGAGAAGATTAGTGGGGTGTATTTTTATGGGTGCATGTGAGAGAGAGGAATGCGATCAATGTCATGTTATATTACATGTAGTGCTCCACATAAAAAAAAAGTCCTAGGAATTGATTTAGACGATATTGAATACTTGAGGGGTTATGTAGATAAAACTTGATAGTTTGGGGGTGAAATAGACTTTTATACATGTTGTTGCCACGTCACATCCACTTGTAATGCCACATAGGCAAAACTGCTTCTGAAAACCACCTGAGGGGGTTATTTGTATGGTTTTGAATAGTTCAAGAGGTGGTATACCCGGTTTTATAGATAAAGGGGTTAAGTAGACGAACATTAATAGGTCAAGGGGTCAAATAAACTTTTTCCAGCTGGAATGGATCTCCAAGGTCGGTCGGTTGAGAACCTACCCTGTTCGATTGGCTTATCAGCCACCAGCCAGCAGTACTTTTCTCTCACAACAAATCAGCACCAGCCACCAGCCAGCCAGCAGTACTTTTCTCTCACAACAAATCAGCACCAGCCACCAGCCGCCAGCCAACCGAATAGGCTTTGGAGCCAGCCAGCCAGCCAGTGCGTGAAATCAATGGCGACCGATTGTGTACAATACATGCCTACACTACAGGCAAGCAAGCATCATGATGCCTGCCCTGCCGGAGGGGCCGCGGGTGCGTGTTGGGGGCGTGCAGGGAGGGTGTTGCGGCGACGGAACAGAATACTGTAGAGGTTGTCAGACACAGATCTCGCCGTGTGCCAACAGGCCAAGAGGACCGGCAGTGGCGGTCTCATCGAGGGCAATTAAAAACAGATCGATCGTGTAACCTTTAGTCACAAAGAAATGGATAAAGAACATTATCGGGAGGCTCTGTTCTACCGCTATCCTACCCTACGGTACATGAATCTCCGAAGAATCATCGTAGGTCGCAACCTTTACTCTTCACAGGATGTTTGTTTCATAGAAACAGACCCCGGACGGTGTTTTCATCTCGGCGAGTGCCTACAAGGCTTTCTTCTGGGGACAGTCCTCCATTTTAGGCTGTAAGCTTCTATGAAAGGTAAGGCGTCTAACAAATGCAGGTTGTTCATCTGGTTGGCGATGCTTGGTCGTCCTTGGATTTTCAACAGGCTCCGTCGTCACGGACTTAAAAGGATGACGCTTGTGCGCTTTGTTCACAAGAGCCTGAGACTATTGACCATCTTCTAATCGGATGTGTGCACAGCCGCGAAACGTGGTTCAGGGTCCTTCGAGAGGGTGAATCTTTCAAACTTAACCCCTTCTAGTGAATCGCCACTCGCGGATTAGTGGTCGCTCATGCGTAAGAGGGTCTCTAAGGTTGTTCTGAAGAGCTTCGATACTCTAGTCCTGTTGGTCGCATGGATGTGGCAGACCGCCCCAATTAATCCGGCTTAAGAGCATGGGACCACTATCACCGCAGTGCTCCACGCCCTTAAACCGAGTTAATCGTGCGATCCGTCGGATACCTTCCCGATTAAACCACCTTTTTCTCTCGACCGAAACGAAATAGCAGCAGTCCCACGCGAAGATGGGCTCAGGCAGTACAACTCATCACAACTTTTACAACACATGGTTCACATAGATAATTATACAAATTCAGTGCATATGTTTTATCTTCTTACAAATCAGAGTATAATACAGTGGAAGATCTACACATCGGAACAAAAGATATTGCGCGGAGCCCTCGCACAATATCAATCACCGCGGCCTGAGTCAGACTCAGGCGGCACCCGCTCCACGGTCCAACCATCAGACAAAGTGCACGGCCAAGTCAAAGCAGCCACGGGATCATAGCCATCACAATCTGCAATAAAATTTAGCCACAAGCAAGGCTGAGTACTAATTACTCAGCAAGACTTACCCGGCAAGGATAAATTCTAGACATGCAAGGCTTTTTGGCTCTGGGGTTTGTTTTGCCAAAAGCATATACAACTTGAGCCTATTTTCAATATTTTAGCCAAATTTTAAGTGCGACTAACCATTACTAAGTTTGCCAAGCTATCCAAGCAATCAATGGGACATTCAATAGATTAACATCGTTTCCCCATTTCTCGACTAACCACACCTCTACTCATTTGGCCCAAGCACACTGATGTGTGACGAGAGATCAAGCAGCTTCATGTCACCGCGAAGGACGGACAACTCGAGTTGATTTTAACCATGCATGGGACAACCTAATCGCACGACCCGTGAGAGACACCCAGGACCTCAGGAGGCAACCGTTCCCATCTCTCCCTGCCGTCTGCCATCAGAGCCCACTCCACCCGAGTGCACGCCCCAACGGACCCCAGGTGGCCCAGGCAAACCTGTGCCGCGGCCACTACTACACTCGCCATCAACCCATCGCCCAATGAAGTGGAAGTGTCCGTCAGACGTCAGTTTGCATCAAGTACTAGGTTTACCAGTTTACCATATTTCCCGGCATACGATTAGTACCTTCAAAAGCTTGACCAACTGACCACACCCTCCATGCCTTAGTCCAAAGTCCTCTGTGCAAGCGGGACATTCCCCAATCATGAACATCGCACAAGCCCCGCTTGCCGATCATCATTAACCGAAATAAAGTAAACTCCTATATCTCGCGAGTGACAAGGCAATCACTCGACTTCTACCGGTCCTAATTAAGCATAGCATTCTATTCGACGCATAGCATTCTATTCGACCTACACCTACTAGTATTAGGACATAGGTTCCTAGGAATCATGCAACTAAGGTTTCAACCAACTCCTTAAAACTTAAATGCACAAAATTAAGGCACAAGCAAGGAGTTAGTTTAAACTGGACCATGCTCCGGGGCTTGCCTTCTTGAGCCGCTACGGCCTTGGGCCCTTCCGGACTTTGGTCCGGGTCTTGTGCAGAAGTCCAGTTTACTTCAGCGACGGCGGAATCACCCTTGGGCTCGACTTCAATCTCGTACACGCCGTCGGTAATGGTACTCTCAACATGAGTTGCAATTAAATGCATGAGATGCATGAATGTAAGAGCAACCCATCATAAGAACAACCATAACCACTCATATCACTGGACACATATTCAGGGAATATTCATAACTAAGAGGTTTCCATTGAACAGGAACCGGTCTGGCCGGTTAGCCATACCGGTCTGACCGGTCTGGACTGGTTTTTAACATTACTACTTAGAACAAAATCTAAATCACACTACCAAATCATATACATTTAGGATTTAAATCATTTTTGTGAGGTTACCTAGATTTCAGGGTATCCTAACAAAAATGGCCAGGTTTCCTTGAGTAACACATATTCATTATTTTAGCTACTTCTCTAGCTTACCAACTCCCAATTCCTTAAATTCATGAATAGATCCTAGCCACTAGGTACTCAACTCCACCCTACTGACTAAGTTAAAACCAACCAAGGTGGCTTGACATATTTAGCTCATGCCTAGAATTTAGGAAACCAAGAACATCTCTCTAGCACACACTAGTGCATGAAGCAATACCCCAATCATACAACCCTTTGGCACCTTAGTCCTAGATTTCTATGGAACAACCCCCTTATCCCTTCCAAACTCTTACCCCTAGGGTCTGGCCTTCTGCTTCTTTGAGCCACGGCCCGAGCTCGGCCCAGGGGCGGCCGGCGGCAGCATGCAGCTGGGGGAAGGGGCGAGGAAGAGGAGAAGGTGGTCGGGGACGGTTCGGGCGGGATGAGAGCAAGGTGAGCAGGCTCTGAGCGCGAGGAATCGTGAAATGACGGAGTGGAGATGGTGAGCTCGATGGAGGAGTGGCCGAGCTCAGAAAAAGGGAAGGACGGGAGTGGTTGAAATCAGTCCTCCTCTCGCGGACGTGGCGCGTCACCGCAGCCCGGGCGTCACACGAGGCACGAGGAAACTTGGGCACGTGTCCCGGACGGCGCGGACGCCCATACCGGCGTTGGGAGAGGCCCATGCCGGCGCGGTGGTGGGGTAAAACCATCACCGCAACAGTCCGTGGGGACAAGAATACTGTGCCGACGAAGGTCAAATTGAAATCCCGCGGGCCACCGACTGTTGCGGTGGTGACATGCCCTTATCACCGCAACAGTCCATCAGTGTCAGCACCGCAATAGTCTCTCAATCCAGAGACGAATTTCACTATTTAACTCGGATCACCGACTGTTGCGGTCGTGCTCCTGAAATAGGACCGCAACATTTGGTGGTTCGGGTATTGGTTATAAGTAAATCAACCCTGAAAAGTTGCGGTGGGGCACAACTGGGGATCCACCGCAATAGTCCGTCAATCCAGAGAGCATTTTTGAATTATGCCTGGGTGACCGACTGTTGCGGTGGCCATTCCTCTGGCACCGCAACTTCCTTAGGTAACTATATTTGCACTTTTCGGGTTGGTTTTGATTTAAACTTTGCTAAACTAAGCCTAGTTTCTTATGATGGTTAAATTTGGTCATACATATACGCATATGCACAAACAATCACTATAATTATGAGATGATACATGCCATTATTGATTTAATTAAGTTCGTTATGGTTCTTACTTACGATAGTGACACCAGGAGTGTCACAATGGAGCCTCTGGAAAGAAAGGATTCGCCGAGTCTTCGACTGGTCGGCTCTTCAGCCGGTTGCCCTCGAGCAGAACATATTGGAGGTCGCACGTGTTTGGTCGTTTGCGGGTTTTCGAGACATGCGGTCCATCCTCTTTCCTCGTCGGGGGACGCTGAAGCTTAGCTTTAGTTTTTCTTTTTCCTTTCGTCTCGTCGGTCGTGTGTTGTTGTCGTTCTCGTTAGTGTTGTCGTGTTATTGCTCTTTCTAGCATTTGTGTGTCTTTGTTTTCTGTAAACTGTACTGGTTAATTTTTTTCTCTTAATGAAATAATAGTAAGTGCAAGCACGTTTAAAAACCGGCACTGACCATGTCCGATCCTGATGCCCCGTACCGGTACCATGTTCGGCTGGCTGGCTCAGAACCAGCCAGCAGTACTTCAGTCTCACATAAAATCAGCACCAGCCACCAGCCAGCCAGCAGTGCTTTTCTCTCACAGAAAATCAGCACCAGCCACCGACGAGAATCAGCACCAGCCAGCCGAACAGAGCAGCGTGCCACCAGCCGAACTGGCTGGCTCGCCCTATTCAATTCGATGCTGCCAAGTGCCACTGCCAGCCGAGGATTATTATTGACGGACAGATCCATCCATGGTGGGGAGTGGGGACGCCCGCCGCCAGTCGCGGCCGCCGCTTCATTACCAGTACCACTAGGCTGCCTCGACGGTACGGTGCCGCGTCATGGCCGACGCGAGGGTCGCGTGGATGTCGTGGCGCGCGCTGCGCCACACGCGTGCGTCGTCCCAGCAGCACGGCGCTTTGGCCGATCGAGCGGGCCTGCCGATTCGTTGCCGAGGGGAGGGGGGTCGTCGTCAGCAACTCCGTCGATCCAGTGTTGTGGCGCGCGCTGCGCCACACGCGTGCGTCGTCCCAGCAGCACGGCGCTTTGGCCGATCGAGCGGGCCTGCCGATTCGTTGCCGAGGGGAGGGGGGTCGTCGTCAGCAACTCCGTCGATCCAGTGTTGTCTCCATGGAGGATCCATAGACGACGCTCCTCCTATCGGCGCCTGGATTGGACCGCATTGAATTGAATGTGATGGCGATGGACGCGTGCGTCGATCCAGTGTTGTCTCCATGGAGGATCCATAGACGACGCTCCTCCTATCGGCGCCTGGATTGGACCGCATTGAATTGAATGTGATGGCGATGGACGCGTGCGGTCCGGCGGGAGCACGGCTCGGTGGTTGGGAGCTGGGGCTCTCTGGCTGGATACAAAACGGCACGCGGGGAATGGAATCCTGGATGGATTGGATGAGTGAGCTCGATCCATCCAGCAGCCGCCTCGCCCAATGGCAATGGCAATGGCAATGGCAATGGATGATGATCGATGCACCATATCGCTGCACCTGCACTAAGCTCGGCGGCCGGTCAAATAAGTCACTGCCGGCAGTTGAGGATCGGAGGTTCATCACATCACTGGCTGGCGATTGTTGGGTTCGCCGCTGATCGATGTTGGCCCTTGCATTGTCCTCTCCTCTCTCTCCTCCTGCAGAGCAGTGCTCTACTCCATGGCTGCTGTGCTGGGTCTTTCTGCTTCTGTGTCGCCGTGTGGTGTGGTGATTGCCGACGCCCAACTCAACACTACAGTACTAAGGTCACCACCGGTCAATCGTCATCAACTACTAGCGGTCGATGCTGCTTCATCCATCAATCACAAAGGTCGCTAGTAGAAGAAGATGGTTGGCAGGGCAGGTCGTCTTCCCTTCCATAATCCTTGCTCATGTCTTCCTTCCATCAATCAATGAAACAAATAATTCAAGGTCCATCCCCGCTGCCAAATAGTATCTTTTTACATGTCCCATTAGGTGTCCTAAAGTAAAATTATACGGTTTTAACCAAATTTAGACAAAAAATAACAACATTTATAATACCAGATTTGTATCATTGAATTCGAAGTGGGATATATTTTGGCAGTGCATATGTCGAGTAGTACAGTCGTTCCTATATTTTTTTATTAGTCAAAGTTAGACTCGATTGCCTTAATAAACGTAGTACAACATGTAAAAGAAAATGTTGACCGTGAAATATTGAAAGTTACACTAGGTTCTTGTTTAGTTCAGAAGCTTTGCATTGGGAAGCATGTCATAATAGAGGGGCACGTTTTTCTTGGGAACTAAACAAGGCCTAGCTTGCATATGCTGTGTAGCTACTATACCGATTTTTCTAGCATAATAAAAAAATGTTGACTGTGATGGATTGTGTAAAAAAATTGTTGACTGTGAAATATTCAAAGTTGCATTAGTTTGCATATGTTGGGTACCTAGTATACTGATTTTTCTAGAATAATACAAAAAATCTTGACTGTGATGGATTGTTAGTTTGCATATGTTGGTTAGTAATACTGGATTTTCTAGCATAATAATAAAAAAAATCTTGACTGTGATGGATTGTGTAAAAAAAGTTTTGTTTCAAGAGTTTGCTTTGCCAGGCCGCCTGTTACAATGAAGGAAGAACGTGTTCGTGATTGGGGTCCGGTCGTCGTTTTGATTAGCTAGCCATTAGGACGCACGTCTCGGTCTGCCGATAGCTTTCCTTTTTTCCAACACACACACGGCAATCCACACAGTGTGTATATACTAGTTGCTCACTCGATCGTGCTAGGAGTTGGTAAAAGAAAGAGAGAGTCTTGATTCTTGCTGTCATCAGTACACGCAAATAAACGGTGTGAGGTGTCAAATTCGATGGATCGATGGTACCACGCCCAGCCCTGGGTCGTCGCGTCCAAGACCACACAAACAAACAATTGAATCATGCATCCTGGATTCCTCGACGACCCGGCCGGCCCCTTGATTGAGTTGAAGGAAGGCCACGTCCCACGTGTTATTGTTGTTGCCGTTGTTGTTAATCAGGTGCAGCCTGCTAACGGTGCGCCACCAATCACTAGAGACATAGAGAGATCGCTAGCTATAGGTTGATGCATGACCTGATGTTCCTCAGAGTACGTAGCCGCACTGTAACCAAGTCTCCAAATCCGCAATCAGTCAACAAGCTACAGTCCCTCAGCTGAAGGAGTACAACTGAAGGAAAAGGATTATATTCAAACAACTTTTACCGCCCCACGGCAATCTCGTTCCATAGATTCCCAGATTCATAGCTCTCCAGATTTCCAATCAATCAAGCAGTGCCATAAATAGCCGGCGAGCCAACGGCATATTTCGTTTTCACCCCGGGAAACAGCTCAGCTGCAGGTGAGCCGAGCGTGTGTGTCACCGTGGCGGCCTCTCCTCCCTCTCCCTCCTTCATTCAGACGACCTGGACCCTGGAGCAGCCAGAGATGGAGTCAGTTGCCGCTGCCTAGCTATAAAACCTCCCCTCCCGGCTGCCGCCGCTCCAGTCGCCGTTTCTCATTTCTCAACCCATCCATCCTTTGAGGCCGATCGAGGGGGCCTCGCCGCCGCCCGCCATGGACTGCCAGCAGCAGCAAGATGTGAGCACCAACGGCGGGCAGCAGCACAAGGACGGCGACGCCGCGGAATGGAAGCAGGTGGCCGAGCTGAGGGCCGTCACCGAGGCCCAGGACCCCTCATGCAAGGTTCGTTCCTTCCTTCCTTGGCTTTCCATTCCTCTCCCGGCTACTCTACTAGCTGCTGCTTCTGAAATCTGAATCCCCTCCGATTCATCATCCCCTGCTCTGCTGGTGGCAGCAGTAGCGGACACTGATCGATCAGACACGGGATCGCACTGTTCACGGTTCTCCAACACCTTGCATGCCTTCCTTCCACAGATCGCTCGACAGCACAACTACTAGTACCCCTTAGGGCTAGCTTTAATTTTATCATATATATATATATGGCCATGGCCTCCGAGGACAATCGCCTGTGGATTCCCATCACATCACATATGCCAAAGAAAAACTATGGCCATGCTAAGTTTCTCCTCAAATTTCAAACTTCACTATTTATCAAAGCGAATCTTACATGTATAGAGTAGTAAACGTGTGTTAATGACAAAACCCATTCCATAACCCCCGGGTAACTTCGCGAGACGAATCTAATGAGCCTAATTAGGCCATGATTAGACAACGTCGTGCTACAGTAAACAATCTCTAATGACGGATTAATTAGGCTTAATAGATTCGTCTCGCGATTTTCCGTCCATCCGTCTAATTAGTTTTATAATTAGATCATGTTTAGTCCTCCTAATCTTGGGTTTAAAATTACGGATTCAAAAAGTTTGAATAGTTCTGGGAACTAAACATGGCCATATATATGAAAAATACCTAGAGTTCAGGGCTCAGGAGTCTTCTCTTACATTATTTACAGGCAGCAATATAGTAGTACGTACACAATGCAAATTAGGGTCAGATATATAATAATCCACCTTGATTAATTCTTGGTACTACTTAGGATTAGGAGTAAGTAATAATAATTAGGTAAATTAAGGAAGACACCAAAAGGCTGTAAGAAGCAAGCGTCTGAATTAGCAAAGTGATGCTGCTCTGCTCTGGAGATATGATCGACCCGGATGGAGGCACCACTGTTGTTGGCCGTCGCTTTTGGCGTTGATCCGGCCGGGGGTGGTCACGCTTTAGTCATTTGCTGTTGGTGGGGCCACGACAGCC
>CM014278.1:67594435-67627028 GCA_004135705.1 Alloteropsis semialata | reverse complement strand
TGTTGAGTTGAGAGAGAGCAGCAACTGCATGTCTGCAGACTGCAGCAGCAGGAGCCAGGAGAGAGAGGTCATTCAGAATCCATGGACCATGGTAGCCAAGCAAACGGTCCAGTTGGGAGCGAGGAGGGAGATGGACCCGGGCCGGGCGGAACGGAACAGACGGACAACACAGCTGCCGTACCGTTTGATGAACCAACCAGTAACTACCTGTTGCCCGATGATGGACCCGCAACTGCTCAGACACGGATGTTCAACTGCCCAAGAAGCTAGAATCCATCCAATCCAATATTATTAAGCATCGGCTGTCGTGGCCCCACCAACAGCAAATGACTAAAGCGTGACCACCCCCGGCCGGATCAACGCCAAAAGCGACGGCCAACAACAGTGGTGCCTCCATCCGGGTCGATCATATCTCCAGAGCAGAGCAGCATCACTTTGCTAATTCAGACGCTTGCTTCTTACAGCCTTTTGGTGTCTTCCTTAATTTACCTAATTATTATTACTTACTCCTAATCCTAAGTAGTACCAAGAATTAATCAAGGTGGATTATTATATATCTGACCCTAATTTGCATTGTGTACGTACTACTATATTGCTGCCTGTAAATAATGTAAGAGAAGACTCCTGAGCCCTGAACTCTAGGTATTTTTCATATATATGGCCATGTTTAGTTCCCAGAACTATTCAAACTTTTTGAATCCGCAGTTTTAAACCCAAGATTAGGAGGACTAAACATGATCTAATTATAAAACTAATTACACGAGATGGACGGAAAATCGCGAGACGAATCTATTAAGCCTAATTAATCCGTCATTAGAGATTGTTTACTGTAGCACGACGTTGTCTAATCATGGCCTAATTAGGCTCATTAGATTCGTCTCGCGAAGTTACCCGGGGTTATGGAATGGGTTTTGTCATTAATACACGTTTACTACTCTATACATGTAAGATTCCCTTTGATAAATAGTGAAGTTTGAAATTTGGGGAGAAACTTACCATGGCCATAGTTTTTCTTTGGCATATGTGATGTGATGGGAATCCACAGGCGATTGTCCTCGGAGGCCATATATATGATAAAATTAAAGCTAGCCCTAAGGGGTACTAGTAGTTGTGCTGTCGAGCGATCTGTGGAAGGAAGGCATGCAAGGTGTTGGAGAACCGTGAACAGTGCGATCCCGTGTCTGATCGATCAGTGTCCGCTACTGCTGCCACCAGCAGAGCAGGGGATGATGAATCGGAGGGGATTCAGATTTCAGAAGCAGCAGCTAGTAGAGTAGCCGGGAGAGGAATGGAAAGCCAAGGAAGGAAGGAACGAACCTTGCATGAGGGGTCCTGGGCCTCGGTGACGGCCCTCAGCTCGGCCACCTGCTTCCATTCCGCGGCGTCGCCGTCCTTGTGCTGCTGCCCGCCGTTGGTGCTCACATCTTGCTGCTGCTGGCAGTCCATGGCGGGCGGCGGCGAGGCCCCCTCGATCGGCCTCAAAGGATGGATGGGTTGAGAAATGAGAAACGGCGACTGGAGCGGCGGCAGCCGGGAGGGGAGGTTTTATAGCTAGGCGGCGGCAACTGACTCCATCTCTGGCTGCTCCAGGGTCCAGGTCGTCTGAATGAAGGAGGGAGAGGGAGGAGAGGCCGCCACGGTGACACACACGCTCGGCTCACCTGCAGCTGAGCTGTTTCCCGGGGTGAAAACGAAATATGCCGTTGGCTCGCCGGCTATTTATGGCACTGCTTGATTGATTGGAAATCTGGAGAGCTATGAATCTGGGAATCTATGGAACGAGATTGCCGTGGGGCGGTAAAAGTTGTTTGAATATAATCCTTTTCCTTCAGTTGCTGTAGCTTGTTGACTGATTGCGGATTTGGAGACTTGCATTGGTTACAGTGCGGCTACGTACTCTGAGGAACATCAGGTCATGCATCAACCTATAGCTAGCGATCTCTCTATGTCTCTAGTGATTGGTGGCGCACCGTTAGCAGGCTGCACCTGATTAACAACAACGGCAACAACAATAACACGTGGGACGTGGCCTTCCTTCAACTCAATCAAGGGGCCGGCCGGGTCGTCGAGGAATCCAGGATGCATGATTCAATTGTTTGTTTGTGTGGTCTTGGACGCGACGACCCAGGGCTGGGCGTGGTACCATCGATCCATCGAATTTGACACCTCACACCGTTTATTTGCGTGTACTGATGACAGCAAGAATCAAGACTCTCTCTTTCTTTTACCAACTCCTAGCACGATCGAGTGAGCAACTAGTATATACACACTGTGTGGATTGCCGTGTGTGTGTTGGAAAAAAGGAAAGCTATCGGCAGACCGAGACGTGCGTCCTAATGGCTAGCTAATCAAAACGACGACCGGACCCCAATCACGAACACGTTCTTCCTTCATTGTAACAGGCGGCCTGGCAAAGCAAACTCTTGAAACAAAACTTTTTTTACACAATCCATCACAGTCAAGATTTTTTTTATTATTATGCTAGAAAATCCAGTATTACTAACCAACATATGCAAACTAACAATCCATCACAGTCAAGATTTTTTGTATTATTCTAGAAAAATCAGTATACTAGGTACCCAACATATGCAAACTAATGCAACTTTGAATATTTCACAGTCAACAATTTTTTTACACAATCCATCACAGTCAACATTTTTTTATTATGCTAGAAAAATCGGTATAAAATGTTGACTGTGATGGATTGTGTAAAAAAATTGTTGACTGTGAAATATTCAAAGTTGCATTAGTTTGCATATGTTGGGTACCTAGTATACTGATTTTTCTAGAATAATACAAAAAATCTTGACTGTGATGGATTGTTAGTTTGCATATGTTGGTTAGTAATACTGGATTTTCTAGCATAATAATAAAAAAAAATCTTGACTGTGATGGATTGTGTAAAAAAAGTTTTGTTTCAAGAGTTTGCTTTGCCAGGCCGCCTGTTACAATGAAGGAAGAACGTGTTCGTGATTGGGGTCCGGTCGTCGTTTTGATTAGCTAGCCATTAGGACGCACGTCTCGGTCTGCCGATAGCTTTCCTTTTTTCCAACACACACACGGCAATCCACACAGTGTGTATATACTAGTTGCTCACTCGATCGTGCTAGGAGTTGGTAAAAGAAAGAGAGAGTCTTGATTCTTGCTGTCATCAGTACACGCAAATAAACGGTGTGAGGTGTCAAATTCGATGGATCGATGGTACCACGCCCAGCCCTGGGTCGTCGCGTCCAAGACCACACAAACAAACAATTGAATCATGCATCCTGGATTCCTCGACGACCCGGCCGGCCCCTTGATTGAGTTGAAGGAAGGCCACGTCCCACGTGTTATTGTTGTTGCCGTTGTTGTTAATCAGGTGCAGCCTGCTAACGGTGCGCCACCAATCACTAGAGACATAGAGAGATCGCTAGCTATAGGTTGATGCATGACCTGATGTTCCTCAGAGTACGTAGCCGCACTGTAACCAATGCAAGTCTCCAAATCCGCAATCAGTCAACAAGCTACAGCAACTGAAGGAAAAGGATTATATTCAAACAACTTTTACCGCCCCACGGCAATCTCGTTCCATAGATTCCCAGATTCATAGCTCTCCAGATTTCCAATCAATCAAGCAGTGCCATAAATAGCCGGCGAGCCAACGGCATATTTCGTTTTCACCCCGGGAAACAGCTCAGCTGCAGGTGAGCCGAGCGTGTGTGTCACCGTGGCGGCCTCTCCTCCCTCTCCCTCCTTCATTCAGACGACCTGGACCCTGGAGCAGCCAGAGATGGAGTCAGTTGCCGCCGCCTAGCTATAAAACCTCCCCTCCCGGCTGCCGCCGCTCCAGTCGCCGTTTCTCATTTCTCAACCCATCCATCCTTTGAGGCCGATCGAGGGGGCCTCGCCGCCGCCCGCCATGGACTGCCAGCAGCAGCAAGATGTGAGCACCAACGGCGGGCAGCAGCACAAGGACGGCGACGCCGCGGAATGGAAGCAGGTGGCCGAGCTGAGGGCCGTCACCGAGGCCCAGGACCCCTCATGCAAGGTTCGTTCCTTCCTTCCTTGGCTTTCCATTCCTCTCCCGGCTACTCTACTAGCTGCTGCTTCTGAAATCTGAATCCCCTCCGATTCATCATCCCCTGCTCTGCTGGTGGCAGCAGTAGCGGACACTGATCGATCAGACACGGGATCGCACTGTTCACGGTTCTCCAACACCTTGCATGCCTTCCTTCCACAGATCGCTCGACAGCACAACTACTAGTACCCCTTAGGGCTAGCTTTAATTTTATCATATATATATATGCGCCTCCGAGGACAATCGCCTGTGGATTCCCATCACATCACATATGCCAAAGAAAAACTATGGCCATGGTAAGTTTCTCCCCAAATTTCAAACTTCACTATTTATCAAAGGGAATCTTACATGTATAGAGTAGTAAACGTGTATTAATGACAAAACCCATTCCATAACCCCGGGTAACTTCGCGAGACGAATCTAATGAGTCTAATTAGGCCATGATTAGACAACGTCGTGCTACAGTAAACAATCTCTAATGACGGATTAATTAGGCTTAATAGATTCGTCTCGCGATTTTCCGTCCATCCATGTAATTAGTTTTATAATTAGATCATGTTTAGTCCTCCTAATCTTGGGTTTAAAACTGCGGATTCAAAAAGTTTGAATAGTTCTGGGAACTAAACATGGCCATATATATGAAAAATACCTAGAGTTCAGGGCTCAGGAGTCTTCTCTTACATTATTTACAGGCAGCAATATAGTAGTACGTACACAATGCAAATTAGGGTTAGATATATAATAATCCACCTTGATTAATTCTTGGTACTACTTAGGATTAGGAGTAAGTAATAATAATTAGGTAAATTAAGGAAGACACCAAAAGGCTGTAAGAAGCAAGCGTCTGAATTAGCAAAGTGATGCTGCTCTGCTCTGGAGATATGATCGACCCGGATGGAGGCACCACTGTTGTTGGCCGTCGCTTTTGGCGTTGATCCGGCCGGGGGTGGTCACGCTTTAGTCATTTGCTGTTGGTGGGGCCACGACAGCCGATGCTTAATAATATTGGATTGGATGGATTCTAGCTTCTTGGGCAGTTGAACATCCGTGTCTGAGCAGTTGCGGGTCCATCATCGGGCAACAGGTAGTTACTGGTTGGTTCATCAAACGGTACGGCAGCTGTGTTGTCCGTCTGTTCCGTTCCGCCCGGCCCGGGTCCATCTCCCTCCTCGCTCCCAACTGGACCGTTTGCTTGGCTACCATGGTCCATGGATTCTGAATGACCTCTCTCTCCTGGCTCCTGCTGCTGCAGTCTGCAGACATGCAGTTGCTGCTCTCTCTCAACTCAACAGTTAGTCCAACCAGAAATAGCCACCCAACCCCCAACAACCACGTGCCTGCCTAGTGCATCCTGACTACAGTATGTGTCTCATCACACGTCGTTTTCTAAATGAAACCAACCAACCGTGGGGAAACACATACAGAGAGGTTAGTTGTTTAAGACCGCTGGAAAGTAGTAGTAATTACTTTGTTTGTCTTGTCTGAGAATATATACTTCTCCAGTTTCTTTCTTCAGTTCTTGTGTGTGTGTGCCAAGAAAACGGTTGTGGTGGTGCACCTAACTTAATTACTGATGATCCATCCCTTGATTGACTGACTCCTTGATTCAGTTCAGCATTTATACTCGTACTATACTATATTAGTATATCAGACTGAGTGATGGAAAATGTGCACCATATAGTGCTAGTGCAGTGGCCCTAAAAAAATAGTACGAGCACGGTGGAGTCGATGGCGAGGCCGTATGGTATGGATCGGACTCGATTTGGGCCATGCATCTCGTGGCTCAGAAAAGGCACCCATAAATGTTGCTGCCCCAGGCCTCAACCCAAGTGGATGGGATCCACCGGCTCCGATCCTGTCGATTCGCTCTTAATCTCATATGGATCCATCACACGCACCGGCCTAACCAACAGATTAGGACGTGCCTTGCCTGCTCATCTCTGATCGACCATCTGTCAACTGCAACGCTGCCTGCATGCGTGCTCAGCTAATTAATATAATTGTTCACCGGACGATTCCATAATAATAATCTAAAAAAATAGATAATAATACAATGGCAGGAGGAGGACGACTACATGCTGCGGCGTTTCCTGCGCGCCCGCGACCACCACATCGGCAAGGCGTCGGCGATGCTTCTCAAGTACCTCAAGTGGAAGCCGACGGCGAAGCCCCGCGGGTCCATCTCGCCGGAGGAGGTGGCGCACGAGCTGTCCCAGGGGAAGCTCTGCCTGCAGGGCTACGACCGGCAGGGCCGCCCCATGATCTACGGCTTCGGCGCCCGCCACCACCCGTCCAACCGCGACCTCGACGAGTTCAAGCGCTTCGTCGTCTACGTCCTCGACGCCACCGTCGCCAGGCTGCCCCCCGGCCAGGAGAAGTTCGCCGCCGTCGCCGACCTCAAGGGCTGGGGCTACTCCAACTGCGACATCAGGGCCTACCTCGCCGGGCTCGACATCATGCAGAACTACTACCCGGAGCGCCTGGGCCGCGTGTTCCTCATCCACGTGCCCTACGTCTTCATGGCCGCCTGGAAGATCGTCTACCCCTTCATCGACGACAACACCAAGAAGAAGTTCGTCTTCGTGTCCGACAAGGACCTCGACAGGACGCTCCGGGAGGCCATCGACGACGCGCACCTGCCGGAGATCTACGGCGGCAAGCTCAAGCTCGCCTCGCCGCCGCCGGGCACGAACTGATCACTGCACTGGTGATGCATGATTCGGCACGATCGACGACCGTGCATGTGCATCATATATATCGGAGCATGCATGCATGTGATCGGTCGATGTTGCGATGAGGGTGGTCCGATCCCATCCATTGTACGTACGTACCCCAAGTGAATTATAGCACGCACGGCTATATATAGACAGAGGCACAGTTGAGTGTCAGACCAGATAATCCATGAACTACTACAGCAATTAGCTAGGCAAGTCAAATTAGTAACTTTTTTTTTTGCCATCTCGCTCCGTGGCTGAAGTACAAGCATGCATTATTCTGTAATGAAGCTAGTACTGCAAGGCACAGAAAGATGGTTTCTGTATCCTCTCAACGTTGTACTGCATGCTAGCTGCTTAGTATGTATTAATAAGGTCTTACTGACTGTTAAATGCAGCATCATGTCATGAGTTCAACTGCTACATGTGCCTTTGCCTCAGAATGGTCATCTGCCCTGAATGTGCAAACAGAGGGAGAGAGGGAGGAGCATTGCAGTGATTGCTTGCTGCACCTGCACGTACGTTGCCATCTCTGTCTGATTCGTGGAAAAAAAGAATATAACGTAACGGATGTCAGTCTGACAGAGCTGCTAGTGCCATGCATGATCGAGTTGTTGCAGTTTAGCATGAAATGCCGGGGGGGGGGGGGGGGGGGGGGGGGGGGGGGGGGGGGGGGGGGCGGGGGGGGGGGGGGGGGGGGGGGGGGGGGGGGGGTGGGTGTTCCTCTTCCTCTGCTCCCATCCGGCCGCGGGACCGTGCTACGTTGTCTGGTCCATCAGCAGGTACTCTGCTTCACTGCTCAGGCGGGCCACCATACTAACATATCCCGGTCCAGCCCGCAGAATTGCACCAAACCGCCGCCGCCACTTGTTTTGTACCGTCGACAAACCGCGGAACTGCAGCTGCCAGCTGGAGTCGCTCGCTGTTCGTCGTCCTTGCTCCATCATCGCTCTTCTCTCTTCCCGGTCCGGCTTGTCTGACTTGCTGAAGCAAAGTCACCGAAAAAACAGTAAAATGAGTCTGTATGAACAGCGTTCCTGACTTAATTCACTGTAGCAAAAATAATGTACCGATTTTACTGTATCAAGTGCACTGTAGCAGTATCACTGTAGCGCAGGATCTGGTCCATCCATCAGCAAACAAACGGTCCACGATCATCAGGAAGTCACGGTTACTGTGCTTTTCTCACTCGCCTCAAGCAAGTCAGAGAATCCACGGCGCTCTCTTCCCCCCATGCGATGCTTTGTTTTCCTATTCATAAAAACAGATATACAAAAAATGAAGAAGAGTTCGGCCCAGGCCTTACAACTATCATCGGCCCATATTCCGACGAGAGCTTGGGCCTCGCTGCTTGAATTGGGGGCAAGCACTTCGTTCGGCCCAGTGGCCCACAGAACTATGGCAAGTGAACCCGGACGGCCTTTCCTGGAGTAACAGAAAAGAAAAGAAAAAAAATACTCCCTCCGTTTCAAATTGTAAGTCATTCCAAGATTCTTGGAAAGTCAAACTATCTCAAGTTTGACCAAGTTCTCTACAATAAAGTACAAATATTTATCATATCAAATAAGTATCATTAGATTCATGGTAACATATGTTTTCATAGTAAGTTTGTTCGATACAGTAAATCTTTGTGATCATCTCTATAATTTTGGTCAAACTTAAAATAGTTCGATTTTCCAAGAATCTTAGAATGACTTATAATTTGGAACGGAGGGAGTATAACCCGGCAATCCCCAAGCGAACAACATGTCAGTCGCTCCATGCGAACATTCGTCTCTCCTCTTGTCGCCATTGCACAAGCTCCCAGCTAGGAACCACTGCACTACAGCTCCTTCAAAGCATCCGCAGAAGCTGTTAAAGCCGGCATTAGCAGGCCACAATCCAATCCGTCCAACAATAAACTAGTAGGCTATAAAGCCGATGCATGGAAACCAAATGCTGATCCAGGCTGGTCGTCAGAACACCTGCGGCCATGGAATTCTCCTCATTGCTCTCCCTTTTCCCCTTCCTTGTCCTCGCGGCCGTCGCCCAAGTAGTAGCCGGCGACGACGGGCTCGCCACGTTCATCGTGCACGTGCAGCCCCAGGAGGGCCACGTCCTCGCCACCGCCGACGACCGGAAGACATGGTACAAGTCGTTCCTCCCCGAGGACGGCCGCCTCGTCCACGCCTACCACCACGTCGCCAGCGGCTTCGCTGCCCGGCTCACGCGGGAGGAGCTCCACGCGCTGTCCGCGATGCCCGGCTTCGTCGCCGCCGTCCCGGACCAGATGTACCAGCTGCAGACCACGCACACGCCTCTCTTCCTCGGCCTGATGGATGATACTGCCCGGCGGCAGGTATCCAGCTCATCCAACGGATCGGAGCGTGGCGGCGGCGCCGGAGTCATCATCGGCATGATCGACACCGGCGTCTTACCGTCCCACCCCTCCTTCAGCGGCGCCGGCATGCCGCCGCCGCCGGCCAGGTGGAAGGGCCGCTGCGACTTCCACGGCCCGGGGCTGGCGTGCAACAACAAGCTCATCGGCGCCATCTCTCTCGTCTCCTGGAGCAACTCTTCCATCGACAAGTCGCCGATCGATGACTCTGGGCACGGCAGTCACACGGCCAGCACGGCGGCGGGAGCTGTGGTGCCGGGCGCTCAAGTTCTCGGCCAGGGCTTCGGTGTCGCCTCTGGGATAGCGCCTCGAGCGCACGTCGCCGTGTACAAGGTCTGCCTCGAGAAGGGCTGCACCATGTCGGACATCCTCGCCGGCGTCGACGCCGCCGTGGACGACGGCTGCGACGTCATCTCGATGTCTCTCGCCGGATCTTCCATGCCGTTCCACAAAGACCCCATCGCCATCGGGGCATTCGGCGCGATCGACAAGGGCGTGTTTGTAAGCATGGCGGCCAGCAACTCCGGCCCCGACGCCAGCTCCGTGTCCAACGAGGCGCCCTGGATGCTCACCGTCGCCGCGAGCACCATGGACCGCTCGATCCGCGCCACGGTCCGTCTGGGAAACGGACTCTTCTTCCATGGCGAATCGCTTTACCAACCGACCGTCTCGCCCTCCGTCGTCTTCCCTCTCGTCTACGCTGGCGCGAGCGGGAAGCCATTCGCGGAGCTCTGCCTCAACGGCTCGCTGGACGGCTTGGACGTCAAGGGAAAGATAGTGCTCTGCGAGGTCGGGGCAGACTTCTCGGAGACCATCAGAGACGCGGTCGTGCACAGTGCCGGTGCTGCCGGCATGATACTGGCGAACAAGTTGGCCCAAGGCCACGACACGCTCGCCACGGACCACATCCTCCCGGCGTCCAACGTCGACTACGCCGCCGGCGTGGCCATCAAGTCCTACATCAACTCGACGTCAAACCCCGTGGCGCAGATCCAATTCCTTGGCACCGTGCTCGGCACGTCGCCTGCTCCGTCCGTCGCCTTCTTCTCCTCTCGCGGGCCTAGCATCCAGAACCCCGGCATCATCAAGCCCGACGTCACGGGCCCCGGCGTGAACGTGCTCGCCGCGTGGCCCTTCCAAGTCGGCCCGCCTTCGTCGCAGCCTCCCTCTGGACCTTACTTCAACATCATCTCTGGCACGTCCATGTCGACACCGCACCTCAGCGGCATCGCGGCGCTTGTGAAGAGCCGGCACCCGGACTGGTCGCCAGCGGCCATTAAGTCGGCGATCATGACGACCGCCGACGTGACCGATCGCGCCGGCAACCCCATCCTTACCGAGCAGCGCGTGCCGGCCGACTGGTTTGCCACCGGCGCCGGCCATGTCAACCCGGACAAGGCCTCAGACCCTGGGCTGGTCTACGACATCGCCGCCGGCGACTACATCGGCTACCTGTGCGGCATGTACACCAGCCAGGAGGTCTCGGTGATCGCGCGCCGGCCAGTTGACTGCGCGGCCGTCACGGTGATCCAGCAGAGCATGCTGAACTACCCGTCGTTCTCGGTGGTGTTCCCGCAGGCGTGGAACTGGAGCACGCCGGCGGTTGTGGAGCGCACGGTGAAGAACGTCGGGGAGGTACCGTCGGTGTACTACGCGGCGGTCGATTTGCTCGACGGTGACGTAACCGTCGAGGTGTCTCCACGCGAGCTGGTGTTCACGGAGGTGAACCAGGAGCAGAGCTTCCAAGTGGTGGTGTGGCCGGGGCAGAAGAATGGCACGAAGGTGGTGCAAGGCGCGCTCCGTTGGGTATCAGACACGTACACTGTCAGGAGTCCTATCTCCATTTCCGCAGCTTGAAGTTTTGAATACCATATATGTTTCCTTAAATCACATATGCTTGTGTGGTTTGAGGGTGCATTATAGCAGCTCCAGTAAACTCTTGAAATAACACTACTACAAAAAAACATTTGTAAGAGCCAGGGTTTTTTTTTTAGGGACGGACTAAAAGGCGACGCGCCCCTATAAATGCGCGCGTGCTACTGTAGCTAAGGGCCGCCCCTAGAAATGCATTTCTAGGGGCGGGTCATGGCATGAGCCGCCCCTAAAATGGGGCGGCTCATGCCATGACCCGCCCCTAGAAATGCATGTTTGTAATTTTTCAATTGAAATTTGAGATTTTTCAAAAGACCTCGGATGGAGAAACAGTCAAAATGAAAGTTGTAGATCATAATAAGTTATGAAACTTTGTAGTTGACAACTTTTTCATTTGAAATCATCTTGTCAACGAAAACTAAATTTTAATGTTCTCAAATTTGAAATTCAAATTCTGTAAACGACCTCGGATGGAGAAACTACCAAAATGAAACTTGTAGATTTCAAAAAGTTATGAAACTTTGTAGTTGAAAACTTTTTAATTTGAAAATGTTTAGGGCCTCAAACAAGCAATTTACACTCGGTTTAGTATAATATGGTAGGAACCAAAACAACATCTAGTCACAGGTGAGAGTGTGGTGCAGTGGTAAAGGAGGCTACGCGAGGGAGAGGTCGTGAGTTCGAATCCCACCAGCCGCGGAGCGCGCGAATTTTACGCGAAAAATTGCGCGAATTGCGCGACTTGGGACGGTTGGGGGGCTTCCCACATTAAAATAAATTGTTTTTGCTATTTTTTGATTTATTTTTGGTCGGTAAAAATGAGCTTCAGGGGCGGACCATGCCATGACCCGCCCCTAGAAACACCATCTTCAGGGGCGGACCATGCCATGACCCGCCCCTGGAAACCATCTTCAGGGGCGGACCATGCCATTACCCGCCCCTGGAAACACGTTTGTTGGGGCGGGCTATTAACCCGCCCCTGCAAATGGCCATTTTTAGCAGCCAAAAGCAGAGGCGGATTTCGGCGCCGCCCCTACAAACATGTTTTTACCCGCCCCTACAAACGTTTTTTGTAGTAGTGTAAGCCCCTACAAAAATTTAGAAGTCATGGGTAAAAAAAATGAACTCCAGCAGGCTCTCTGTTTTAGCCCCCAAATTAGGGAGCTGTTGTCCAAATCCCATCCCACACCCCAAGGTCTAGTGGATCGTGAAAGGGCCTCTAGCCTAGTGGTTAGAGCACTCGAGTAGCACCTAGTAGGCCCGGGTTCGACTCCATGTTGATGTGGAACGAATTAATTGAGTGTGCAACAAAAAATTATACAAAAAATGGGTAGGGGTTTCCTCTGCTGACTTCGGTCAAAAATAGGTCAGGGGGGGGGGTCTCTAGGGAGCCTCTCTCCCAAAATAAACATTAACAGGTGGACCAAAAAAATAGAGAGTATTTAGAGGATATTGCTGGAACTGGGAGAGAAAATCAAGCCTCTAAAAAATAGAGCAATAAACAACCACTCTATTTCTTTGTGTGGGAGTGCCTGTATTTTCTAGGGGATTGACATTTCCTCCCAATTCCAGCAACACCATCTAAACAACCATTTATTTTCTGTTGGCCCACATGTTAGTGTTTAATTTGGAATAGAGGACCCCTAGAGACCCTGGCCTATGTTGGGAATGACCATACTAACGCAGTAGGTCGGTAACAGTAGAAGCAACTAATAGAGAGCAGTAGAGGCTCTCGTAGTCTTATACATCAAGATTTCTCATCTTGGACAGCAACACAAGATTTGGAGCTACAGAGTTGGGATACAGAAGAACCTTACCAAGAGGGGCAGATCAACATATTCTGAACCTTCACAACCTTCTTCTCCCTCTCTTCTCTCTTCTCATTGTGGAGGCTCTATGTGGGTCTTCTCCCTATTTTTAGAGGCTTCTTTCTTATCCTGAAAGGTTGCAACCATTGTGCTAAATGTACCCAAGGTCGGTCCACACTTTAGCTATCTTCCTTATATATGGGGCTGTTCACTATGAGCTTAGTTACTCTCCTCACTGACCATATTATGAGGATGATTTCCCAAAAATCTAGGAGTGTGGGAGGAGATTTAAAAGCCTCTCTATTTTGGGGCGAAGTAGAGGGCCTGCTGGACTTTGTTTGTAAGTTTGTTGACCTCCGGCATCTAAACTTAGAGTAGTGGCTTATTTAGACGGGTTCATTGGAGTTGCTCTTGGCTAGCTCTTATAAGAATCTGGATTTTGGATAATGATAATTCTGGTTGTCGTTTGCATCTCTGGATTAGAAGCTTGATTTTACCCCTAATAAATAATTTCTATTTCTTTGAAGAAAAAATCTCTGTTGAGGGACAGAGGGAGATATATTGTTATAATAAATACTAGGATTCTTAATTATATAATCCACGCAAGAAACCAGGTGTCTAGATCTCATATAGTTTTTTCTGCTAGTTTCTATAATCCATATGAATATCTGAGATCCAAACGGGCGCATAGTACAAAGCGAAAAGCCTCTCCGGATCATAGCGAGAGAGAAAAAGCATCAAAGGGGCAGATTTCACTAGAGCCTGCCGCCACAACTGGGTCCCACCCATGAGCATCCAATTAGTAATACTACAATCCGGCAATTCCCAAGGTAGTACGTGTTCCATGCATTTCTCTGTCGGATGTGGCGGGTGAAAACCCAACCCATTTTGGGCTGGCATCGACGACTTCTTCGGCGTCATGACCTTCTTGAAGGCGATGTCAGGCAATTCCGGCAAGGAGGCTTCTTTCGGCGATGGCTGCTTCCAAAACATTCTTGGTCACTACGTTTAACAGATTTCTTTCGAGGTCACTTCGATGCTTAGATAGCAGCCGATGCATGGTCCATGAGGTGGCGGCCGGTGTTGGGCTGTTGGCCGGATTTGCTCTTGCTTGGCAAATCAAAGCGGAGGTGACCTGATTCTTGGTTGCCGATCCGTTGGAGAAGACCGCCGGGGAGTGACAATAAGATGTTGTATGTCTCATTCCCTACTCAACGATGACCGGAGATAGGTGATCGGCGTTCATGATAGCTACAAGTGACCTCAATAGATTTTGAACTAGACGGTCTTTAGTACTGATATTCATGTACTAAAGTTTTTTAAGATATTTTCTTAGATGTTTGTAATAAACAAGGCTGTGTGCAGTCATGCAGAGGCCGAAAGGCTGTGTGCGTTACTGCAGAGGCCAGAATGTAATTTCATTTTCTAAAAAAAATGCATTTCTCTGTTTGGCTAGCAACATATGTCTCTCTTGTCACGACAGCAGAAGCTCCCAACTAGGGACAACTGGATGCACAGCTCCTACAAGGTAAAAGCATCCACTGCAGCTGCACAATGACCCTGTCAAAGCCGGCATTAGCGAAGCCAGGGACAGCGGCATTAGCGAAGCCAGGGACAGCACCATCACTAGCAATCGCACGCTAGGTTACATCATTATATAATGCACGAGAAGGGCAGAACCAACACCTGCAGCTAGCCATGGGAATAAGCTTCAAGCTCTTCTTACTGCTCTCCCTTGCTCCCTCCCTTCTCGCAATCGCGGCCGTCGCCCAAGTTGCCAGCACCGATGAGCTCACCACATTCATCGTGCACGTGCAGCCTCATGAGGGCCACGTCCTCGCCACCGCCGACGACCGGAGGACATGGTACAAGTCGTTCCTCCCCGAGGACGGTCGCCTCGTCCACGCGTACCACCACGTCGCCAGCGGCTTCGCGGCTCGGCTGACGCGGGAGGAGCTCGACGAGGTGTCCGCGATGCCCGGCTTCGTCAGCGTCGTGCCGGACAAGACGTGTCAGCTGCAGACCACGCACACGCCTCTGTTCCTCGGGCTAGATAGTGCCCGGCAGGACAAGGCGGCGGCGTCCCGCTCCCATGGCGCAGGACGCGGTGGTGGTGCCGGAGTCATCATCGGCGTGATCGACACCGGCGTCTTGCCGTCCCATCCCTCCTTTAGCGACGACGGCATGCCGCCGCCGCCGGCCAGGTGGAAGGGCCGCTGCGACTTCCACGGCCCGGCGCTGGCGTGCAACAACAAGCTCATCGGCGCCCGCTCCCTCGTCTCCTGGAGCAACGCTTCCATGGACACGTCGCCGATCGACGACTTTGGGCACGGCAGTCACACGGCCAGCACGGCGGCGGGAGCAGTGGTGCCGGGCGCTCATGTTCTTGGCCAGGGCTACGGTGTTGCCACCGGGATAGCGCCTCTTGCACACGTCGCCGTGTACAAGGTCTGCACCAAGAAGGACTGCTACTTGTCGGACGTGCTCGCCGGCGTGGACGCCGCCGTCGAGGACGGCTGCGACGTCATCTCGATGTCTCTCGGGTCAGATGGGGGGCCGTTCCATCAGGACCCATTCGCCATCGGGACATTCGGCGCGATCGAGAAGGGCGTGTTTGTAAGCATGGCGGCCACCAACTCCGGCCCGAACGCCAGCTCCGTGTCGAACGAGGCGCCCTGGATGCTCACCGTCGCGGCCACCAACTCCGGCCCGAACGCCAGCTCCGTGTCGAACGAGGCGCCCTGGATGCTCACCGTCGCCGCCAGCACCATGGACCGCTCGATCCGTGCCACTGTCCGCTTGGGGAACGGGCTCTTCTTCCATGGCGAGTCGCTCTACCAGCCGGCCTCATCGCCCTCCGTCTTCCACCCTCTCGTCTACGCGGGCGCGAGCGGCAAGCCATTCGCTGAGTTCTGTGGCAACGGCTCGCTGGACGGCTTGGACGTCAAGGGCAAGATAGTGCTGTGTGAGTTCGGGCCAGGGCCGGACCACAACATCTCGACGATCATCAAAGACGAGGTGGTGCAGAGCGCCGGTGGTGTCGGCATGATACTGGCGAACCAGTTCGTCCAAGGCCACGACACGCTCGCTTCGGCGCATATCCTCCCGGCATCGAACGTCGATTACGCCGCCGGCGTGTCCATCAAGTCGTACATCGATTCGACGCCAGAACCCGTGGCGCAGATCCTCTTCCGTGGCACGGTGCTCGGCACGTCGCCTGCTCCGTCCATCGTCTTCTTCTCCTCTCGCGGGCCTAGCCTACAGAACCCGGGCATCCTCAAGCCCGACATCACGGGACCCGGCGTGAACGTGCTCGCTGCGTGGACGTGGCCCTTCCAAGTCGGCCCGCCTTCGTCGGAGCCTCTCCATGGACCGTACTTCAACATCATCTCCGGCACGTCCATGTCAACGCCTCACCTGAGCGGCATCGCAGCTTTGGTGAAGAGCCGGCACCCGGACTGGTCGCCGGCGGCAATCAAGTCGGCGATCATGACGACCGCCGACGTGACCGACCGCGCCGGCAACCCGATCCTGACCGAGCAGCGCGTGCCGGCCGACTGGTTTGCCACCGGCGCCGGCCATGTCAACCCGGACAAGGCCGCGGACCCTGGGCTGGTGTACGACATCGCCGCCGGCGACTACATCGGCTACCTGTGCGGCATGTACACCAGCCAGGAGGTCTCGGTGATCGCGCGCCGGCGCGTCAACTGCGCCGCCGTCACGGTGATCCAACAGAGCATGCTGAACTACCCGTCGATCTCGGTGGTGTTCCATCAGGCGTGGAACTGGAGCACGCCGGCGGTGGTGGAGCGCACGGTGAAGAACGTCGGGGAGGTGCCCTCGGCGTACTACGCGGCGGTCGATATCTTGGACGACGATGGCGTGACCATCGGAGTATTTCCACGCGAGCTGGTGTTCACGGAGGTGAAGCAGGAGCAGAGCTTCAAATTGATCGTGTGGCCGAGGCAGAAGAATGGCGGCGCGAAGGTGGTGCAGGGCGCGCTCCGTTGGGTGTCAGGCACGCACACTGTGAGGAGCCCCATCTCCATTTCCTTTGCTTGATGCTTGCTACCACATTGCTATATCTAGCTCAGATGTTGGCTGGATTCCCCAGCAAGCTGAGCCTTCATCGCTTGCACTTTTGGATCTACAAGATGTGTCCGTCCTGCAATTCCAATTTCTAATACACATATAAGCATGGTTTTATTGCAAATACAAGGATCGTTTGATATCTTTCTTTTGTCTTTGGTTTGATCATCAACATAAGACAAAACACATAGACTGAAGAAATGTTACCGACCGTAGAATAGGAACACCACCCTCAACTATGTATAGAAAGTCTATCTTTCCTCCCTAAACTCCAAAACCGGGTAACCCACCTCCTTCAACTTTCAAAACCGTTCACTTTACCTATCTGTCCTAGTTATAAGCGGTTTTCAAAGGCGGTTTTACCCTTTTTTAATTAAAAATAAATCTAGTAAATACCTAATGATGTTATTAAACCATGAAAAATATCCTTAAGTTTTTAAAAATTCTAACAAAAATCCTAGAGATGGATTGGGACACAACCTCAATAAAATATTTAAAAGTAGTGCAAATATCAATAAAATCTTCTTGTCGGATATCAATATCCGACCCACTCACCGACAGGTGGGGCCTTGCTATTTTGAGAAGGAGATAGGCGTAAGCAAATCCATAAACCGGGCTGGCAAGGGAAGCGCCGAGCGATAAGGGGGCCGGCCGACCCCATAACGCCTCGGCCGACCCTGTTCCGTCTCGGCCGACCCTTCTTCGCCTCGGCCGACCCTTCTCCGCCTCGCCCGACCCTCCTCCGCCTCGGCCGGGTCCGTGCCGGGCCAGGTGTCACGGGTCAACCGGGGGACCCGGGACGGAAGGGGACCGGGAGGATGCATCGCCGCATATCTACCGCGCCACCTATTAGCATTGATGGGCCACGCCGCGCCGCCCGCCGGGGCAGAGGGATGTAATACACGCTGTTCCAGCCGCCCCACAGGCGCCACGATGCGACATGCACGACCCTAACAAGCTCGGGATTAGGACCTACTCCAACAGCGCCCACAGTGTCCCGCAGGCGGCGGGGCTTCTTCAGCAAACTTCCTGTCAATTCGTTTGTTGAACACGCCTTGTACAAGGTCACTCTCCGGAGGTATAAATAGAAAAATAAGGCCTCCGGGGAAGGGCCGGAGAAAAACACACACGCACCCACTCACAGAGACTTGAGGCTTCTCCTCTCTCTCGACCGCTTGTAACCCCTACTACGAGCAACGCGAGTAACACGAGCTGCCTCCCACTGGACGTAGGGCGTTCGAGCCTGAACCAGTATAATCCCTTGTGTCCTCTCGCGAACCATCCGAGCCTAAACGCGCAATCCACTAAATTTACTAGTTGGTCATTTCTTACACCGACAGTTGGCGCGCCAGGTAGGGGCCTTTGCGCGTTTCGACGGTCACCAGGCTTCGGATGGCCACCCACGGTTCGAGCTGGGCTCCCGGGACGCAGCTGCGTCTCGGAAGTCTGGATTTCGTCATCACCGCCGACGGGGACCTGGCGAGAGTCGCTCCCACGCCCCCGGTCAGCGTCCTCGACGCTGACGTCGCGACCGCCGCCGAGGCTCTCGCGAATGTCAACATCAACGCCCTCGATGACGAGGCTAGCGACCCTCGTCCGAGGGCCGTCGAGGCCCTGCTCCTGAGGCAGCTCGAGACCTTCCTGGGGCCATGGCCCACTCAGGAGGACGCGCGCTGTGTCAGGTTCGCCCTGGCGAACGTCGCCACTCAGCTTGTGGGAGGAGCCCCACTCCCCCTGGGGATGTTGGACTCCCTCCCGCCGTATGCGGCCCCATACGGTCTACGCAATGCGGCTGAAGTCGTGTCACGACTAGTGACGCGCCTCCTAAGCCACGCGCCGGCGAACAGCGAGTTCGTCGGAATGATCGATCACGTCTCCGAATCGGTCTTCGACCTCCTGGACGACAGCGTCTCGGAGACGTCGGATACCGAACTCGTCGGGGAGAGCCGGATACCGAACTCGTCGGGGAGAGCCACCACCCATCCCGCGAGTGCTTCATGGTGGACACCCCCGACGGGGCGGTGGGAGAGGCGAGCGAGAGCGGCTCGGGCCCGGCGGCCCCGGGAGACGGCCTCCCGGCTCACGACGCGCCTGCAGCCGCCCCGGTTGCGAACCAGGCCCCGGCGCCACCAAGGCAGCCAGCCCCGCGAAGAGCGGCCACCTCGCCGCGACTCTCTCACGCCGACAACGCCCGGCAACGCCGGGAGGAGCTCCAAGAGGCCCGCCGCCTTTTGGAGCAGGAGCGGGCACGGGTCGAACAGGAGCGGGAACGCATCGAGCGCGAGCTTCTGCAGATTGGAGACGCGGCCCCGGCGCGGGGACACGCGCGGGACGTGCAACGTCAGATTATCGACGATGACGGTGCCCCGCCCCCGCGTTTTGCCCACGCCGGACAAAACATAGCCGCCGCGGCCATGCTCGTGAGAGGGCTCCCCCCACCGGCGACGCCGGAAGCCCGCAAGGCGCAGCGGGAACTCGGCGAGCTTCTGGAGCGAGCCGCGGCTCAGCAGGCCGAGAGCTCGCAGTCGCGACGACGAGCGTCGCAGATGGGACACCGCGAAGCCTCGAGGCAGCCGTCCGGCGAGCGCGGCGGACGCGATCAGCAAGGGGTCTCGGTGCAGCAGCCCCGTCCCGCCGGGGACGTGGCCCCGATCCAAAAACGGGTCGGCCCGATTCAGGACGCTCGAAGCATCCTGAACGCCCGCCGGCGACGGCTCCCCGAGGACGAGCCCGAGCAGCGACGAGGGCGCGTTCCCCGTCGCGGCGGCCGATACGACGACGATGAGGGCGAAAGGACGCCGAGCCCGGACGTGCCAGGACCGCGGGCCTTTAGCTCACGGATCCGAGCAGCCCCTCGTCCCGCCAACTTTAGAGCCCCGTCGAACTTCCCAAGGTACGGCGGGGAAACCGATCCTGAGCTCTGGCTTGAGGACTACCGACTCGCCTGCAGGGCCGGAGGAGCCGACGACGATGACTTCATCATCCACAACCTGCCACTTCATCTGGCCGACTCGGCACGGGCTTGGCTCCAACATGTCCCCGCGGGACAAATCGGGAGCTGGTCCGATCTGAGAGAGGTCTTCGTGGGGAACTTCCAGGCGACTTACAATCGCCCTGGGAACCCATGGGACCTCAGGAGCTGCAGGCAGAAGCAGGGGGAGACGCTCCGGGAATACATCAGACGTTTCTCCCGGCAGTGTAACGAACTCCCTAACCTCGCTGACGCCGACGTCATCGGGGCGTTCCTCACGGGAACGACGTGCAAGTCCCTCGTCCACAAGCTCGGGCGGAAGAGTCCTCGCACCGCGAAGGAGCTGCTTGACATCGCTACGAGTCACGCAGCCGGCGAGGAGGCGGTAGGGGCCATCTTCCACCAGTCGGCCGACCCGAAGGGTAAGCAGACGGAGGAAGCGGAGGGAGGCCCATCGGAGCCCCCCGCCAAAAAGAAGAAGAAGGGCAAGGGCAGGCGGCACGACAGCGAGGCCACCATGGTGGCCGCCGCCGACCCAAAGCCGGCCTTCAAACCTCCGACTGGGGAGGTTCCCGACCATTTCGAGAAGAAGTGGAACGGGCCATGCCCGAATCACGAGTACCCCGTCAAGCACCTGTACAAGGACTGCTCCCTCATGAAGAAATTCATGACTGGGAGTCTCCCGCAAAAACCGGCGCCCCGACCGAGGAAGTCCGACCAGGCCCCGAAGGAGATGGGGGCGGGTGAAAACACGGACGCCGATCCCTATCCGGAGCCGGACGGATGTTTGATGATCTTCGGCGGGACGGAGGCGTCGGTGAGCAAAGGACGGGCCAAGGTGGAACGCCGAGAGGTGTACGCCGCCGAACCGGCGACCCCGACCTTCCTCAAGTGGTCCGAGGCGTCCATCACCTTCGATCGGGCCGACCATCCGCAATTCGTCCCGAGGCCGGGTAAGTACCCCTTAGTGGTCGACCCGGTCATAGGACGTAAGCGCCTCACCAAGGTGCTGATGGACGGTGGCAGCGGGCTTAACATCCTCTACGCTGACACGCTGGACGCCATGGAGATTGACCGAGGACGCATTCGTCCGACCGGGGCACCTTTCCACGGGGTGGTCCCCGGTAAGCAAGCCGTCCCCCTCGGTCAGATCGACCTCCCTGTTACGTTTGGGTCTCCGACCAACTTCCGGACGGAGACCCTCACGTTCGAGGTGGTGGGATTCCATGGATCCTACCACGCCATCTTGGGCCGCCCATGCTACGCGAAGTTCATGGCCGTCCCCAACTATACCTACCTCAAGCTCAAGATGCCTGGGCCGAGGGGGGTGATCACGGTGGGGGCGTCGTTCCAGCGGGCTCACCAGTGCGAGGTGGAAAGCTGTGAGCTGGCATCAGCCATCATAGCGTCAACCGAAGAGCTTGCCCCGATTAAGGCGCGTCTCGTCGAAGAGGCGCCCGACTTCACTCACGGCTTGGCGTCGTTCGAGCCGCTCGAAGGCACCAAGGAGATCCAGCTGAATCCCGACCACCCGAGCACGAAGGTGGCGCGGATCGGAACCAAGCTGTCTCCCAAATAGGAAGGCGCGCTCGTCGACTTCCTCCGCGCAAACGTCGACGTGTTTGCGTGGAAGCCCTCGGACATGCCGGGCATTCCGAGAGAGGTCGCCGAGCATTCCTTGGACATCCGGCCCGGGTCCCGACCCGTGAAGCAACGCCTCCGGCGCTTCGACGACGAGAAGCGCAAGGCAATCGGTGAGGAGATCGCGAAGCTTCTGGTGGTCGGCTTCATCAAGGAAGTGTATCACCCCGAGTGGTTAGCCAATCCCGTCCTTGTACGAAAAAAGAATGGGAAATGGAGAATGTGTGTTGATTATACTGCTCTTAACAAAGCGTGCCCAAAGGACTCTTTCCCTTTGCCGCGCATAGACCAGATAGTCGACTCGACCTCGGGGTGCGAAACCTTATGCTTCCTTGACGCGTATTCAGGGTATCACCAGATAGCGATGAAGGAGTCCGACCAGCCCGCGACTTCTTTCATCACCCTGTTCGGATCGTATTGTTACGTAACGATGCCATTCGGGCTTAAAAACGCCGGCGCCACCTACCAACGGTGCATGCTTAGGTGTTTTGACGAACTCATCGGACCGACCGTCGAGGCATACGTGGACGACATCGTTGTCAAGTCCAAACAAGCCGACCAGCTCGTGGCCGACCTGGAGAGCACGTTCGCCAAACTCAGGGCGAACGATGTTAAGCTCAACCCCGAAAAATGCGTTTTCGGGGTGCCCAGGGGGATGCTTCTGGGCTTCATCGTGTCCCGCCGAGGGATAGAAGCCAACCCCGAGAAGATTAACGCCATTGCCAAGATGGGCCCGATCCAGAACCTAAAGGGAGTGCAACGGGTCACCGGGTGTCTAGCCGCATTGAGTCGGTTCATCTCGCGTCTCGGCGAAAAGGTCCTTCCTCTGTACCGGCTCTTGAAGAAGTCCGAGCGGTTCGTTTGGACGAACGAGGCCGAGACGGCGCTAAACCACATCAAGGCGGTCTTGATGAATCCGCCGATCCTGGTCCCGCCAAACACCGGCGAACCTCTTCTCCTCTACATCGCGGCGACTACTCAAGTGGTAAGTGCGGCGTTGGTGGTGGAGCGCGAAGAAGAGGGGCACGCCCTCAAGGTACAGCGCCCGGTGTACTTCGTAAGCGAGGTGCTCGGAGACACCAAGACGAGGTATCCGCAGATCCAGAAGCTGTTGTATGCGGTCCTCATCTCCAAAAGGAAGCTCCGCCACTACTTCGACTCGCATCCGGTCACAGTGGTGAGTTCTTTCCCCCTCGGTGAGATTATAAATAATCCTGACTCGACGGGTCGGATCTCGAAATGGGCTATGGAACTGATGGGCCAGGGCATCACCTATGCCCCGCGGACGGCCATTAAGTCCCAGGCCCTCGCCGACTTCATCGCAGAATGGACCGAGATCCAGCTACCCACAGCCCCTGTTGATCAGGAGTACTGGGTGATGTATTTTGACGGCTCGTTGACTCAGACGGGAGCAGGGGTCGGCTTAGTTTTCGTTTCGCCCCTCGGGGTGCGGATGAAATACGTGATCCGACTGCATTTCCCTGCTTCCAACAACGCGGCCGAATACGAGGCCCTGATCAATGGCCTGAAGATAGCTATCGAGTTAGGAATTCGACGCCTCGAGATTCGAGGCGATTCCCAACTCGTGGTTAATCAGGTCATGAAAGAGTCAAGCTGCGAAAGCGAGACCATGGCCGCGTACTGCCAGGAAGTGCGAAAGCTCGAGGACAAATTCGATGGCCTCGAGCTCCGACACATCAAAAGGCGGTTCAACGAGGCCGCCGACGCTCTGGCTAAGAAAGCATCCGGCCGGGAGCCCGTCCCGACTGGAGTCTTCGCCAGCGACCAGCAATGCCCTTCAGTAAAGCTCCCCTGCGCAGCGCGAGCTGAACCGTGCGGCCACGGCTCCGCGGAGCGAAGTGCTCTGGGCTCGGGGGCTGGCGAGAACGGGACCGAGGTCGCGGAAGGGTCGGGAACCGGCGCCGAGCCGACCAACCAAGCCCTATCCGACCTGCTCGCTCTCGCCGACGCGACGCTGACCGAGGACCGGGGGCCGGACCCCGGCACCACGGATTGGCGACAGCCCTTCCTCGACTACTTGCTACGGGAAAAACTCCCGACGAGTAAGACGGAGGCCCGCCGTGTTGCTCGGCGCGCCAAATCCTACGCGATTGTAGAGGGCGACCTATACAGACGCAGCCCCACGGGAATCCTCCAACGGTGCATCCCCTTTGACCAGGGTAAGGAGCTGTTGAGGGACATCCACGGAGGCGCGTGTGGCCACCACGCCGCACCCCGCAGCCTTGTCGGAAACGCGTTCCGACAAGGGTTCTACTGGCCGACGGCCGTGAAGGACGCTGTTGAAATCGTGCGCACCTGCGAAGGGTGTCAGTTCTTTGCGAGGCAAACACACCTTCCTGCGCAAGCCCTCCAAACGATCCCCATCACCTGGCCGTTCGCTGTCTGGGGTTTGGACATGGTCGGGCCCCTCAAGAAGGCGCCCGGGGGCTTCGACCACTTGCTTGTCGCCGTCGACAAGTTCACCAAGTGGATAGAAGTCCGACCAATCGCGACAATCCAATCGAAAGAAGCTGTCAAATTCTTTCTCAACATCGTTCATCGGTTCGGCGTGCCCAATTCCATCATCACAGACAACGGAACCCAGTTCACCGGGAAGAAATTCCTGCGATTCTGCGATGAGTACCACATACGGGTCGATTGGGCCGCCGTCGCACACCCTCGCACAAACGGGCAAGTAGAACGCGCGAATGGGATGATTCTGCGAGGACTCAAACCCCGAATATTCGAGTGTTTGAAAAAGTTTGGAGAACGCTGGGTCGAAGAGCTCCCGGCGGTGGTTTGGAGCCTGCGCACGACGGTGAGTCGCGCGACGGGCTTCACCCCGTTCTTCATGGTATATGGGTCGGAAGCCATACTTCCAACCGACCTCGACTATGGGTCCTCGCGCGTCCGCACCTATGACGACGGAGGCAACCAAACCTCCCTCGAGGACGCGGCCGACCAGTTGGAAGAGGCCAGGAAGGTCGCTTTGGCCCACTCGGCAAAGTACCAACAATCCCTGCGGCGCTACCACGACCGGCGCATCAGGGGACGCGCATTCCAGGTCGGCGATTTGGTGCTGCGTCTCGTCCAAAGCAACAAAGGCAAGCACAAACTCTCGTCGCCCTGGGAAGGTCCGTTCATCGTCTCCCAAGTCCTCCGACCCGGCTCGTACAAGCTGAAGAACGCGGAAGGAGAGGAGTACACCAACGCCTGGAACATCGAACAGCTACGTCGTTTCTATCCCTGACTACTCTAAGCTACCTATTATCGTTTAAGCGTATTCCTTTCATTTCGAGAAGCGACGCCCGACCCTTGTCTTCCGACCAAGGGTCGGACGTCACTCGGGGGCTAGCCTGCGTCCCCCAGGTCCTTGACCCTCGGCAGATTCACATACCTAAGACTAAGGAAAAAGGGTGCTGGACAATAAAGCGACACGCGCTCACTAGTCGGAACGCTAAAGGACAAAGGCCCCAGTGGCAACGGTTCAAAAAGCTCACTAGTAAACCGCGTGGTTCGCTTCATTCCAAACACGCCCTGACAGCTTAGTCAGGGGGACGGGAAAGGCCGAGTGTCAACGACGCAAACGCTTAAGTTCATTACAAAGGCAGATATGACTGTCTAAGAACTGAAAGAAAAGAAAAGAAAAACTAATCAGGGCGCCCACGGCCCTTCTTCTTCTGCAGTCTTGGTGGCCAGGATGGACGCCAGCGGCGACACCTCCTCTTCGAGCGCGATCACCTCCTCCCTCGTCGTGCCAGGAGCGAATCCTTGGGCGAGGTACCTTAGGGCGATGTCAGAGTAGTGGGAGCGGGCGACAGCGAAGGCACGGCGCACCCCGATAAAGAGCCCGTCACTCGCCATGGATCGAGCCCGAGCCGGGATGCGCTCGGTGTCGGCGAGCAGCGAGCTTGGCCCTCGCTGCGACCTCATCCCAAGGTCGTCGAGAACAACGCCAACCACCGTGCGGAGGGCGTCATGCTCGTCTCCCTCGTGCAGCAGCAGCCCTTCGAGGTTGCGCGCCTCAGTCTCGAGACGCTCGATCGTCGCGCGATCCGTCGCCGCCGCCTCGCCCAAGGAAGCGCACTGCGCCTCGGCTTCCTCACGGGAGCTCCGCTCAGCCTCGAGGGCTTGGCCCGCAACCTCAAGGTCGCGGACCTGCGCCTCGATGAGTCCTCTGGCCTCATCGCGCTCCGCCGCCACCTGAGCCAGCTGAGTACGAGTCCCCTCGAGAACGGCGGTGATGCGGTCCCGGTCGGCTCGCAGGCGCTCCACCTCGCGGACCAGGCCCAGCCGGACCTGCTCCCGAGCCGCCGAGTCCCTCTCCCAGGAAACCATGACGTCGTACTTAAGCTTTTCGACGTCCTCGGCGTGTTCGCATGCCTCCGCGAGCCGCCCCCGCAAGGACTCGATCTCCTGGCGGGCTGCAGCCACCTGCCCCTCGAATTCGCCCCGCGCATCCTCACGGGCGGCTGCAACCTCTCGCCGGGCGGCTGCTAGCTGTTCCTTCAGGGCATCGCGCTCGGCGGCGGTCGCAGACAGGAGGTCCCACGAACCCCTCTCCCGGCGCAGGAAGAGGGACTTCTCCCGGCTACGAGCCATCAGGGACTACGAAAATCGAACCAGAGTCAGATCAGCTCAGGAAAAGAAGAAAAAGAAAAAACAAACGAAGAGATGGTTACCTCCCCGCAAGGAATGACGACGTCGCGGGTGGCCTCCAGAGCGGAGTTAAGCGACCGAACCGCCAGCCCGACCCCGGCGCGGATCCGAGAAGCCTCGTCGCTCTCCTCGGCATCGTCCAGGGAGAAGACGACCTCACCTGAGGCGCGGTCGCCCAGTCCACACGCGGGCCCCCGAATACGAAGGGGTCCCCTCCTTGTCGGACGACCTCGCGGCTCTCAGAGGTGTCGGCGGCGGAACGGGTCTCCCGACCCGAACTCGATCCCGCGGCCTCTCCCCCCGCGAAAGCGGCCGAGGTCTCCACTCCATGGGCCGAAGGCGCGGAAAAAGAAGGCGCCATCGCCCCGATCAGGCCGGCGTAGGAAGGACCTCCTCCTCCTCGCGGTCGGCGCCGTCCAGAGGCGCGGCTGGCTCCGAGACGGACCCTTCCCGCGGCGTGCCATCTCCTAAGCCGCCTGGGCCCCCGACCGAGGCGGAAGTCAGCCCCGCCCCCTCTGCTCCTTCTTGCCGGGTGTCCTCCAGCGCCAAGTCATCCGGGGCCTCCTCGCCCCTCTCCGCCCTCTCCCCGGGGAAAGGCTCGACCGCCTGGGCCGCGGGGATGGGATCCTCCCGGTCCGCGCCGGGCCCGGAGGGCACCAGTTCCGCCTCCTCGGACACGCCTCCGGTTGGCGCGGCCACCTCGGGCAGGACGACGTCTTCCGTCCCGGCCGGAGCGTCCGCAGGCGGAAAGCACAGCCCAACGAGGGCCTCGGGAATGGCCCCGGTCGGAAGCGCGGACTCGCCACCCGACACCACGGCGAGCTGCTGCTGGAGAGGAAGCGGGTCGAGCACCCTTCCCACCGAGGGGTCACCCAGGCTGATACCACGGCTCGTCGCCACCGCGGAGATCTGGCGTGCGAGCCGCTTGGTAGGCGCCAGTCCCAAGGGAGTCACTTGACTCCCCCTCCTGCGAACAAAGGGAGATCTCACGCACGCGCCTCGACGAAGGCGAGGAGGACGAATGATGAAGGGGGAAGAGACTTACCGATCTGACACGGGAAAACCTCGGGACGGCCGCTTAGCCGGCGGAGCCATCCCCGACTCCGATCCCTCCGCCCGCGCCCGCTTGCCCGGATCGCACCTCGGCGGAGTCCGCCCCCGGGCCGGCAAGCTCGCGCCGCGAGAGACCTCGCGCGGCGACTGGGTCGGCGGTGGCGTGGGCGCGGTACCGCGGCCACCCGACGGTCCCGCGGCCTCCGGTGCGTCCCGATCGACCGTGGACTCGCGCTGGGAGGTCGGAGAGCTCCACCCGGATCCACTGGAGGACTCCGAAGCGAAATCAAAACCCCCCTCGAAGGGGCCCTGGTCCTCGCTCCACCGCCCATCCTGTCGGGCGTGCAGACGCCGCTGGCGGTACTCCTCCTCAGCCTTCTCGCGAGCCAACCGCTTCCTCTCTTTCTTCGCCTCGGCCTCCGCCTTCTTCAGACGAGCGGCCTCCGCTCGCGCGCGGTTTGAAGCCCGAGCGGCCGCGTCCTCAGGGAGTGGGGGCCGAGAGGCTTTGTAGACCAGAGGGTGCTGAAGAGAAAGAGGCTCAGGTGGCTCGCCGGATTCAAAAATACACGACGAAGACAAATAGAAAAGCCCTAACAACTTACCAGGATGAGGGAGTTGCCCGCAGGGCGCATGACGGGATGACCCCGAATCGGGGACGCGGCGGACTCGCGCAGCACCGCTTCGCGAAGGCGGGCGTTCACCTCCTCGTCCGAGAGGGCCCCGACGGACATCACCGACCCGGTCCAGTCCGCCGCTAGGGTCATCTGATCCAACCTCAGCCGACGGGCCATCAGAGGGAGAACACGACGCGAGTGGTACGCCGCGATGATCCCGGGGCCGGTGACCCCCAGCTCGCGGAGACGAGCGACCGCCGCTAGAAGGCCAGTCAGGTGCGGCCGATCCGCCTTGAGCGGGCCCCAATGCCAACAGTCCGGCCGCCCCTCGATGATCCTCCCGGTGAAGGCCGGGAAGGGAGCGGCCGGGTCGCTCCGCAGGTAAAACCACCGGGGATGCCACCCCTTGTTGGAAGTAATCAGAGGGAGTTGGAGGTAGTGCTTGCCCTGGCGCGGACGCAGTCGGACCCCGGCGCAGCCGTGCGGCCTCGGCTGTCCCTCCCTCTTCACCTCCTCGACATGGAAGTAGTTCCTCCAGAGGTCGAAGTGGGGGTCGATTCCGAGGAACCCTTCGCACAAGGCGACGAACACCGCCACGTGCAGCAGCCCGTTGGGATTGAGATGCTGGAGCTCAATCCCGTAGTAATGGAGGAGCCCGCGGAGGAAAGGATGAGGAGGAAGCCCCAGACCCCGCTCGTGGAAGGGAACGAAAGACACCACGTACCCATCGGGCGGGGAAGGGACTTCCTCGTTGCCCGGCGCCATCCACTCCACCAGATCGGACCGCGGGCACAGGAGCCCGCGCTCCACCAAGCGTTCAAGCTCGGTCTCAGTGACGGAGGAACGGGACCAGGCCATGGCTGGGGAGCAAGGAAGGCGGCGGGCAAAGGGGAGAAAGTATGGACCTTTTTGCAGGTGGCGGCGGCGGTTCAGGAGGCAGGCACGCGGAGGAAGAGGAAGAAGAGACCTCCAGCCCCCCTCCTCTCCGCCTTAAATAGGCAGGCAAGGGAACGGGCAGGGACGCCTCGGGTCTCCCACCTACGCCGCGGCTCGTGGGGCCCACGCGGCCCACGACGCGCGCCCCCGCTCGCCCACGTCTCCCACGTCCCGGGACTCGCGCCCGGGCTCTCTCTCTCTCTCTCTCCCTAAACCTTTCACATTCCATTATTTCGCCTCCTTTTTATTATCCCGCGTCTACTCCTATTTCCCTTTCTCGCGCTTTCATTTTTTAGGAAAAAGGAAGTCGACGCCAGGCCGTTCCTGGGCCGTTCCTGGGCCGAAAGGATGACACGCGCAAACCAAAAAACAGCCCAAGAGTTCTAAGGCCGGCCCTTAGGGTCCGACGGCCGCTCAAAGGCGCCCGAGTGAAGGGGCAGAGACGGGCGGGCCCACTAGAGGCCATAGCCTCGGCACACGAGTGCTGAGGACGCCCCGACTTGCGTTCGAGCCCAAGGCTCCTGACCCCATGTATCTCATCGAAGAGAGGCAACGAGCCCCCGTGGTCGGTCGAACGATCATGGGAACTAAGGGGGTCGGGAGCGATGGGGATTTTTCCGAGGTCGATCACAAGTTGATCCGACGGTCCTCTCTCGGAGGAGGACCGAGGCCTCGCTCGATCTAGCCCGTTAGTAGCTCACCGGGAGCCGTGTTTTGGCCTGAGTGGCAAAACGCGAGGCGTGCCCTAACCTTCCGTCTCGCGAAGGGATTGCGTGAGGGGAAAACGATAAAAAGACGAAACAACCTCCCTCCCCAAAGCGACCGCCTTGGGGGACACTGGGAAGCTGGAATCGCAAAAAGAGACCGACCACGCGGTCGCAGTAAGAGATCCAGAGCCAACCAAATTCCTTTATTCATGAATAAGGGTAAAAAGTACATACGGCCGAGGACCGTGGAACAATACAAACGGATCTCGCCACCCTCGGCGGCGGGGTCGGGCGGCGAAAAACGCGGGGATTTTGGTGCCACGAGAAGAGCCGAGCTGCTGAACGTCGCAGTCCTTCTTGTAGCATCTCCCCATCTGCCAGCACCCAGGGGGGAGCTCGGCAGAGGTTCGCGCTGTGGCGGCGTGACGACGGCGAATCACCACAGACTCCCTCCTTCACCTTGGGGCCGACCGACGCCGGCGACGGCATCACATCGGCGCCCGAGAAAGGATGGGAAGCGCGGCGGTGGCGTCACACGACTCCTGCAACTGCCCTGGCGAGACCCGACCGAGGCCGAGCGCCGGACAAAGTCGAGGAGACGGCGACAGTACCGACGACTCGCTCCCCCCTAGCCCATTTCACCGCCGCCGAGGCGGGGCAATCCGGCAGAGAGAGTCGCAGAGGACGAAATCAACCTTCACTTGCGACACCGAGGAGCGGCCCTCCACGCCGAAACTCCCTAAGGTCGCAGTCATTCTTGTGGCATCAGCAGGTTACTCTCCCGCCCCTTGGGCCAGGAGGACGCCCTCGAGATGATTCCCATACCGGGAATCTCATGCTAGCGCGAGGAAGGGGAGGTGAAGTGGCCGGATGCCCAAAGAAAGAGGACGAAGGACCCTATTTATAGCCCAGAAATACCCAAGCCAGTCCTCCGGTGGGGAATGGGAACTCGCCGCGCGGCCTCTCCAGTAAAGCGTCAGAACCTCACGAGCGAACAGTAAACTCGCCTTAAAAAAGAGGGATGAGGTGACGGCTCGAGAGGGAGGCAGAGCAGGTGTGACGAAAGCCCTGTCCGGCGCAGCAGGGGCGTGCGCCCCTGAACCAGGGAAACAGTGCCTCTGAAAAGACGGGCCGTACCCCCGGTACCTCGGGCAGGCACGGCACCATCCTGCGAAAGTCAAACAGAAGTGACAAAAAGCCTTCGGGCGATTTGACAATTCACCCGCAGGCTCGGGGGCTACACCCACCGGGTGCGCTCGCGCGCCCCGGTGAGGGAGGAGACGAAAATTCGCCGCAGCCTACGGATGAACGATCCGTTCACCCACAGGCTCGGGGGCTACACCCGGTGGGTGCGCTCGCGCGCACCCCCGGGCAATATCCGGACGAACGCGGAAAGGGAGCCCACTCGGAGGATCCCCTATCCTCCGAGCAGGCTCGGGGGCTACTGTCGGATATCAATATCCGACCCACTCACCGACAGGTGGGGCCTTGCTATTTTGAGAAGGAGATAGGCGTAAGCAAATCCATAAACCGGGCTGGCAAGGGAAGCGCCGAGCGATAAGGGGGCCGGCCGACCCCATAACGCCTCGGCCGACCCTTCTCCGCCTCGGCCGACCCTTCTCCGCCTCGCCCGACCCTCCTCCGCCTCGGCCGGGTCCGTGCCGGGCCAGGTGTCACGGGTCAACAGGGGGACCCGGGACGGAAGGGGACCGGGAGGATGCATCGCCGCATATCTACCGCGCCACCTATTAGCATTGATGGGCCACGCCGCGCCGCCCGCCGGGGCAGAGGGATGTAATACACGCTGTTCCAGCCGCCCCACAGGCGCCACGAAGCGACATGCACGACCCTAACAAGCTCGGGATTAGGACCTACTCCAACAGCGCCCACAGTGTCCCGCAGGCGGCGGGGCTTCTTCAGCAAGCTTCCTGTCAATTCGTTTGTTGAACACGCCTTGTACAAGGTCACTCTCCGGAGGTATAAATAGAAAAATAAGGCCTCCGGGGAAGGGCCGGAGAAAAACACACACGCACCCACTCACAGAGACTTGAGGCTTGTCGGATGTTTGGACCCGGCAGTCCACACAGGGTAGCCTACGTGGTTGATTTGTTGAGGGACAGATCGAGGATCAGAAGCCGATGGTAACACAAGACGCAAGGATTGAACAGGTTCGGGCCGTCGAGATGACGTAATACCCTACGTCCTGTGTTGGGGGTGATTGTATTGCTGTGTATGAAGTTCCTGAAGGATCTCCGTAGTTGGGTTCTGTCCTAGGTTGAACGATTGCTCGTAATGTCCTGTTCTGGAGGGGGGTCTCAAGGCGCCTTATATAGTCCGGCTGCCTTGAGTTACAAGTCAGCTAGAGATCGTAACCTACCCGAAATACAAGGATGCGATCCTATAACGATTACAGATATCTTTCCCTATAATTCCGGCTAGTTTATCTTGATCTCCGAGCTTCTTGCGGGATACGCCGTCTGCTTCCTTGCCGCGCGGGCCGTCGCGCCCACCCGGCTCGTCCGACTGGTGGGCCACCCAGTCTGACAAACCGATCCAGTTGCACTCGGATTGGGCCGCCCCTTGCTGGTTGGGCCAATCCGCCTTCTGGGTACCCCTGGGGGTCTACCCCCGACAAGCCCCCGAGTAGTACGTGGTTGAGAGACAAGTCGGCGAGGTCGTGCTGTCTGACGAGCGTCGAGCCTGCTGCAGTTGGAAGCGAAACCGCGTGATACTGGAGAGAAAAGAGCCGTCTGCAACGGATGCGCCGCGAGGTGCGTCTGTTGGCCGTAGCCCCCGAGCCTTGAAGCGATTCCGAAGGAATCGGTCCAAGGGTTAGTAGCCTTCTTCTGAAGTCATCAGACAATCAACGGATGCGCCGCGAGGTGCGTCCGTTGGCCGTAGCCCCCGAGCCTTGAAGCGATTCCGAAGGAATCGGTCCAAGGGTTAGTCAAGGAGCATCTGGCTAGATCATCCAACGTTAATTTCGGCGCCCAGCCCCCGAGCGTGAGGGCCGGGTCGAGCTGTCCGAGGCACACCGAGTAGTCGCCCCAGCGCCCAGCCCCCGAGCGTGAGGGCCGGAGCACGCCGAGTGGTCG
>CM014278.1:67557952-67593435 GCA_004135705.1 Alloteropsis semialata | reverse complement strand
GCAACGCCTCCGGCGCTTCGACGACGAGAAGCGCAAGGCAATCGGTGAGGAGATCGCGAAGCTTCTGGTGGCCGGCTTCATCAAGGAAGTGTATCACCCCGAGTGGTTAGCCAATCCCGTCCTTGTACGAAAAAAGAATGGGAAATGGAGAATGTGTGTTGATTATACTGCTCTTAACAAAGCGTGCCCAAAGGACTCTTTCCCTTTGCCGCGCATAGACCAGATAGTCGACTCGACCTCGGGGTGCGAAACCTTATGCTTCCTTGACGCGTATTCAGGGTACCACCAGATAGCGATGAAGGAGTCCGACCAGCCCGCGACTTCTTTCATCACCCCGTTCGGATCGTATTGTTACGTAACGATGCCATTCGGGCTTAAAAACGCCGGCGCCACCTACCAACGGTGCATGCTTAGGTGTTTTGACGAACTCATCGGACCGACCGTCGAGGCATACATGGACGACATCGTTGTGAAGTCCAAACAAGCCGACCAGCTCGTGGCCGACCTGGAGAGCACGTTCGCCAAACTCAGGGCGAACGATGTTAAGCTCAACCCCGAAAAATGCGTTTTCGGGGTGCCCAGGGGGATGCTTCTGGGCTTCATCGTGTCCCGCCGAGGGATAGAAGCCAACCCCGAGAAGATTAACGCCATTGCCAAGATGGGCCCGATCCAGAACCTAAAGGGGGTGCAACGGGTCACCGGGTGTCTAGCCGCATTGAGTCGGTTCATCTCGCGTCTCGGCGAAAAGGTCCTTCCTCTGTACCGGCTCTTGAAGAAGTCCGAGCGGTTCGTTTGGACGAACGAGGCCGAGACGGCGCTAAACCACATCAAGGCGGTCTTGACGAATCCGCCGATCCTGGTCCCGCCAAACACCGGCGAACCTCTTCTCCTCTACATCGCGGCGACTACTCAAGTGGTAAGTGCGGCGTTGGTGGTGGAGCGCGAAGAAGAGGGGCACGCCCTCAAGGTACAGCGCCCGGTGTACTTCGTAAGCGAGGTGCTCGGAGACACCAAGACGAGGTATCCGCAGATCCAGAAGCTGCTGTATGCCGTCCTCATCTCCAAAAGAAAGCTCCGCCACTACTTCGACTCGCATCCGGTCACAGTGGTGAGTTCTTTCCCCCTCGGTGAGATTATAAATAATCCTGACTCGACGGGTCGGATCTCGAAATGGGCTATGGAACTGATGGGCCAGGGCATCACCTATGCCCCGCGGACGGCCATTAAGTCCCAGGCCCTCGCCGACTTCGTCGCAGAATGGACCGAGATCCAGCTACCCACAGCCCCTGTTGATCGGGAGTACTGGGTGATGTACTTTGACGGCTCGTTGACTCGGACGGGAGCAGGGGTCGGCTTAGTTTTCGTTTCGCCCCTCGGGGTGCGGATGAAATACGTGATCCGACTGCATTTCCCTGCCTCCAACAACGCGGCCGAATACGAGGCCCTGATCAACGGCCTGAAGATAGCTATCGAGTTAGGAATTCGACGCCTCGAGATTCGAGGCGATTCCCAACTCGTAGTTAATCAGGTCATGAAAGAGTCAAGCTGCGAAAGCGAGACCATGGCCGCGTACTGCCAGGAAGTGCGAAAGCTTGAGGACAAATTCGATGGCCTCGAGCTCCGACACATCAAAAGGCGGTTCAACGAGGCCGCCGACGCTCTGGCTAAGAAAGCATCCGGCCGGGAGCCCGTCCCGACTGGAGTCTTCGCCAGCGACCAGCAATGCCCTTCAGTAAAGCTCCCCTGCGCAGCGCGAGCTGAACCGTGCGGCCACGGCTCCGCGGAGCGAAGTGCTCCGGGCTCGGGGGCTGGCGAGAACGGGACCGAGGTCGCGGAAGGGTCGGGAACCGGCGCCGAGCCGACCAACCAAGCCCTATCCGACCTGCTCGCTCTTGCCGACGCGACGCTGACCGAGGACCAGGGGCCGGACCCCGGCACCACGGATTGGCGACAGCCCTTCCTCGACTACTTGCTACGGGAAAAACTCCCGACGAGTAAGACGGAGGCCCGCCGTGTTGCTCGGCGCGCCAAATCCTACGCGATTGTAGAGGGCGACCTATACAGACGCAGCCCCACGGGAATCCTCCAACGGTGCATCCCCTTTGACCAGGGTAAGGAGCTGTTGAGGGACATCCACAGAGGCGCGTGTGGCCACCACGCCGCACCCCGCAGCCTTGTCGGAAACGCGTTCTGACAAGGGTTCTACTGGCCGACGGCCGTGAAGGACGCTGTTGAAATCGTGCGCACCTGCGAAGGGTGTCAGTTCTTTGCGAGGCAAACACACCTTCCTGCGCAAGCCCTCCAAACGATCCCCATCACCTGGCCGTTCGCTGTCTGGGGTTTGGACATGGTCGGGCCCCTCAAGAAGGCGCCCGGGGGCTTCGACCACTTGCTTGTCGCCGTCGACAAGTTCACCAAGTGGATAGAAGTCCGACCAATCGCGACAATCCGATCGGAAGAAGCCGTCAAATTCTTTCTCAACATCGTTCATCGGTTCGGCGTGCCCAATTCCATCATCACAGACAACGGAACCCAGTTCACCGGGAAGAAATTCCTGCGATTCTGCGATGAGTACCACATACGGGTCGATTGGGCCGCCGTCGCACACCCTCGCACAAACGGGCAAGTAGAACGCGCAAATGGGATGATTCTGCGAGGACTCAAACCCCGAATATTCGAGCGTTTGAAAAAGTTTGGAGGACGCTGGGTCGAAGAGCTCCCAGCGGTGGTTGGAGCCTGCGCACGACGGTGAGTCGCGCGACGGGCTTCACCCCGTTCTTCATGGTATATGGGTCGGAAGCCATACTTCCAACCGACCTCGACTATGGGTCCCCGCGCGTCCGCACCTATGACGACGGAGGCAACCAAACCTCCCTCGAGGACGCGGCCGACCAGTTGGAAGAGGCCAGGAAGGTCGCTTTGGCCCACTCGGCAAAGTATCAACAATCCCTGCGGCGCTACCACGACCGGCGCATCAGGGGACGCGCATTTCAGGTCGGCGATTTGGTGCTGCGTCTCGTCCAAAGCAACAAAGGCAAGCACAAACTCTCGTCGCCCTGGGAAGGTCCGTTCATCGTCTCCCAAGTCCTCCGACCCGGCTCGTACAAGCTGAAGAACGCGGAAGGAGAGGAGTACACCAACGCCTGGAACATCGAACAGCTACGTCGTTTCTATCCCTGACTACTCTAAGCTACCTATTATCGTTTAAGCGTATTCCTTTCATTTCGAGAAGCGACGCCCGACCCTTGTCTTCCGACCAAGGGTCGGACGTCACTCGGGGGCTAGCCTGCGTCCCCCAGGTCCTTGACCCTCGGCAGATTCACATACCTAAGACTAAGGAAAAAGGGTGCTGGACAATAAAGCGACACGCGCTCACTAGTCGGAACGCTAAAGGACAAAGGCCCCAGTGGCAACGGTTCAAAAAGCTCACTAGTAAACCGCGTGGTTCGCTTCATTCCAAACACGCGCTGACAGCCTAGTCAGGGGGACGGGAAAGGCCGAGTGTCAACGACGCAAACGCTTAAGTTCATTACAAAGGCAGATATGACTGTCTAAGAACTGAAAGAAAAGAAAAGAAAAACTAATCAGGGCGCCCACGGCCCTTCTTCTTCTGCAGTCTTGGTGGCCAGGATGGACGCCAGCGGCGACACCTCCTCTTCGAGCGCGATCACCTCCTCCCTCGTCGTGCCAGGAGCGAATCCTTGGGCGAGGTACCTCAGGGCGATGTCGGAGTAGTGGGAGCGGGCGACAGCGAAGGCTCGGCGCACCCCGATAAAGAGCCCGTCACTCGCCATGGATCGAGCCCGAGCCGGGATGCGCTCGGTGTCGGCGAGCAGCGAGCTTGGCCCTCGCTGCGACCTCATCCCAAGGTCGTCGAGAACAATGCCAACCGCCGTGTGGAGGGCGTCGTGCTCGTCTCCCTCGTGCAGCAGCAGCCCTTCGAGGTTGCGCGCCTCAGTCTCGAGACGCTCGATCGTCGCGCGATCCGTCGCCGCCGCCTCGCCCAAGGAAGCGCACTGCGCCTCGGCTTCCTCACGGGAGCTCCGCTCAGCCTCGAGGGCTTGGCCCGCAACCTCAAGGTCGCGGACCTGCGCCTCGATGAGTCCTCTGGCCTCATCGCGCTCCGCCGCCACCTGAGCCAGCTGAGTACGAGTCCCCTCGAGAACGGCGGTGATGCGGTCCCGGTCGGCTCGCAGGCGCTCCACCTCGCGGACCAGGCCCAGCCGGACCTGCTCCCGAGCCGCCGAGTCCCTCTCCCAGGAAACCATGACGTCGTACTTAAGCTTTTCGACGTCCTCGGCGTGTTCGCATGCCTCCGCGAGCCGCCCCCGCAAGGACTCGATCTCCTGGCGGGCTGCAGCCACCTGCCCCTCGAATTCGCCCCGCGCATCCTCACGGGCGGCTGCAACCTCTCGCCGGGCGGCTGCTAGCTGTTCCTTCAGGGCATCGCGCTCGGCGGCGGTCGCAGACAGGAGGTCCCACGAACCCCTCTCCCGACGTAGGAAGAGGGACTTCTCCCGGCTACGAGCCATCAGGGACTACGAAAATCGAACCAGAGTCAGAATCAGCTTAGGAAAAGAAGAAAAAGAAAAAACAAACGAAGAGATGGTTACCTCCCCGCAAGGAATGGCGACGTCGCAGATGGCCTCCAGAGCGGAGTTAAGCGACCGAACCGCCAGCCCGACCCCGGCGCGGATCCGGGAAGCCTCGTCGCTCTCCTCGGCGTTGTCCAGGGAGAAGACGACCTCACCTGAGGCGCGGTCGCCCAGTCCACACGCGGGCCCCCGAATACGAAGGGGTCCCCTCCTTGTCGGACGACCTCGCGGCTCTCAGAGGTGTCGGCGGCGGAACGGGTCTCCCGACCCGAACTCGATCCCGCGGCCTCTCCCCCCGCGAAAGCGGCCGAGGTCTCCACTCCATGGGCCGAAGGCGCGGAAAAAGAAGGCGCCATCGCCCCGATCAGGCCGGCGTAGGAAGGACCTCCTCCTCCTCGCGGTCGGCGCCGTCCAGAGGCGCGGCTGGCTCCGAGACGGACCCTTCCCGCGGCGTGCCATCTCCTAAGCCGCCTGGGCCCCCGACCGAGGCGGAAGTCAGCCCCGCCCCCTCTGCTCCTTCTTGCCGGGTGTCCTCCAGCGCCAAGTCATCCGGGGCCTCCTCGCCCCTCTCCGCCCTCTCCCCGGGGAAAGGCTCGACCGCCTGGGCCGCGGGGATGGGATCCTCCCGGTCCGCGCCGGGCCCGGAGGGCACCAGTTCCGCCTCCTCGGACACGCCTCCGGTTGGCGCGGCCACCTCGGGCAGGACGACGTCTTCCGTCCCGGCCGGAGCGTCCGCAGGCGGAAAGCACAGCCCAACGAGGGCCTCGGGAATGGCCCCGGTCGGAAGCGCGGACTCGCCACCCGACACCACGGCGAGCTGCTGCTGGAGAGGAAGCGGGTCGAGCACCCTTCCCACCGAGGGGTCACCCAGGCTGATACCACGGCTCGTCGCCACCGCGGAGATCTGGCGTGCGAGCCGCTTGGTAGGCGCCAGTCCCAAGGGAGTCACTTGACTCCCCCTCCTGCGAACAAAGGGAGATCTCACGCACGCGCCTCGACGAAGGCGAGGAGGACGAATGATGAAGGGGGAAGAGACTTACCGATCTGACACGGGAAAACCTCGGGACGGCCGCTTAGCCGGCGGAGCCATCCCCGACTCCGATCCCTCCGCCCGCGCCCGCTTGCCCGGATCGCACCTCGGCGGAGTCCGCCCCCGGGCCGGCAAGCTCGCGCCGCGAGAGACCTCGCGCGGCGACTGAGTCGGCGGTGGCGTGGGCGCGGTACCGCGGCCACCCGACGGTCCCGCGGCCTCCGGTGCGTCCCGATCGACCGTGGACTCGCGCTGGGAGGTCGGGGAGCTCCACCCGGATCCACTGGAGGACTCCGAAGCGAAATCAAAACCCCCCTCGAAGGGGCCCTGGTCCTCGCTCCACCGCCCATCCTGTCGGGCGTGCAGACGCCGCTGGCGGTACTCCTCCTCAGCCTTCTCGCGAGCCAACCGCTTCCTCTCTTTCTTCGCCTCGGCCTCCGCCTTCTTCAGACGAGCGGCCTCCGCTCGCGCGCGGTTTGAAGCCCGAGCGGCCGCGTCCTCAGGGAGTGGGGGCCGAGAGGCTTTGTAGACCAGAGGGTGCTGAAGAGAAAGAGACTCAGGCGGCTCGCCGGATTCAAAAATACACGACGAAGACAAATAGAAAAACCCCAACAACTTACCGGGATGAGGGAGTTGCCCGCAGGGCGCATGACGGGATGACCCCGAATCGGGTACGCCGCGGACTCGCGCAGCACCGCTTCGCGAAGGCGGGCGTTCACCTCCTCGTCCGAGAGGGCCCCGACGGACATCACCGACCCGGTCCAGTCCGTCGCTAGGGTCATCTGATCCAACCTCAGCCGACGGGCCATCAGAGGGAGAACACGACGCGAGTGGTACGCCGCGATGATCCCGGGGCCGGTGACCCCCAGCTCGCGGAGACGAGCGACCGCCGCTAGAAGGCCAGTCAGGTGCGGCCGATCCGCCTTGAGCGGGCCCCAATGCCAACAGTCCGGCCGCCCCTCGATGATCCTCCCGGTGAAGGCCGGGAAGGGAGCGGCCGGGTCGCTCCGCAGGTAAAACCACCGGGGATGCCACCCCTTGTTGGAAGTAATCAGAGGGAGTTGGAGGTAGTGCTTGCCCTGGCGCGGACGCAGTCGGACCCCGGCGCAGCCGTGCGGCCTCGGCTGTCCCTCCCTCCTCACCTCCTCGACATGGAAGTAGTTCCTCCAGAGGTCGAAGTGGGGGTCGATTCCGAGGAACCCTTCGCACAAGGCGACGAACACCGCCACGTGCAGCAGCCCGTTGGGATTGAGATGCTGGAGCTCAATCCCGTAGTAATGGAGGAGCCCGCGGAGGAAAGGATGAGGAGGAAGCCCCAGACCCCGCTCGTGGAAGGGAACGAAAGACACCACGTACCCATCGGGCGGGGAAGGGACTTCCTCGTTGCCCGGCGCCATCCACTCCACCAGATCGGACCGCGGGCACAGGAGCCCGCGCTCCACCAAGCGTTCAAGCTCGGTCTCAGTGACGGAGGAACGGGACCAGGCCATGGCTGGGGAGCAAGGAAGGCGGCGGGCAAAGGGGAGAAAGTATGGACCTTTTTGCAGGTGGCGGCGGCGGTTCAGGAGGCAGGCACGCGGAGGAAGAGGAAGAAGAGACCTCCGGCCCCCCTCCTCTCCGCCTTAAATAGGCAGGCAAGGGAACGGGCAGGGACGCCTCGGGTCTCCCACCTACGCCGCGGCTCGTGGGGCCCACGCGGCCCACGACGCGCGCCCCCGCTCGCCCACGTCTCCCACGTCCCGGGACTCGCGCCCGGGCTCTCTCTCTCTCTCCCCCTAAACCTTTCACATTCCATTATTTCGCCTCCTTTTTATTATCCCGCGTCTACTCCTATTTCCCTTTCTCGCGCTTTCATTTTTCAGGAAAAAGGAAGTCGACGCCGGGCCGTTCCTGGGCCGTTCCTGGGCCGAAAGGATGACACGTGCAAACCAAAAAACAGCCCAAGAGTTCTAAGGCCGGCCCTTAGGGTCCGACGGCCGCTCAAAGGCGCCCGAGTGAAGGGGCAGAGACGGGCGGGCCCACTAGAGGCCATAGCCTCGGCACACGAGTGCTGAGGACGCCCCGACTTGCGTTCGAGCCCAAGGCTCCTGACCCCATGTATCTCATCGAAGAGAGGCAACGAGCCCCGTGGTCGGTCGAACGATCATGGGAACTAAGGGGGTCGGGAGCGATGGGGATTTTTCCGAGGTCGATCACAAGTTGATCCGACGGTCCTCTCTCGGAGGAGGACCGAGGCCTCGCTCGATCTAGCCCGTTAGTAGCTCACCGGGAGCCGTGTTTCGGCCTGAGTGGCAAAACGCGAGGCGTGCCCTAACCTTCCGTCCCGCGAAGGGATTGCGTGAGGGGAAAACGATAAAAAGACGAAACAACCTCCCTCCCCAAAGCGACCGCCTTGGGGGACACTGGGAAGCTGGAATCGCAAAAAGAGACCGACCACGCGGTCGCAGTAAGAGATCCAGAGCCAACCAAATTCCTTTATTCATGAATAAGGGTAAAAAGTACATACGGCCGAGGACCGTGGAACAATACAAACGGATCTCGCCACCCTCGGCGGCGGGGTCGGGCGGCGAAAAACGCGGGGATTTTGGTGCCATGAGAAGAGCCGAGCTGCTGAACGTCGCAGTCCTTCTTGTAGCATCTCCCCATCTGCCAGCACCCAGGGGGGAGCTCGGCAGAGGTTCGCGCTGTGGCGGCGTGACGACGGCGAATCACCACAGACTCCCTCCTTCACCTTGGGGCCGACCGACGCCGGCGACGGCATCACATCGGCGCCCGAGAAAGGATGGGAAGCGCGGCGGTGGCGTCACACGACTCCTGCAACTGCCCTGGCGAGACCCGACCGAGGCCGAGCGCCGGACAAAGTCGAGGAGACGGCGACAGTACCGACGACTCGCTCCCCCCTAGCCCATTTCACCGCCGCCGAGGCGGGGCAATCCGGCAGAGAGAGTCGCAGAGGACGAATCAACCTTCACTTGCGACACCGAGGAGCGCCCCTCCACGCCGAAACTCCCTAAGGTCGCAGTCATTCTTGTGGCATCAGCAGGTTACTCTCCCGCCCCTTGGGCCAGGAGGACGCCCTCGAGATGATTCCCATGCCGGGAATCTCATGCTAAGCGCGAGGAAGGGGAGGTGGAGTGGCCGGATGCCCAAAGAAAGAGGACGAAGGACCCTATTTATCCCAGAAATACCCAAGCCAGTCCTCCGGTGGGGAATGGGAACTCGCCGCGCGGCCTCTCCAGTAAAGCGTCAGAACCTCACGAGCGAACAGTAAACTCGCCTTAAAAAAGAGGGATGAGGTGACGGCTCGAGGGGGAGGCAGAGCAGGTGTGACAAAAGCACTGCCCGGCGCAACAGGGGCGTGCGCCCCTGAACCAGGGAAACAGTGCCTCTGAAAAGACGGGCCGTACCCCCGGTACCTCGGGCAGGCACGGCACCATCCTGCGAAAGTCAAACAGAAGTGACAAAAAGCCTTCGGGCGATTTGACAATTCACCCGCAGGCTCGGGGGCTACACCCACCGGGTGCGCTCGCGCGCCCCGGTGAGGGAGGAGACGAAAATTCGTCGCAGCCTGCGGGTGAACGGTCCGTTCACCCACAGGCTCGGGGGCTACACCCGGTGGGTGCGCTCGCGCGCACCCCCGGGCAATATCCGGACGAACGCGGAAAGGGAGCCCGCGCGGAGGATCCCCTATCCTCCGAACAGGATCGGGGGCTACTGTCGGATATCAATATCCGACCCACTCACCGACAGGTGGGGCCTTGCTATTTTGAGAAGGAGATAGGCGTAAGCAAATCCATAAACCGGGCTGGCAAGGGAAGCGCCGAGCGATAAGGGGGCCGGCCGACCCCATAACGCCTCGGCCGACCCTTCTCCGCCTCGGCCGACCCTTCTCCGCCTCGCCCGACCCTCCTCCGCCTCGGCCGGGTCCTTGCCGGGCCAGGTGTCACGGGTCAACAGGGGGACCCGGGACGGAAGGGGACCGGGAGGATGCATCGCCGCATATCTACCGCGCCACCTATTAGCATTGATGGGCCACGCCGCGCCGCCCGCCGGGGCAGAGGGATGTAATACACGCTGTTCCAGCCGCCCCACAGGCGCCACGATGCGACATGCACGACCCTAACAAGCTCGGGATTAGGACCTACTCCAACAGCGCCCACAGTGTCCCGCAGGCGGCGGGGCTTCTTCAGCAAGCTTCCTGTCAATTCGTTTGTTGAACACGCCTTGTACAAGGTCACTCTCCGGAGGTATAAATAGAAAAATAAGGCCTCCGGGGAAGGGCCGGAGAAAAACACACACGCACCCACTCACAGAGACTTGAGGCTTCTCCTCTCTCTCGACCGCTTGTAACCCCTACTACGAGCAACGCGAGTAACACGAGCTGCCTCCCACTGGACGTAGGGCATTCGAGCCTGAACCAGTATAATCCCTTGTGTCCTCTCGCGAACCATCCGAGCCTAAACGCGCAATCCACTAAATTTACTAGTTGGTCATTTCTTACACCGACACTTCTAAAATTTATACTTAGCTCTAGCAAAATGGAAAATATTAAAATATTCTAATCTATGTAGCTGCATCTTGAATACTTTCAGCAATAAAAACATGAGATGAAGCTAACATGAATACATTCAGCATAAATGCATTCAATATTAATATATGTTACATTTATGATGGTTACATCTCATATTTATACTATGAAAAGTTTCTAAATTTTTTTAGATATGAATTAGAATATTGTGTTAGTTTTCATTTTTTTGGATATTTACTTTTTTTACTTGAGCTAAATATAATTTTTGGAAGATTACATATATATTTTTCACGAGATCTAAATGTGTTATTTGGGTTTATCATGTTTCAATCTATCTCTATAATTTTTCACAGAATTTCTAGAAACTTAGAGATATTTTTGTGATTTAATAACCTCATTATGTACTTACTAGATTTAATTTTAATTGAAAAAGACTACCGTTTTTTGAAAACCGCTTATAACACCGGGAGATTAAATGAACGGTTTTGAAAGTTGCGGGAGGTGGATTACCCGGTTTTGGAGTTTAGGGAGGAAAGCTGGACTTTAGAAATAGTTAAGGGAGGTAAAATGGACTTTTTCCACAATTTATTTCGGAGCGAGAGGCACGCACGAGAGAACGAGTCCAACGAACGCCAGCTGAGCCCAAGTTCGGAGGGAGAGGCACGAAAGAACTGCGTAGCACGGGCCATTGGAGGCCCAGTAACCCGCACGGCCCATTTCGCTTGCTATCAGGCCCCTGTCTCTCACCGTCACCGGAAACGAACGCTGGAGGGGAAATATCCAGGCGGGCTAATCGCGGTCGCTCGCGGAGAGCCTCAAGAATCGCCCACCATGGCCGCCGCCGCAGCCGCGCTTCTCCTCTCGCCGCGAATTGTGTCGCTACCACCTCACCCCAGCTTCAAGAAACCAGCGCCTTCCTTCGCCCTCCTCGGCCGCCGCGGCGCGAAGCTCAGGGCCGTCGGGGACCGCCCCGGCGCCGGGCTCGCCGACCAGACCACGGTATACAGCGGCGTCTACGGACCCTGGACCGTCGACGAATCCGACGTCCGCGAGGTACAGGAACCCACACGTCAGCGTCGCTTCCTCTATGCAGCCGCCGGTGACCCGGTGTGACCAACCACTCTTTACCGCCGCAGCGCAGGTCTTGCTGTACCGGTCCGGGCTGGTCACCGCCGCGGCTTCCTTCGTGGCCGCGGCCTCCGCCGCGTTCCTTCCGGAGGGAAACGCTCCCGGCGACGCCGTCAGGCAGAGCATCGACCTTTTCTACGCCGCCGGAGCCGCGGGGCTGGGGCTCTCGCTGGTGCTGATCCACATCTACGTCACGCCAATCAAGCGCTTCCTCCAGGCGCTGTGGGCTGTCGGGGTCCTCGGGTCCGTCGGTACCTACCTCGTCGCAGCTCAGCCGCTGGACGAGGGACTGGTGCAGTACGTGCTGGAGCATCCGGCCGCCCTCTGGTTCGTTGGCCCGACGTTTGCTGCGCTCACAGGTCTCGTCTTTAAGGAAGGTACGCAATTGTTGCTGTTGAACTTATCAATGGTGGAAATGGAGACGTAGTTGTTCTCGATTTGGTAATATCCATATAGCCATTGCCATGCTCAGAGTTATGATTAGTCCAATTTGTGTAGCTGGCCAATTGTCCAGTGTGTAGTTCAATTTCTGAACCATATTGACAGCAACGCCACCACAGGTCTCTGCTATGGGAAACTGGAAGCTGGCATCTTAACCTTTGTTATCCCAGGGCTTCTTCTTGGACATCTGGTAAATCAGAACACCACCTCAAACTGTTGGCAGCTGGTCTTGTCTCGCTCTTTAGACAAGGAACAAGAGCCAAACTGCGGCATTCATCTAACACTAGTTGTGGTCGCATATGCAGTCTGGTTTACTGGATAACAGCACAAAGTCAGGCCTTCTAGGAGTGTGGATGGTTCTTTTTACCATTTTTGCTGCAAGAAAATTCCAGCAGCCCATCAAAGTAAGATCTCTTCCATAATTTGTATCTAGCTTCGTTTCTAGCTAGTATCTTGCTTTCTCAATCGAATCTTACAGTTTCATTCTGTTCCTGACCATTAAGGACGACATTGGCGACAAATCTGTTTTCATGTTCAACGCGCTCCCTGAAGAGGAAAAGAATGCTTTGATCCAGAAACTCGAGAGGCAAAATGAACAGAAGTTTGAGTAGAAATTCTAGGCAGTTCTGGTGATATGTTCAATAGTTTCTCCATGGAAGTTTGTAGCTGATGTATATGATAGTTCCAAATATATGGACATACGTCAATGCATAGATCAAGATGAGGATATTGTAATCGAGATGTAGCTCCAAGTCTTTTATGTCACAAGCAGATGTTGTGGATGGCCACTGCGCTCAGGGCTATGCAGCATTTGTCTGTATGTAATTCTATTGGAAACATCACTGTATATGTTTCAGTTTGTTGTTCTCTCATGTATAATTGGGCAAATACAACATTCATCCGTATGAATTGTATGCATGGAGGTCGACAAGAGTTGCCTGCTGGACAGACGCCTATGGACAAAGTCACACAGACTGAAGATCATATTCGATTACACATCATGAGTGATCTGATTAACGGTGAATCCACTGAGTTCAATCTACATTTTACAGACGCACTTAATCACCACCCAAAGGGTGCAATATAATTCTCTTATAATAATATCCATATGCAATACAAACTCTCCGATACATATCAGCTTGGGGATGCTTTGAACAACTTGCAGATCCCCAAGACCACCGGTTACTACTCGGTGGCACCCAATCGCATGGTAAACAATGGCATACCATGCAAATTGTTCCTGGTAAGCTCTTACAACAGCAAGGAATTCACTCAGGTGACCTAAATAAATAGCTACGGATCACCAATTTAACCTATGAATGGTACATCAATTGAGGAGAATGCAGCTGCAGAGTCGACTAGTTTCCGTAGATAGCACCGTTTGAGTTCAGCGAGGCGCCATTCTGGGGGGCATCAGCTTCCTCGACTTCTGACATGAAGCCATTCTCAAAAAATGCTGAATGGAGGGCTTGTACACAGTGCTTTGCCTCACTGTCATTGACTACCAAGGAGATGTTCACCTGCATGAATACGAAGTCAGCATTTACAGAACTCTTTGGAATAGACATAAAAAACTTGTTTTATTGTTTTATGATGAAGAGGGATTGGTACCTTGGACGCCCCTTGTGAGATCATCTGGACGTTAACACCATTTTTTCGCAGAACATTGAATGCCTGGCATGCAGAAAAAGGGTCAGTAATTCATGTTTTGGTGTCCATAAGCTAGAATAATTAAAGCATGATCTAGCATGGGAGTTCTGGATCACTAGATGTCAAGTCGCCAATAGTACCATGGGGAGGTCTAACCTTTTCAAGAATCAGTGACGACCTTTGTACATTTCCTATCAGGGAGATGATTGATCTACGCTGAAGCAGATGAACAACTGCAAATTTTTTAAGCTCTTCAACGACATGATCAAGTTCCTGCCACATCATAAAAAAAGCAATGAACCAGGAGCGTAATAGTGAACTTATGGGCAAAAAGAATCATAATGTGCATAAGAATTTGAAAACAACGCAGTTTCAACTAATCACTGAACTGAAAAACCACCATGCTAAACCCGCAAAATAAAACCACCAGAAGCCAGAAAGAATCCGTATTGATCCAAACAGATTACAAAATGAGCATATTTAGGTTTTAGTAAGCAATTCAAATCTTTAAACATTTGCAAGCTGGATATTATTAGAGTACTGGCTGTATCGTTTGCTGAAGGTTTAACTAATATGATTTTCTTATTCAGATGCTTACCTGCTGGATCAATTCACGGCTCCATAGTTTTGATGGATCTAGTGTCAACGATATGCTGACTTCACTAGTAGCCACACAATCAACGGAGATCCCCAAATCTTCAAATATTGAGAAGACCTGCATGTGCAGAAAAAATAATCAAGTGAAGAAAAGGTATAATGGATACAAACAAACAAGAGTCACATCAGTTGTGACATGTACCTTGGCTAGAAAACCGTACTGGCCGAGCATCCTTGTGCTCACTATATCTAGCATGGTGACATTTGATTTCAACACAATGCTGGTTAAAATACTCTGAAAAAACAATTTACTGTACAGCTTTACTCAAGTTATCTCTGGCAATTTCAAGAGACTCCAGAAGGCAGTAATAAGATATTACATATGGAAGCAGCATAATCTACTCACAACAAACCTTGCTCATATCTCTGGCTTTAGTGATGACAGTACCAGGCGCATGGCGATTGTATGAGTTCTTAACTCTAACTGGTATATCACCATCCCTAGCAGGCCGCATTGATTGTGGATGCAAAACCTACAATAGGCAATTATCACAAGTTACTGAAACACGTACAACAACAAAATTACCGGTTCTTAAATTTTTCGCCTACACAGCCAACCTCCTAACAAACAGGAAAAGAAAGGTGGACAGATGGTCATGTTAACTAAATCTGTTGGATTATGATTTGAGTTTAGAGGTGCAACAGCAAGCATTTTATTTGATAAATAAATAGTAATAAACAAAGAAGAAATACCTGTGCACCGAAGTAGGCAAGCTCAGCAGCCTCGTCAAAAGTCAGGTATGGCACGGGTATTGCATTTGCGTAAATATTAGGATCACAGGTCAACACACCATCTACATCCTTCCAAACCTTAAAAAAAATAGCAGAGGGGACTTAGTTTTTATTAGGCACCTGAACAACTTAGAACAACAGAGGGTGTTAGTCCAAAGCAAGTTGGGTAGGCTAGGGATGGAACCCAACATGATACACAAATGACCGAAATAACTAGTACAAAAATATAAAAAATGCATCAAGTATAGTAATACCATTAGAGGATCCCTCGAACAACTGAACCCAAACCAAACACAAGTGTTCCATATGAATTAATATAAGGATCTGCAACGTTGAAAACCAACCTGGATTTCTCTTAATCCTAAGGCCTTGCCAATGGTTGTAGCTGTCAAGTCACTGCCACCCCTGCCTAAAGTGGTGACAGCACATGATTTACATCCCTGAAATTGATGTGCATTAATGCATCACTATGAATCCAAACTGAGTAAATTTCAGCTTCAACGCAAATCATGTTGAACTACATACTTTCCCAAGAAAACCAGTGACTATAGGAATGGCAGGGTCATCCATCCAGTCTCCATGTAGCCTCTTTGCAACAGCAGGATAAGTGACTTCAAGAATGTCCGCATTTGTGAAATCATCAGTGGTTATAAAGCCAATATCAAATGCGTCGTACTGCCAAAAAAAAGGCAACAATTAGTCTGCGACATTTGTTGGGCCAAAAATGCTGATTTTAGTTGCGAAAAAACCTACAAGGATAAGGGAAATCCATCTGATCTTAGTACCATGAAGGGATGGTTATGAGCATATGTAGTTATGTGTAATGATCAAAAGAAATATTGCCCAAAATTTATGGGCATCCACATGCAGCAATGTGTCAGTAGAGATGTAAGCATGGTATTATATACTCTTAATTGCACACCTGTTAGGATCAAAAATAAATTCAAAAGCTGACTTCCCTTTATTGTTCAGGGAAGTTAAGTTAAAAAAAGGACTACTTTTCTTTCCTGAGTTAGGTTAAACAAAGTGACCCGTGGGAAGACTATATGTTCTAGTACTATCAGAACTTGGCAGACTGTCCAAACTATTGACTAATTGCATTCACACAGTTTTTCTACCAGATTTGAATTGATTGATTGACTAGAATCTAATTTTCTAACAGAAGCACATACTCAAATATTTGACATACCTGGCGTGCCTTTTTCCCAAGTTTATTCAAATATGCAGCAAATATTCTTGTAGACATGCATTCACCAAAGGAAACAAGGTAATCTCTTGTCCTACGAGTCAGCTCCTTCATCATAGCAACTCCTTTAAGAAGCTGTTCCAGTTCATCCAATAAGCCTGTTAAAATGAAAATTAATGAAAGAATTGTTTCAGAATGCTACTGAAATGTACTTCAATGGGAGGACACTGGACACGAACCAGTGGTAAAAGGTGAATTAGCCAAAAGAAAGAAAAAGGGCATAATAATGAATATCAGCTAAAGTTGTAAATAATAAGTTGTCACAACAATAAAGAACTCGCCAGCTACAATAACAGGTGTAGAGACTGGCAGGTTTATTGACTAAACAAGCATATAGACTGGCAAACAGTTAAACCGACAGGGTGAATTGAGCTGGTATAAGATAAACAAACTGTCCTGTTGCACACGCAATCCGTCAATAGAATGGTGCCATGCTCAAAATGGTCTTTATTGTTGCTGACAGTGACCATAAGGTCTTTCACCACCATAAGCAAATTAAAGAAATCATGTCGATGGCCATTCAGCCTCCACCAGAAATTTTATTCAAACTACGCAGAGAAAAAAAATTTGCACATCAAAGAGAACGATGATCCATTGTGTAGCCAACAAAAACATTCCAAATACAGTAAGGGGATAGCTGAGGCGTCAATGTTTATATGGAACTAGAGCAGCAGCAACATACCTGAAACAACCAACCTATCTAATCCAAGCTCATCAATCGTCCTGATACCAGAGCAAAAGAGGCAAATGATCAGGACCCGGTGGTGGAGCGCAGGGCAACCCAATCAGAATCCAGAAGTGAGCAAAGAGGAAAGTGGGGAAAAAACGCACCTAAGATGCAGGTCCTTGATGAGCGCGAGCTCGGGGATTTCGGACGCCTTGGGCGCGCCGCAGCTCACCGCCTTCTCTCCAGCCTACGCAATCAACGAAACAGACACACGCACATTTAGCTATAAGCTAAACAATTCGGAGAAGAAAAAATGAGAGCTAAAAATGGAGGTACCAGCAGGAGGTTATTGGTGGTCTTGCCCATGGCGGAGAGGACAATGACCGGCGTCTCCTCCGGGAAGCTGAGGATGAGGTCGGCCACCTCCCTCATCCGGTCGGCCGAGGCGAGCGAGGAGCCGCCGAACTTCATGACGACGGTGAAGCCCGTGTGGGCCTTGGGCGGCGCCGCCGCCGCCGTGGCTTCCTCATTCTTCAGAATGGCCGGCGCACCCGTGTGGCAGCGCACCACCAGCCCCTTCCGCCTCCAACATTGCGCTCCCGGCCTGGGAGCTGCGCACACGAAATCCTGCTCCCTCCCGAGCTTGGAGGCGGCAGCGGCCGGAGGCTCCCGCGCGAGCCCAGGGAACCGCAGCGCCACCGCCATCTCGGGACGAGACGGGCGACGCGGGATCCGGAAGCTTCCCCTCTTTGTCTTGGTCGCCGGAGAAGCAGCGCGCGCGGCGGCGAGGCTGAAATGGAATGGGGGTGGTGGCGGCGAGACCGGGGGAGGGAGGTGCTGGGGGGGATGGGCCGCTATATACAGCGGGCGCGGAAACGGACGGCGCGGCGGGGCGGCGCGGCGGGCCCTGGCGCCCCACGGACGGCGGCGATCAAACAACGCGGGCGGGTGGGTCCCACACGGCCCACAGAGGTGACGGGGAGAAAAGAAGAAGCGAGCGGCGGAAGGCAACAAACGTGGGTGGGGTGGGCCCGCATGGAAGTGACTGCTTGGTGGACTGGTGGTGCGCGCGCTCTTGGATCCCTCTCCTTTTCCTCTCTTTTTTCCCCCCCGCGGGTGACGTGGACGGCGACAGTATGAAATGGAGTTGATGTGAAACGAAATGATTTCTTTTGCGGCAGAAAATCGAATAGGATTTGGTAACGACATTTTTTTTATTTCATACTAGGTATCAATGGCTGCATGAAACGCTCCAGAGTGTTTGGTTTGGTTTAGAGATGTCATCATCATAAGTATCCTATTCTTTGAATATTCTGCTTGTTATTAGTTTTAGTATTCTTTGTCTAAGTCTGAAATAAAACGCCGCATGGCATGTGTTGCTAACATTGCAGTTTTCCTCAAAAAAAAATATCCTGTTTGTTTTCACTCAAGATTATATAATTTTTACCCTCCAAATTATAATAATCCATTTGCTGCTGAGAATATGCTTATTTCAGATTATATAATCCACCGTCTCCTATAGTCTAGATTATATTTTTTTAGATTAAGGATAAAATCCGGCCTACTACATCCACTGGTGGACATATACAGCCAATAACCTAGATTATATATTAGGCCTCATGATGAAAGAAAACTGAAAAGAATATGCATACCATAGATTTTATGAGACATTGTTCGCTCTTTTCTTATGTTTCCTTGGCCCTCTTTTTTTTTCATGCGGCGAGAATTGAAAATGGGGGTAGGACATCGAAAAGAACAGCTGATATACTGCACATATGCTGAAAATATCAAAAGAGAGCGAGTGTGCAGCCACTAGCATCATCCGTTCCGAGGTGCCTGAACAAGGTTTATCGTTATCGACCGGGACAAATCAGCTAATAATCCAGGAAGAGGAAACACGTAAATCTCTTATCTGCAGAGCTTTCGTGTAGTCCAGTCCTGTGGACTTAAAACTCTACGTTATGAGTGCAATACGCCATTGTTCACTGTGCTATCTCTGTGACTCGGAGAAGCACAGTAATTGTTTCTGACTCTGAGTACACTAGTTCCACTGCGGTGGTTTCGTGGTATAGTGAAACAGGTATCTTCGTCCGCGTCCCCCCAATAATGCAAACTCAGCAGGAATCTCTGTCTAGGCATTCTACTCCCCCAATAATGCAGTCGAACCCTTCACTACTCTGCCTAAACACATGCCAGACAATCATGCATATGAATTGTTGCTGCACCGCCTCGTCGTCCTGATCTTACCAAGAAAGACCAGAGAGGAATTGTAGTCTTATCACAGGAGAACTAGTTGGGTAGAATACAAACTCTGCTCGAGGCCACATCTCAGCAGTCACCATACAAGAAAAAGCAATACCCTACTCTAAATCTAGCCTAGCTTTACCACTATCTCCCAGTGAAGGTGTCAGCATCCCTGCTGTGCACCTAGATTTATTCACCAAAAATGAAAATGGTATTGCTCTGCTCCAGATGACCAATCGCGGTTGGAATTGTGCACCTGTGGTCAAGGTTCGTCTCTGCTTTATTACTGCTGGAGCTGAGCCGCATGGAACACGCCAATTACCCACTGCTTTCATGCAAATGGTCATCGTTTCTTTCTCATGCAGTGTTGTGCAAGTTGGTAGAGACCGGCGGCGACTCTTGTTGTTTTGCCAACACCTGCACCTGCCTGTGCCCTGCACCCGGAAAGATACGCATAGCATGCTGACACCGGGAGGAAGAGGAACCCCATATGCATTCAGGTCTTCAGGACACGTAGATAAAAACAATGCGCCTGAAAGGGACGACGACGCTCGAAGCCTCTCTCTCTGTCCAGGCGACTGCAGAGGCGGCGAGGGAAACAGGTGCTCCCGCCGGCGGGATCACCGTTCTTCCTCGCCTCCGATGGTCTTACAGGCCTCGGATGTGAGGGGAACGCGTGGATCTCTGTCCGGCAGTGTAGTTTTACGTCCCTCTAGATGTAGGGTTTGGCTTTCGGCGTCGACGTTGAGGCGGCGGCAGCGGCGGTGTCAAGGAATAAGGTCCTCTCGTGCTCTTCTCCGTCTCGGCGGCGCTCTACTCCGGTGCCGGCGACGAGCGCGTGGAGGAGGTGCTCCCTGTGTGGAGCGCCTGTTCAGGAGTCGACGGCCGGTGGCCTTTCTTCTCAGTCGGCGTTCGGCCGGCGATTCGGCCGGCCCCTCCCCTCCGGTGGCCCGTTGGGTGCCGGAGGGGGAGGCGGTCGGTCCTCGCCGGGCGGATTGGGTTCCCCCGAGCTCGCGATGGCGGCGACGACGACGACTTCGGCGGAGTTTTCGTCGTGCTCGTGCTCGTCGGTGTGAAGCTCGCGGGGATTTGGTTTTCCAAGGCGACGCGGGTGGCGACGCGTTCCCTTGGAGATGGTGTCCAGGCGACGGCGGCGGGATGGAGGAGTCGACGACGCATCGGAATAAGGTTCTCCGGACCCTCCTCTATCTCAGCGGCGTCTTCCTTGACGGCGACGATGGTCTTGTGAGATGTGTGTTTAGATCTAGGTTAGGTTTTAGGGTGCCCTTCTTCTTCATCTTCTTCTCCGGCGAAGCTCTCTTTTCCGGCGAAGATGATGTTTGGCCTAGACGGCGAAAAGTCTTTTCTTTCTTCTTCAACGACGGCGAGGTCGTCTCCAGCGGCGGCGACGGTCAAAGGGTTGGTTCCTCTTCTTCTCCCGAGTTTGTTTTCTTGGGTTCAATCAGATATGGCCCGGGGGTTGGTCCGTGTTATGCGAGGCAAGCTCAGATGAGTTCCCATACCGGCGCGAAGAGGTTCTTCTTCTCCGGCGACGGTAGCGGTCGACGGCAGCGGCGGCGACGGTGGGTGAAGAAGAAGAAAAGTTTAGAACTGTCTGGGAGGGACGTGTTTGTAATTTCCAGTTTGTTCAGGGGTTTTTTGTAAACTTCAGGCTGTATTGGGCTACTTTTTAATATGAAGTTACCCTGTCGCAAAAAAAAAGGGACGACGACCAATCGACCAAGAGATAGGGGGTGGCAGGGGGCGCGCTCCAACCGCGCCACTTGGGGGTGTTTACTTCTCCATCCATTCTGCAGAATGTCCACGTTTTGCAAAATACGCGTTTTTCAATGCACTTTTTTCTCTCTGTGCACGCGGCCCAATGCAACTCATTTTGCATTTCATTTTGCATTCTGGGGAACTAAACACCCCAAATTCGGACCAATTCATGCCATGTGACGCGAGTAATGTTTGGGAGAAGATATTCCCCATTCTTTTGCGCCCAAACAGCAAGGCAATGCCCAGCCAGCCACTCGTCACCGAGATTTTCCATGTTCTCATTCAGAAAAGATTTTCCGATTTCCATGTTCCACTCGTTCATTCAGAGTTTCAGACTAGGACTCGGCTGGTAGAATGAATAGTATTGTGTGAGAGGAAATAAGTCGAAAGAAGCCAGCCGAGCACTGTTCATCGGACCAGCCGAACAGGCTCCATACCGACGTATCGATCGCGCGCTTGCGCTTCGGATGAGATCACCAGACAGCGACAGAAAATCAGAACCGAGGACACGTTCTCGAAGGGATTCCGGATTCAGGTCAGATGACAGATTTGGCCATAGGATACTGAATAGCCAGCAACAGTCACTGCAGCCGTTAAAGGCACGAGGCATCAGATAGATATTAGTGCATCTCCACAGAAATAAGAGAGAAATGCTGAACGTATCCTTGTTTTATTTTTCAAAAAAGAAAGTAAAATATCTTCTGATTTTTAAAACGATATTAGAAAATTGGATCCTTACCATCAAAAGAACTGCCGTTTAGATATGTACCATCAAAAGGTTCAGCTCGAGATATATACCACCAAAAGATCCAACGTTACAGCTATCTACTATTTTTCTTGCCTCCCGTCAGTTTTGCCGTAGCCGCCGTGCTCTTTCACCTCCTGAACTGGCACCGCCGCCTCGCCCGCAAGCGCTAGCTCTTCTCCCCGCGCCGCCTCCTCCCGCCCTCGCTTCGCTCCGCCCCGTGAAGGCTCCTATGCCCGCCACGCCGCTCGCATCGCCGCGCCTGGAAGCCACTACGGCTGATGGGGCCGGCCCGGCCGTCGTCGCGCGCCCCATGGACGTTGAGTCATGGCCCGTCACCTCCGCTTCTCGATCTTGGGTTTCTTGGGTATATATCTCGAGATGAACCTTTTGATGGTATATATCTGAAAGCCGGTTCTTTTGATGGTAAGGATCCAATTTTCCCGATTAAAATTCAGATTATCTTTTTTTTGGCAAGAAAATTCAGAATATCGAACATACTGATTATAGCCATTGATAACAACAGATGCCGAATAACTATACTACTGGAGATTGACACGACCCAAATGCACTTAGGCCCTGTTTAGTTACATCGAATTCGATCAATTCAATCAAAAGTATTTTTTTTAAAAAACGTGTCCTCTCTTTGCTTTTACACTTTTCAATGCATTTTGCTACAGTCAATTCGGTCGAATTCGCGCGAACTAAACAAGGCCTTAACCAGTCCATCATGGCCAGGTGAAGTCAGAGACAGAGCAGTCGCTGACTTCTGCTTCTCAGTAATCCGCTGGTGCTGCTGCTTCTCCTGCGTTTACATCGAGAAAAAAAGCAAAAGGCAAAAAGAACAGAAAAGATAAAAAGGCCAAACCGGGCCAGCAAGGCCCATTGGGGAACTGCTATCATCGTCTCTTGCCGCCGGTGGTGGTGGCCCGTGGGTCGTGAAGCCACCGGACTGCGCTTGCTGCCATGCCACTGCCACCTCGCCTGGCCGTCAACCGAGTCAACCCCTGCCGACTTCCCGCATCCCCAGCCTGCGCATCGAGCGCCCAACTCCGCATCCCCACCACCCAACCCGCCACGTGTCGCCATCCCGCCGCGCGCCGCAGCGTGCCGAGTACGGGACTCTCTCTCTGCCGAAGCAGAGCAGAGGAGGCGAGAGCACACTCGTCTTCTCTCTCTGCAGTTCCCACTCCAGAAGCTTGAGCCCGGGCCCGCGGATTACGCATCTCGCCGCGCCATGGCCGATCTCCGCCCGCCGGAGCCCAGCACCAACGGCGCCGGTGCCGGCGTGGTCACCGCGCTGCCGGCAGTGGAGGCGGTCGCCGCCCCCGACGCACCGGCCGCCGGAGGAGCGCAGGCGCCCGCGCCGCCCTACTCCAAGCGCCGCCGCCGCCCCAGCGTCCGCCTCGGCGACATCGACGCCCCGCCCCCGCGCCGGAACCACAAGTCCTCCTCGTCCCACCCGCGCCCGCCCCGCCGCGCGCACCCGGACGACAATAGCGGCGCCGACCCCCACCACCGCCGGGGGCCCAAGCCCCCCGCCCAGAGACGCCCCCGCACCGCATGGATTCCCGCGGCGCCCTCGGGCGCCGAGGGTTACGAAGACGACGAGGAGCGCTACTACGACGATGAGGACCACTCCGATTCCGCGGCAGCAGCAGCAGCCGCGAGGGCTAGGGTTTCCGGCAGCCGCGACGCCAGCGGCGACGAGTCGGACGGCGTCGCGGACTGGGGCCTCCCCAACGGCCGCCTCCCTTCCGCGATCGGCTACAGCGGCGTCAAGGCGTGGCTCGACGGGTTGGGGCTTTCTCGGTACGCTCCGGTGTTTGAGATCCATGAGGTGGATGATGAGGTGCTCCCTATGCTAACACTGGAGGACCTCAAGGACATGGGCATTGGGGCTGTTGGCTCCAGGAGGAAGATGTATGCCGCCATCCAGAAGCTCCGGAGCGACAACATTTCCTGAGTTGGTGAGCTCTTCTGCTATCACGTTTTTCGGTTTCATTTATATAGAGAGCCAGTAGTGATGACGGAAATAACTAATGCTGCTTTTTGCCAATCCGAGCGTGTATATATGTTTGATGATGGCCTCATCTTTGTCGTATTATGATGCTGTTGACAAGCTGTTCAAAAAGGAAATAGTTTGGAACAACATTGAAAATAATGGAATGAGGCAAACTAGTTGCATTAACATGTTGCCGCTGTTTTGTCGTGCTCGTAATAAATGCATCAAATCTACACCTTTTGCTACTTGTTTGATTTGGTTGTACTTGCTATTTTATATCCAAACTCTCTGCCATACATCAATATTTCAGATTGACTTTTACTAAAATGATCTGTACATGAAGCCACTGGAATGGTAATGGAATGGGAAAAGGCCATCGTACACAAGCACATCAAAGCAAATTCTGCCTTAATAACCAGATGCCACATTCATTTTTCAGCCTATTTTCTTGCGTTGCCACTAACATTTATAAAAATGTACCAATTATAGAATCAACTAGTTCGTTTAATTGTAAAAATATATATTCCATGATTTGGTTTCTGAATTGTTGAAGGAATGCTATTTTTTTTTCTGAGGCAAAGCCATTAGATTTCTTTTTTTTTTGGTTAGCAGCCAGAGTTACACACGTTTCAATATGAAAAGCTGTGCTTCTTAGCTCACCTTGAAGCAATGTTAGTGGATAACTGTATTGTGTCCCTGTGAGCACAAACAGCCTATGTCCGCACCAGATGGGAAATACAAATGCACCTTTAGGAGCCCATGCATACCAAAGCGGCAAGCCCACCTAGCCCACTGGTTGGTGCAAAGCTTGTCGGCTGGGTGGCCAAGAGCTTAGGCGCTGTCTCGACTTCGTACCTTTTATAATACTTCTTAGATCATGGATGACTTCCTCCTCTAATCCTCTGGACTTCCGCCCTTCCATTCTTATTTATAGTGTGCACAATATCAGATATGATAGACACGTAAAGAAAATACAAATCAACGTGTCATCCATACTTTCATTTTTGGCACATCAGTTCACTTTTTTCCTTTGAATCTTTTCTTGATAATGGTAGGTATATATTCTTCAAATCATGCAGGGATCGGCGCCTTTTCAATTTTGACCTGGCCTATCTTACCAAAAAATCATTTGGAAGAAAATTCTAGTGAAATACGGGTGCCTCTTGAGCCTCTGTTAAGGCCATGGCTTGATGAACAGAATCCATTGCTCCAAAAGCCATGTATAGGTCAACACACAGACCCTGTGAGGAATTATTCCTTTTCAAATGAGAGCAACCATTCTTAATCGAATTTCTTCCAAGAAAAAAGTCAAGACCAAGTGCCACAATAACATGTTCTTGTTTACACATTTTTTAATCATAATTTGACTAACCTGCGTCAATTATTCATTCCTCTTAGAGTGCCTTATGCTAGGTATCCTGAGCATGAATGGCGCTGGAGATTATCAATAAATGTTGTGCATTTTATGTGAAAATAAGTGCACCAATTGCCCATTGATTGCTGTAATGAAGAAGGCTGTACCCTATTTTATGCTTTGGTAGGCTTTTTGACTGAGCGGTGCAAAATCTAGGTGACATACTCTCTTAGTTCTGCTCATTATGGGATTTAGTGTGACATTATCTGGCCCTTTAACTGGATCTCTCATGGATTACTTACCTGTTTAACTTGGCAAAAAATTCTTTGCTCCCATTGTATGCAAAATGATCATATCTGCTGTGATGATAATGTGTATGGACTTCAGAACCTTTTGTTTGTATGAATGTTTAGAACTGTGAAATTCTGATATATCCAGTTCCCTGGTGTCCTAATTTAATTAGTCTTCTGGTACAAGTTATACTAATTTGGAATGTGAAAGCAAACTGCCTTTTAGAACTATACTGAATTTTGGGGTATCATTCATGATATCAAGTTTTAGTATTACTTAGCTTATGTTATTTATATCCTAGTCCAGCGGCTTCCATTTCTGCTTATGTTCTTTAAGTTCCATTGAGGCATTGGCAAATTTGTTATGCATTTATATTCTTTCTGTACTAAATGTATGTTTCCTATTTTAGTGATATGCCTCCCTTTTGGAACTCTTCTATGCCTCAACTTTCTCATAATTTCAGCATGGATATTCATATGAGTGTTTTAGATCCATAATATAAATTAAATTTGTATGTAAGCTTTAATCAATCTACCATCTAGTTATTATGTGGCTGTAAATGGTACACTCACTTAGGCACATTGGTGTGTAATGCAGGAATGACATACAGGGCTCAACTTTGTTTCTCCTAACATCAATGTTGTTGTTGTTATTACCACCAAAAAGAAACATCAATGTTGTTACGATAGTAGATAGACAGACAACATTGGCTATGAGACATTGCCACTTTGGTGTTCATTGGTGTGTAATGCAGTAATGATATATAGGGCTCAACTTTCTTTCTCTAACACGAATGTCTTTGGGATAGTAGATAAACAAAAATTGGCTAAGAGACACTGCACTTGGTTTGCGTTCGCCCACAAATAATGTACGACTATGTCACTGCTAGACATGCTATAAAACAATGCCAGTTTATTGGTTTACACAGCAATGCCATATGTCCACCAGTAAAAAGACATGGTTCTGTAGTTTGTTTGGACGGGGACATGATTTTGTGGTGTGTTTGGACAAATGGCAAGAAAATATGCTGTTCTGTAGCCATTTTGTATGGTAGATAGTAATTTATCATGTGCAAGTGCAAGCTAAGCCACTGTGTGGCAGGTCTCAACTTAAACTGAAGGAGTAATTGGAATAACTGGCCGTATATCTGCAGTAAAGAACAGAAGCGTGCATTTAGACGCCAGAAATTAAATTGAAAGAAAATATTTTGTATCTACTTACAAATTAGATTGCTGGTGTTTCTCTGTCTGTCACTTAAGGCTAATTATTTCATTGTCTCATATTCTTCTCTCTCTTTTTTTTAGCTACTGATTAAGGCGTCGCTGCACGGTTTCAAGAAGGGTGCAAGGAACTGATATGCTGAGGCATTGATACATTGTAAGTTCAAAGAGTAGCGAATGGATCCTTTAGTTGAAAAATCATAGTTTTTGGTCCTTTTGAAATGTCACCTCCAAAATGCGATGGTTGTCAAATATGATAGTCTGGTACATTTTGCCGTAATTATAAGTATGCTAGGATTATTTACTTGGGAGGAATGGTTTTCAGCTTGTGGCTGAAAAGAGGCTTGGGGTAGAAAGGAATAGCAAAACCCAAGGACAGATTGTGGCTTCCACCTAAGCATCATTTTGACAGCCATGAGTTGTTTTCAGAAAAGCTCAAGAAATAGAGAGTATCCCAACAAACTGTACTTAGGTTCGGTTGGGGTCAAATTATTGCGGCATGTCGGCATATAATGTGGACACATGGCCCATGCCGCTGGGCCGATGAGACCACAATGGCAAATGAAGTGAAGAATTTCACCACAAGCTGTAGGTGTAGTGAAGTAACTGATAATATTGTCTTGTTGAATGGGATACCTCACCTGTCTTGTGGATCCTGTTCATCTAATTAAGCCAAAGAAGAACAGTAGGTTGAAAGAGTAGCAAAATGGACCCATTAGTTGAGGAAAAAAACCCCCATAGCTCAGTGTTTATGCAAAAGAAGAGTAGGCCTGACATGGGATAACGTAAGAGGCACTCAGGTAGCCCGGATGATTTGCCCGGAGAAGCACCACATGGTGCTCCTGATTGCCACGGCACCAAGAGCATTCATAGGTGGCTACAGGCAAATCATCCTTGGCTATCAAAGATGACCCTCTTACTTCCATGCGAGACCTCTCTTCTGCCATCTGCGCTTGTTGTGCACTGATGCCTGCATGCCCAGGCATGTATTTATAAGGGAGCCATCAGGCACCGGCTTGGGGCTGGGGGCTGGGGGCAGCTGCGTGTTTGATACAGCAGGAATATTGGCCTTTGACATGGAAAAAGCAGCAGATCTCATTGGGTGCCCGATGAGAGATCTGGATTGGCTGCCTTTTTCATTTTTGGAGAAGCATCCAGGGATTTGGAGCTCATATTCTCCCTCTCGTCCTGCCAGTTCGTCACATTGGTTGACTCGTGCCTGAGCAAGTTGGTTCGGTTTCCCGGCAAGATGTTCATGCCTGGGTGGGCATATCGAATATATGTGCATGTGAAGAAGAACATAACCAGCATGGGAGGAGATAAGGATGGGGGGCCATCTGGTAGATATATGGAACGGCGGCGACTGCTGCTGCTGCTGCCGATGGCTGGCTGCCTGCTTGATTCTTCCACGATAAGGCCGTGACCGTTGCTGCACAACTATACTAAGAAGAAAGAAAAGGATCGGGCGGATAAGAGCAGGGCGCTTTGGAGTCTGGAGAGCCAAGGCGATTGGAATTTCGACAGGTGCACCTCTGCAAGGAAGGATTGGGAATGACTCGACGGTTTATCCTGTCGTAGTCGCCTAGTCCCCCATTGTCTGCAGCACAGTTACAGCAGCCTAAGCTAATGGTGACTATGCTCACAATGCTGAGGACTATTGGAGCCATCTTGAACAGGAAAAGTTCAGTGGATCCAGCAACTGTGTGCCACCACATGTGTTTGCTAGAATACGTGGACCACACCTGACTGTAGTATATAAGACCTGACTGATGAGCAGCCAGCAGGTCAAGATTATATTATCAAAGTTACCAACTTGATGAGCAAACTACTGCCTCCTCATGCACGGGCCCTCCAGCCCAACCCAATTACTTATTGTCCTGCATTGCTGGTTCTTCTCCTTCCCACTTCCCAGCCCAGCAGCGGACCAGCCGCCCCGTGCACAACTTGATCTCTCTTTGTTTCCAACACATGAAATTCTAGACGGCCTCGAATTTAAAAAAGAGACCGCCTTGATTTTTTTTCATGCTTTACATATATCCGTTGATATGAGATTGTACACTGTACCCCCTTTTCATTAGAAATCAACGGAAATTCATTTGTTCACAACTACCACAAACACAAACTTCAGATACACATATATATGATGAATTATTATTTCGCAAGAAAATCTTGAAGCAGCTATCTCGCCGAATTGAGTAGAACCGCCATAAGAATTTTGGTAGGTTGGTCATCAAGGTCGCTGGCACTTGTAGCTTGATAATGGCAGAAGCACGAGCGGTGTCTTCTTGGGCACAGTGAGCCCTGGTGCCGGCCCTGTTTGGTTCTTTATGACTCTAAAAGCGCTGAAGGGAATCTTGCATGCATGGAGTACTAAATAAAGTCTATTTGCAAAACCTCTTCACGGATGAGTGTAACTTTTCGAGACGAATCTAATGAGCTACAGTAATCCATGATTAGCTACAATGATGCTACAGTAACCATCCTCCGATCATGTGGTCAAACGCCTCATTAGATTCGTCTCGCGAATTAGCACAGGGGTTGTGGAGGTAGTTTTGAAAACTGCCTTTATTTAATACCCCTAATTAGTGGTCAAAGTTGTAAACAGTAGTACTAAATTTTATAACTGGTGGATCCAAACAGGGCCGCTGATGCCCTCCCTTAGTTCTGACCCCATCCGGGAGCTCCCAGTCAAAGCAGTAGTTGGCCAGAGTGAATTCTACCGTGGCCACTCCCATGGCCATCCCTGGGCACATCCTCCGACCAGCGCCAAACGGCAGGAGCTCAAAGTGCGTTCCCTTGAAATCGACATCTTTCCCTTCAAACCTGTCCGGGTTGAACATGTCAGGGTTGCCCCAAGTCACTGCGTCCCTACCGATCGCCCACACATTCACAAGTAGCCTTGTCTTCGCCGGCACGACGTGCCTTAAGGTCTCCCTCGGCGCCAGAAGTGGCGCCGTCGGGTGCAGCCGCAGTGTTTCCATCACCACCTTCTTGAGGTACTTGAGCTTAGGCACGTCGTCAGGTCAGGCTACTGCACCCTCTCCTTGTTGCCAACCACAGCTCTGACCGCTTCTAAGGACGACCGGTTTCCTCACTACCATGGTCACTGAGCTCGTGTCAACGCCCCCGCCAAAAATATTCCGAAAACTTAATTTGTTCATGGTTGGATTAGCATGCGTCGATTTTTTGTAGATCTCCTTCAAGTTAATCATAAATTAAGCTTATCGACAATATGCTCTTGATGTGGTGTTTGCTGAACTGGAAAGAGCCAGCTGCTGCTTGGTGCTCCTTAACAATGCAAGGCCCATCGTCAGGACGTCGATGAGATCGGGCCCGTTGTTCTCCAGCGTGGCACGGGACGGGTTGAGCTGCTGCTCATCGATCATCTCATAGAAAGCATCAAGCTCTCTGACTGAACACCCTCTCGCGTCGGGAGACGCCACTGGTGAGGCGATCTATGAGGCGTCCAACGGCATTGGGAAATTAGTCCTCGGTGGAGAAACTGGCCTTGCCGTACTCATAGCCTCGTCCAAGATATCATGGAAGTATTTCTTGTGTGCAAACTGCTCGATTTTTTTTTTTGCGGGTAACAAACTGCTCGATCGTGCCATAGATGTTCCCCAGTGCAACGGTACCAATTAGTGATCGATGTCGTCCATGAGGCTGAAATGCATCATGCATGTGATCCTCCAGGAACACCGGTTTTGCTTCCAGTGCTGGTCGAGCGGCGGACTATATGAGTTTGTCCACCCAATAATTATGCATGTCATTCATTTATCAGTACTCTAATTTCTCTTCCTATACTCTTGTTGGAATATGAAATCATTGTTTCTCATGGAAACCAAATCTAGTAACAGATCAGCTCGAGTTGTTTATAGTCAATTAATCTTTTTAAAGCTGCTATCTATGTAATGTCATGCTTGGAGCAGGTCTGATTCCTTACTAATACGTTCTCCATGAATAGATGACGCTAGCCTCATTAGCTAAATGCATTTTCAGTGTGTTTTACAATACAAAAAACATATTATTTTTTGAATTAATTCCATTTTATCGTTGAGCATAAACGATCTATCTAAGAACGAATGTTACATGGACACGTCACAGCAAGCAATTTTTTTCACACTTTGTGTGGCGTGTATTCTATCGGAGATCGGACTGAGTGTTAGTACGTTGGGTATAATTAAGCACATGGACTTGGTCGATCATCAGCGTGTTATTATTTGAATTATGTTAAGCACGCGCAGTTGGAACTTGGAATCGTGCTATGGGATAATGGGAATACGTGAATTGATCCTGTCAGAGTCATAGATCGATGCTACCGGACAGACAAGTCTAACTGCTAGTTCAACGACGACTAACGACATGATTACCCATGAATTTGACTCAAGAAAGCGTGCCAAAGATGGACCTTTAATTTAGAGTTGGATGGAAAAAAAATGTCAAATTTAGACCCTGCCGCTGCTAGCTAGGACCCAGGAGGACAGAGGCACAACGCTACACTTGTCAAATAGGCCTGCAAATCGGACATCATATGAAGAGTCAATCATCCACATTGGAGTAGCAGGCCAGGCTAGGTACCCAACTCTGTCTTTAAATACAAAGCCACTTTGGTTATTAGTTCTAAATCAAACTAGTCTAAGTTTGACAAACTTTATGGAGAAAAAATAAGTAAATTATAAAAATATAATTTATAATGGTCCTAACTATAATCATTTGGTTTCATAACTAATTTTGTTATTTTCTATAAAGTAAATCAAACTTATACTAATTTGAGTTAATATAATTAAATTAAAATGTCTTAGCATAGCGGAGGGAGTGCAACGTAATCACACATCATGTATATATGCCTATATATGGTAATGACTCATACATGATTCTAATGTTTTTTTCACAATCTAACTCACATATTAAATATTTTTTGCTTAATATTTTTAAACTTTAGCCATTTTCTAGATTTCAAAGCTAAGTGGACCAAAGGATAGCCTATATATAGCACATGCTTGTTGTGACTCTTGTGTCACCGGAGGTCTATCCTACATGTCTATGCATTCTTGTGTATATTTGGATGGCAGAAAGTTCCAGAAAAAGTTGGCAGTTATAAATTAGACCATGCCAGGAGGACAGAAGCGCATGAACGCGTGTAGAATTGAAGGATTTTGCTCAAATATAGGCATGTGCTACATGGTGAAATACATGCTCTCACACGAACACACGTAACGTAACGCGGCACACGACACATCCATATCACCAGGGGCCCCGTCCATGTGGCAACGTAACTGTCCAACCGCCCCACCAGGAGTTGGGAAGAACCTGATGGTGCATATCGTCCAATAATCGTTTCAAACAGAAAACAATATCGTCCGATAGTGGATTTGCAGGACGACTGCACTCTGACGTCACCGAGGGCTACGTCAGCTTTTCCTCCATCGTTTCCATCCATGGATCCTGTTACACATGATCTCACATGAACAAATAAGGAAAAATTAGAAAGGGAATTGAAGAAGAATGTCACTGGTAGCTGCTTAAACTTTAATAATCTGGAGGATCCGCGTGATCAGGATCAGATCGGCATCCTCTCCATGCCATTCTCAGGCCCTGTTTAGTTCGGTGAGAAAGTTTGCGAAATTTACTGTAGCAATTTTAAATTGAAGACTAGGAGGACTAAACACGATCTAATTATAAAAATAAATACACGGATGGACGAGAAATCGCGAGACGAATCTATTAAGCCTAATTAATCTGTCATTAGAGATTATTTACTGTAGCACGACGTTGTCTAATCATGGCCTAATTAGACTCATTAGATTCGTCTCGCGAAGTTACCGGGGGTTATAGAATCGGTTTTATCATTAATCTATGTTTAATACCCTTAATTAGTGTCCTAACATTCGATATGACAAGTTTGCAAACTTAGTTGGGGAACTAAACAGGGCCTCAGCTTGTTTCCTGTTCCCAACAACTAGCTAGCTTGACATAGCAACAGGAGGAGCACTTCGCACTCGTCGCAAGAGGTCAACTGAGATCCGCCACTGGACACCACCCATGGTGCATCTGAGCTAAGCTGAGGAAACGCCCGATGGCAAGACGTTTATTTGCCCCTTCAATAGTCTTATACTAATAATATAACTAAGATTGTTAATTGGAGATATATAGGTGAGATCATTGTCAAATAAAACTGAGTAATAAACAGGTACTATATGCCAAGTAAATATGTCTGAAGAATTAGATCAAACCACAGCCTTCAGTTACAATAATCATTCCTATATATTCCACACATACAAGTGTTCTGTTATTATCGACCAACATACATATATTTCACCTTATTTCTGGCCTCACTCAAAAACATTTAGATGATCGAAGAAGAAGCTATTAGGCCTCGCCGATTTACTACGTACTACATAATTAAGCAAACAATGAATGATGGTATGTATATACATCATCATCACTGGCGCTGCTGCTTGCAATTAATTGTATGTGTATCTGGTGGGCACGAGCAGGAGCGGTGTCTTCTTGTGGACCGTGAGGCCTCCCGCCTCCTCCATGCTCACGTCCTCGCGCCTCACCCCTCTCGGCAGCTCCCACTCGAAGCAGTAGAGGAGGTTCGCAAGCGTGAACTCCGTCGTGGCCACTCCCATGGCCATCCCGGGGCACATCCTGCGCCCGGCGCCGAAGGGCACCAGCTCGAAGTGTGTCCCCTTGAAGTCCACGTCCTTGCCCTCGAACCTCTCCGGGTCGAACTCCTCCGGGTTGTCCCAGCTCGCGGGGTCCCTTCCGATGGCCCACGCGTTGACGAGGATCCTTGTCCTCGCCGGCACGTCGTAGCCGCAGATGCTGACGTGCCGCAGGGTCTCCCTCGGCAGCAGAAGCGGCACCGCCGGGTGCAGCCGCAGCGTCTCCTTCACCACCATCTTCAGGTACTTGAGCTTGGGCATGTCGTCCGGATGCACCCTCTCCGCTCCGTCGCCCACCGCGGCCCTGATCTCGTCTTGCACCTTCTTCATCATCGCCGGCCTCCGTATCAGCTCCGACATCGCCCACACCATCGTCACCGAGCTCGTGTCCACGCTAGCAGTGAAAACGTTCTGAAACATATATAGTACATTCGATTAATAATGTCAGTACGATCGATCGCTCTCGCCTCTCGGACAGTATATATCGTGGTGGTGTGAATAATGAACACGATCGACACACGACGTAGTACGTACCGAGAGCAGGCCTTTGATGTGGTCTCTGGTGAAGCCGAGAGCGCCCTGTCGGTCCTTCATGAGCGCGACGAAGGAGTCGATGAGGTCGGGGCCGTGCTCCGGCGTGGCGCGCGCCGGGTCCAGGTGCTGCTCGATGATCACGTCGAAGAAGGCGTCCAGGTCCCGGAACACCCTCTCGCGGCGGGAGGCGGCGCCGGTGAGGCGGTCCACGACCCGCCCCACGGCGTTGGGGTAGTAGTCCTCGGCGGAGAAGCCGGCCTTGGCGCTCATGGCCTCGTCCAGCACCTCGTGGAAGTGCTTCTTGTGCGCGAACTGCTCCGTGCCGTAGATGTTGCCGAACGCCACCGTGCCGATGACGCCGTCCATGAGCCCGAAGATGTGGTCCTCCAGGGCCACCGGCGTGCCCGCGGCGCCGCTCAGCCTGCCGATGAGCTTCTCCACCTCGGCCTCCCTGGCGTACCTGCTGGCCTGGACGCGCCGCGCGCTCAGCAACTCCACCACGAAGAGCTTGCGCATCTCGCGCCAGTACTCGCTGTAGGGCGCGAACGCCACGTCCTTGTGGTCGTACGACAGGCGGCGCGCTCCCGGCGTGTCCGGCCGGCTGCAGCAGTCGGCGTCGTGCGCCTTCATCACCTCCCGCGCCGCCTCCGCCGACGACACCACCAGCGTCGGCACGCTGCCCAGCCGCAGCAGCATGGCGGGGCCGTGCCGGCGCGCCAGGTCGCGCAGGCTCTGGTGCGGCAGCGCGCCCAGCTGGTGCAGGTTGCCGAGGATGGGCAGCCTCGGCGGGCCCGGCGGCAGGTGGAGGCGGCGGCCTTTCCTGCTCCTGCTCCTGCTCCAGCTTCTTCTTCTTCTTGTTGCGAAGAAGAAGAGCAGAGGGAGGAGGAGCAGGAGGAGGGTGAGCTTCCATTGCTGAGGTAAGCTGCAGTCCGCTAGGACCTGCTGCGCTCCCGCCATTGTTTGTGTTTGTTCCTCTTCCTTGTCAGAGTCTTTGCGAATTGATTTGAGAGGCTTGGACATGCCATGGGGGTTATAAGTAGGGGGCTCTGGCCTCAGGTACGTGCCGTGAATAAACTTTTTGTCGCTTTTGCTATCTCCTATCGTCACTGAAAGTGGCATCTTAATATAATGTAATGATGTATTATTATATTAAGATGCCACTGCAAAAAAGTATAGTAGGCTGGAAGCTGAATTGTTTTTAATCGCGGCCCGCTTGTAGATTACATATATTGAGCTAGTACTTTGTGAGTTGGTGATTTGGGAAGGACGCATCAACTGCCAATAACTGAACCTTTTCTATAGCAAATTGTTGCAGCTAGCTAGCTGTTACGTGGACAGACAAGGACTTGTTACAAGGAGGGAGTAGTGCCTAGTAGAAACACTAATATACGGCCGGCGCTTGATGAGTACTACTGAATCGGCCTTCACTATCAGCATGTTAATTCTCTTTGCTGTGATTACTAGCTACATAATAAACTGGCAATGATGTATGTAGGAGGATGCTGTTTTCAGGAACCTAATTGGTCTGTGGCTGATCTGCAAGCAAATTAAAGACGTTGTGTTTGGATTGATTTGAGGCAGAGTGTGGTTGCACGCACACCACCAAATGCTGACCACTTGGTGGTTACGTCAGGCAGATGATGTAAGCAAGCAATGCGTATTGGCTTACGCAACAATGGCTATATGCTTCTTTTGGTTTTGGGGGAAGAGTTTACGTACCCTAGAAGAGCACGTAGCAAAGTCTGCTTGCATCAGCCTGGTGCTGCTGCCCGGCCGGGATTCTCTTCCGTTCCGTCCCAGCCAGCAGCTCGATATGATCGCGCACCATTCAAGCATTATTACGCTAGCTGCTGGCAGAACATTCAAGACCTAGATACCACAAAATAAAGTCAAGATATATAAAGCTGTATACAGCTTCTTTCTCCATCGTCGTCTCACGGTTCTTGACAGAATTGACAGCAAACCA
>CM014278.1:67500517-67531671 GCA_004135705.1 Alloteropsis semialata | reverse complement strand
AGGAAACCTCATGACAATCAGGAACTGTTGGCTATCTCTATTTCTCAGCCAGTGTGGTTACAAGAGCTTCAAGACAGTTATACAACCGACCCTTCTGCACAACAATTGCTGTCTGAATTGCTGATAGCTTCTCCTAAAGGACACTTTTCCCTGTCCCAAGGAATCATTAAGTATCAGAATAGAATATGGCTGGGACATTCTCCACAACTACAGCACCAAGTTCTTCAAGCTCTTCATGCCAGTCCAATTGGAGGTCACTCTGGGTTCTTGGTTACCTACCTGAGAGTGAAGAAACTGTTTGCTTGGCCTCTCATGAAGACTTCTGTGAAAGAGTTTGTAGCTGCCTGCTCTACTTGCCAGCAAGCCAAAACCGAAAGAATTCCTTACCCTGGCCTCTTACAACCACTCTCTGTTCCTGATCAAGCATGACAGGTGGTGACAATGGACTTTATTGAAGGCTTACCTACTTCTTCTCAATTCAACTGTATTTTGGTTGTGGTCGACAAATTCTCTAAATATGCTCATTTTGTCAAGTTACACCACCCATTCACGGCCTTGACAGTGGCTAAGGCTTACATGGAAAATATCTATAAGTTGCATGGAATGCCCTTGGCAATTGTGTCAGACAGAGATCGCATATTCACCAGCCAGTTATGGCAAGAACTCTTTCGGTTGTCTGGTACAGAACTACACATGAGCTCGGCTTACCACCCACAGAGTGACGGACAAACAGAGCGTGTTAATCAATGTGTTGAGGCTTATCTACGCTGCTTTGTCCAAGCTTGTCCTTCTAAATGGTCCCAATGGATGGCTCTCGTGGAATTCTGGTATAACACCAACACCCATTCAGCTCTTAACAAATCCCCTTTTGAGGTGCTGTATGGACATGGACCTCGTCACTTTGGCATTGAGGGCATTGACAGCTGTGCTACTGTTGATTTCAAGGAGTGGCTTACTGACAGACAGCTCATGACTCAACTCTTACAGCAGCAACTTCTTAGAGCACAGCAGCGTATGAAACATCAGGCAGACAAGAAAAGAACTGAACGCTCTTTCAATGTGGGTGACAAAGTTTGGCTCAAGCTCCAACCATATGTCCAATCTTCTGTCGCTTCACAGTCTAGTCACAAATTATCCTTCAGATACTTTGGTCCCTATGAAGTGGAAAGTAAAGTGGGTTCGGCTGCTTACAAACTCAAGTTACCCTCGTCGAGTTCAGTTCATCCTGTATTTCATGTTTCACTCCTGAAGAAAGTTACAGGTAATCCACCTCCAGTTCAGTCTACTTTACCATATGGTAACTCCATCATACAGGTTCCTGAAATGGTGTTGGACAAACGCCTCAAATCGAAGGCCAACAGAGTAGTTTCTCAATTGCTGATCAAATGGGCGGGGTGTCCAGCTGATCTCTCCACCTGGGAAGATGAAGAAGAGGTACGCCATCTGCTACCTGTATCCACGGCTTGGGGACAAGCCGTTGCTGAAGAACAGGGGAATGTCACGGTACCTGATGCTACTGAAGGAAGAGGCCAACGGGCCAAGAGGACTAACACCAAGTTTGCTGGGCCGGAATGGATCAACTAGTGGGCTAGATAGTTATTCGTCTAGGCCCATGAACGGGCATGGCCGATCGTACACGGCATGTATGGTTAAAACAGAGAGCAGGTGAGGAGGAGAACTTGATTTGGATCTCTTCGGCATTTGGCGGCGGCGAGCATACTGCTCGAGACGCCGACGAGCTCCTCATCCACCTGTATCAAACCGAATCCTGGTTATCTAGTAGAGTAATCCACCGTCGTATATCTTGCGTGTTACAGTCTCCTTCACCACCATCTTCAGGTAGGGAAGCCTGGGCACGTCGTCGGCCGTCGTATATCTTGCGTGTTACAGTCTCCTTCACCACCATCTTCAGGTAGGGAAGCCTGGGCACGTCGTCGGCCTCCACGCGCGCCTTGTTGCCCACCACGGCCCTCACCTCGGCCTGCGCCTTCTTCAGCACCCGCGGCTTCCGGATCAGCTCCGACATGGCCCACAGCATCGTCACCGAGCTCGTGTCGATGCTGCCAAGGAACGTGTCCTGATGATGAGATCGTTAGCACCATTCAGGTTTCAGATTCAGACATGGGTGCTCGATTACGTACCAGGATGATGGCCTTGACGTGGTCCCGGGTGAAGCGGAGCGTGCCGGCGTGCTCCTTCCAGAGGTTGATGAGGACGTTGACGAGGTCGCCGCCGTTCTCCGGCACAACGCGCGCGGGATCCGTGTGCTGGTCGATGACCATCTCGAAGAAGGAGTCGAGCTCCTTGAAGATGCGCTCGCGGCGCACGACGAGGCCCGTGAGGCTGTCGACGAGGCGGCCGGCGGCGTTGGGGAAGAAGTCCTCGGTGGAGAAGCTGGCCATCATGTCCATGGCCTCGTCCAGCACGTGCTGGAAGTGCTTCTTGTGCGCGAACTGCTCCGTGCCGTAGATGTTCCCGAACGCCACAGTGCCGATGATGCCGTCGGCGAGGCCAAAGATGTGCTCGTTTAGCGGCACCGGGCCGGCGCGGCGGCTGAGGTTGGCGATGAGCTTGTCCACCTGCTCCTCGCGCGCGTGCCAGGCGGCCTTGACGCGGCGCATGCTGAGGAGCTCGACGATGAAGAGCTTGCGCATCTCGCGCAAGTACTCGTCGTAGGGCGCGAAGGCCACGTCCTTGAGGTCGTAGGACAGCCGCTTGGGCCCCGGCGACACGGGGCGGCTGCAGCAGTCCACGTCGTGCGCCTTCATCACCTCCCGCGTGTTAGTCCCTCGCTCCACCAGGCCCCTTACGCCACCAGCTAACAACCCGCCGAGTGCCAGAAACAACCCGGCAAGACCTAAAAAGAACTCGGATAGGCCGCTGGGCGCTATCCTAAACAACCCGGATACGCTCCTGTATCACTAGCTACGCTCACAACGCTCTGCGCTTGAAGAAGGAGAAGAGGGAGCAAAGCTCTCACACTCGCTGGAATGTGGTTCGGCTGAACTGACTGAGCTCGCCTTTTCCATTGCATTGCTAGGAAATATATACACAAGTCCTAGCTACCAACTACCTACTCCTACCTACTCCGAAAGTACTATAGTACAACTGCTGCCATGCTTGGCACTGTGCTATCTACTATGTACTTCTACCAACTATGTACAGGACAGGGCAGTCACCAACCGGTTGACTTGCGCCTGTGCAGTACAGGGGAGCAGAGAGCAGCAGTAGATTAGGTTCAACAATTCTTCCCCTAATCTGCTGTTGATCTAAGTCCTCAAGAATCCACCATGCCTATCTTCTTCTTCAGTTCTGTGAACCGAAGCCGCCCGAGAGACTTGGTGAGGATGTCAGCGAGCTGTCGGCAGGTCTCGACAAACTCAATGACAATCTGCCCTTCATCGACACAACTTCGGAGGAAGTGGAACTTGATGTCGATGTGCTTGCTCCGGTCATGAAGGACTGGATTCTTGGCAAGTGCGATGGCGGGTTGATTGTCCACCATCATCGCTGGAGGAGGAGCTTCTTCCCCGGTGATCTCCTCCAACAGTCGGCGCAGCCATACTGCCTGGCACGCCCCTGTGGCCGCTGCAATGTACTCGGCCTCGCACGTTGACAGCGCCACCACCTTCTGCTTCAGTGATTGCCATGAGATCGGGGCCGATCCGAGGAAGACGAGCACGCCCGAGGTGCTCCGCCTCCCATCCATGTCGCCCGCCATGTCTGCATCACTGAAAACCGTGAGCTGCAGCGCCTCCTTGCCACCGGACTTGGGAAAAACGATCCCCTGGTCCGCCGTGCCCTTGATGTAGCGCAGCAGCCTCTTCACCGCCGCCCAGTGGTCCTCCCGCGGATCCTCCATGAAGCGGCTCACGTACCCGACCGCGAACGCGATATCCGGCCGGGTGTGAGTCAGGTAGCGCAGCCCGCCGACGATGCTCCAGTACTGCGTGGCGTCGACCTTCGTCGCCGTGCTGTTCCGCGTGAGCTTCAGCCGCTCCTCCATCGGCGTGGCGCACGGCTTGCAGTCAGCCATGCCCGCGCGCTCCACCAGCTTCTCCGCGTAGGCCCGCTGGCCCAGCGTGATGTCGCTGCTCCCCTGCTTCACCTCGATGCCGAGGTAGTAGGAGAGCTGCCCCAGGTCGCTCATGCGGAAGCGATTCGCCATCTCCCGCTTGAACCCTTCGATGTCCGTCGCGCGCGTCCCCGTCACGATCAAGTCGTCGACGTACACGCCGACGATCAGCTCGAATCCTCCCCGCCGCCGCACGTAGAGCGCGTGCTCTGTTTCACAGCGCACGAACCCGAGCTCCTGGAGCGTGGCGTCGAGCTTGGCGTTCCACGCCCTCGGTGCTTGCCGCAACCCGTACAGGGCCTTCCGCAGCCGCAGCACCTTGTGCTCTGCTCCCGGGTTGACGAAGCCCGGAGCCTGCTTGACGAAGACCGTCTCTGCCAGCTCGCCGTTGAGGAACGCGGACTTGACGTCGAGGTGGTGGACGTTCCAATCCTTCGCTGCTGCCAGCGCCAGCAGCAGACGAACGGATTCCATTCGCGCCACCGGCGCGAACACCTCCTCGAAGTCGATTCCCTCGCGCTGGATGAAACCACGGGCGACAAGGCGGGCCTTGTGCTTGACGACGTTGCCACGCTCATCCCGTTTCACCTTGAAGACCCACTTCAACCCGATAGGCCGACAACCCGGAGGTGGATCCACGAGCTCCCAAGTCTCGCTCTCCTCGATGGACTTCATCTCCTCCATCATCGCCTTCCTCCAGCTTGCCTCCCGCTCCGCCTCCGCGAAGGTGGGCGGCTCCTCTGCACTCGTCAGGTGCAGCTCCACGCCGCCGGGTTCCCGGCTTGCCAATCCTGGCACAGCCGCATTGCCGAAGATGTTCTCCAGGGTGCGGAATCGCACCTCCTCGCCGTCGTCGAAGGCGTCCAAGTACTCGGCGAAGTTGCTTGGTGGAGACGCGAACTCGACGGACGCCGCCGGGTTCTCTTGAGCTGCTGGCGCCGGTGAGGCTTGTGGCGGCGTGTTCTCCCCTGCTGGAGACCACGCGCCCACGCTCTCGGCGCCAGGACTACCCGGCTCGCTCTGCGCTGCCTCAGCGCTCTGAGCAGGGACGTCCAGGCCTGCCTCCGCCTCAGCTCCAGCATTCCCTCCACCGTGGATCACCATGTGCTCGATGGTGAACGTGCCCCCGATGCCTCCGACTTCCCCGGCCCCCGGATCCTCCCAATCCAGGCCGCCATTTCATCGAACACGACGTCACGGGACACCACAACCCTGCCTGCACAAGGATCAAACATCCTGTACGCCTTGCTACCTTCCTCGTAGCCCAGGAGCACCATGGGTGTGCTCCTGTCCTCCAGCTTGCCGATGTACGGCTTCGTCTTCTTCACGTGGCCGATGCAGCCAAACGTCCGGAGGAAAGAGACGTCCGGCTTCCTCCCGTACCACGCCTCGAACGGCGTCATCCCCTTCAGGGCCTTCGTGGGTGCGCGGTTGAGGATGAACACAGCCGTGTTCACCGCCTCACCCCAGAACTCCGGCGGCATCTTCTTGGCCTTCATCATGCTCCTTGCCATGCCGACGATGGTCTGGTTCCGCCGCTCCACCACGCCATTCTGCTGCGGTGAGTAGGGCGCGGTGAGGTGGCGCACCACCCCTTGCTCCGCGCAGTACTCGGCGAATTCCGCCGACGTGAACTCGCCGCCGCGATCCGTCCTCAGCACGCGCAGCTTCTTACCGGACTCCGCCTCCGCTCGTGCTTGGACCCACTTGATCGCCTCCGCCGCCTCATCCTTGCAGGTGATGAGCCGCAGCCACATGTACCGGCTGTGGTCATCCACCAGCAGGAGGAAGTAGCGCCGCCCGCCGTGCGTGGCCGGCGTGATTGGCCCGCAGAGGTCGCCGTGGACGAGCTCCAGGGCGTCCGCCGCCCTGAACTTCGCCGTCTTGGGAAACGGCAGCCGCCTCTGCTTCCCCGCCAGGCAGCTGTCACATAGCTCGCCGGCGTGCCTGATGCGCAGGAGCCCACGCACCATCTTCCCCAGCTTCCCCAGTGCGTCGAAGCCGAGATGCCCGAACCGGGCATGCCACAGCCACGGCTCCTCCATGTGCTGTGCCGCCAGGCATACCGGCTGCTCAATCTTGAGGTCCAGCAGGTACAAGCGGTTCACCGAGCGCCTCACCTTGGCGAGTGGGCGGCGCTCCTGGCCGTCCTCAATCTCCACCTTACACCCGTGCTCGTCGAGCTGCCCCAGGCTGACGATGCTCGAGCGCAGACGCGGGATGTAGTACACATCCGTCAGCGCGCGATGCTCTCCGTTCAAGCACCGGAAGACGACGGTACCCCGGCCGCGGATCTCCACCCTTGAGCCGTCGCCGAACTTCACCGAACCGGTGACGCCGTCGTCGAGCTCGGAGAAGGCAGCCTTGGAGCCGGTCATGTGGTTGCTGGCGCCGGAGTCCAAGTACCACCTTTTCTCCACTGCGCTGCCCACAGATCCAAGGTGGACCTGTGCGCGCGGCTCGTCGAGGTTGATACTCTGCTTTAGCCCCTCTTCTGCAACCGCCACCGCCTCCTCTGCTTCCGGCTCGACGTCGTGCAGTGCACAGAACGTCGCCATCAGGAGCGTCGGCTCGCCATCGTCCGCCTCCGCCAGATGCGCCTCCTCCTTTGGCTTCCTAGGTACCGGGCACTCCCTTGCCCAATGCCCGGTCTTGCCGCAGCGCCGGCACTGGTCCCTGCCCACCGGCGGCTTGGCGCCCTTCTTCTTCTTCGGCGCCTTGCCGCGGCCCTTGCCGCCGCTGCCGCCCTGACCGGAGGATCCCTCCCCGGTCTGCGGCTTCATGCGAGCGACCCACTCCTCGTGCGTGAGGAGCACCTTGCCGTTGGCAGCCACGCGCTCAGCTCTCCTGCTAGCGCGGTCCTCGACCACCTTCAGCCGACCCGTCACCTCTTCGACCGAGAGTGTCTTCAGGTCAAGCATGGTCTCGATCGAGATTGCCACCTGCTCGTACCTCTCCGGCACGATGCGCAGGTACTTGGTGACGACCTCCTTCTCCTCAATGGTGTCGCCCAGCACCGCCAGCTGGCTCACCATCCCTTGGAGACGGAGAGCGAAGTCCTCCACGGACTCGCCGTCACGGAACGCGATGGCCTCGTACTCCCGGCGCAGCTGCTGCGCCCGAGCCTCGCGGATGCGCTCGTCGCCGAGCCGCATCGTCTTCAGCTTCTCCCACGCCTTTTGAGCCGTGGCGTCGTCCGCCGAGCCCAGCGGCGTCACCAGCTCCGGCGGGACAGCCTTGAGGATGGCCTCCATGGCCATGAGATCCTCCTGCTCGTCCGCCGTCCCGGTGGTGACCGCCGCCCACAGGCCTCGGCCCTTGAGCATGATCTTCATAATAGTCGACCACTCGGCGTAGTTGGTACGCGTGAGCATGGGGAACTGCGCCCCGCCGACGTCCCGCACCGTCTGCTTGACCACGTAGGTGGTCGACGAGCTGGCTCCGCTAGCAGCAGCGGCAGCCGCCGCCGCCGCCTCAGGATCCGGCGCGCCCGTGTCCACCATCTAGGCCTTGCGAACCAACGCTCTGATACCAATTGTTAGTCCCTCGCTCCACCAGGCCCCTTACGCCACCAGCTAACAACCCGCCGAGTGCCAGAAACAACCCGGCAAGACCTAAAAAGAACTCGGATAGGCCGCTGGGCGCTATCCTAAACAACCCGGATACGCTCCTATATCACTAGCTACGCTCACAACGCTCTGCGCTTGAAGAAGGAGAAGAGGGAGCAAAGCTCTCACACTCGCTGGAATGTGGTTCGGCTGAACTGACTGAGCTCGCCTTTTCCATTGCATTGCTAGGAAATATATACACAAGTCCTAGCTACCAACTACCTACTCCTACCTACTCCGAAAGTACCATAGTACATCTGTGCTATCTAATATGTACTTCTACCAACTATGTACAGGACAGGGCAGTCACCAACCGGTTGACTTGCGCCTGTGCCGTACAGAGGAGCAGAGAGCAGCAGTAGATTAGGTTCAACACCGCGCCACCTCCGCGCTCGACACCACCACCGTCGGCACCGTGCCCAGCCGCAGCAGCATCACGGCGCCGTGACGCCGGGCCAGGTCCCGGAGGTTCCGGTGCGGCAGCGGGCCCAGCAGGTGGAGGTTGCCCAGGAACGGCACCTGCGTTGGGCCCGGCGGCAGCCGTGGCGCCCTGTCCTTATAGGCCGCCGCCCCGCTGCCACGGCCCCTGCTCGCCAGGAGGAGGTAGGAGGACAGCAGCAGGACAGGGAGCAGGGCCAGGAGGCCGAGCTGCCATTGCTGCTGCACGGCGGCGAGGAGCTGGGAGGGGAGCAGTGGCGTGGCCATTGTTCTCTTCCCCCGGTGTGGACTGTTGAGTGTGACTGCCTGTGTGAGCTCTAGCTCAGCTCCTGCCTCGCTTCTGTTTGAGGTGTTGGGCATAATTTAAGCTTTCAGCCTTGGGGTTGGTGATGGTGTAATTGCAGCTTCTGTTTGGGTAATTTGCGCCATTGACACAGCACTGGAGCTACTGATCGAGCTCAAGAGATTGACCTTGAATCTTGATGTAAACTTCAGCTTAGACCTTGTTTAGTTCCTGCAAGTTTTTGTAATTTAACCTAAAGTAACGCATTGAAAAATGTGTCCTCCTCCCTGCAACACGCTTCTTAATGTACTTTTTCAATAGGAATTTCAACCAACTTTCATGAACTAAACAAGGCCTTACTCTGGAGGAGTGGATGTGGATGCATGCGTGTGGTAGACTGGTAGTTGGGATTTGCCAAGTCAATTTGGTCGCCTTATTCTGCAAAGACTAGCGCTAGTTGCACCCGTGAAAATGGGATCGTGGCAGAACATGGGCTGTTTAGTTCAGAAAGTTTCAGAAAGTTTGGAAAGAAAGTTACCATTAGGAAACGTGTTCTTTAAAAGGGAGCACGGTTATCAGTGTAAAATAAGTTACCACTTTTTGGTAACTCTTCCCCATCTAAACAGGGCCATAGTATCCTGTAGTACCTACTGGAAGATATGGCGGCCGGCCGCGTTCCTTAAACTTTGTCGTTTATGATCAAATTGAAATGGTTGCGGTCAGCAGTATTGGTTGCCTGGTTGGCCATGTGCGTCACTTGATGTAGAGGCCGGCATGGATGGCATCAGCTGCCTCTGTCAGACCGCGTCCGATCCCGAGGTCCAGCATGACAAGCTAAACAAGACCGATCTTCTGCGCTTATACAGGGATTGTGGTGGACAACATCTTCCTCTAGAGACCTACTGTGGTGAGTATGTCTCTGTTATTTGCTGTCTCTAATAATGTTGGCTTTGAGTCTCTAATAATGTTGGCATTGGATATGCTTCACAGACTTGGCTCCTGCTCCTGCCCCTGCCCCTGCCCCAACCTCTGCCCCGGTCCCTGCGCATTCACCTGCAGCACCGCCATCGACTCCGCCACCGCCTCCGCCTCCTTCTCCACCTCCGCCAGCGAAGCATAGGCCACCGCCACCGCCACCGCCACCAGCCTCATCTGGAGGTGGAGAGGATTCGATCTGGAATCTTATGTTAACTTGGTGGGGTGGTATACTGTGTGCCTTTGCCGTGGATGGGCTTGTTTCTATCCTTCTGTCCTTGTGTTGGCTCATAAAGAATCATCATGGTACGTGGTCGCAAATTATGTCTTCACTGTTTTTTTTTATTTTTGTTTGCGCTGCTTAGTATCTACAAACCATAATGTGTTGTGCAGGACAAGCAACTACCATTTGTGGTATTATCAGCATGTGGTTGAAGGTGTGCTTGTTCTGTTCTTGCTGGAAGAAGACTTCCTCCGCCGCCCACGACCCAACCTACCCCGAGGTTCCCCATGACTGGACGTCCGGCAACCCAACGGAGGGCCCCGATGACACGCCTCTCCTGGCGCCGAGCTGCTGGAAGAATTGCTGGAAGAAGACTTTAAGCTGGTGCTGCTCCTCCGCCGCCGACGACCTAACCTTGGACCCGGAGGACCAAACCATTGGACCCAGCCGTGGACCCCGACGTCCGCCCATCAACGAAGGGCCCCGCTGACTTGGACGGGACGCCTCTCCCGGCGCCGAGCAAGACAATTCTGAACTGCTGCTGCCCCGCCACCCACACTCCAACCGGTCGAGGACCCCGCTATCCCGGCGTCGCCATGAGCATATGCTCTTCGGCCTCAGCGAGTACTTCTTCATGGCCACACCGCTCGTGCTGCACGCCGAGCCGCGCGGCTCAGTCAACTGTGCTAACCTAGCTACAATATTGTTTCTTTTATTTGGCGCTTAAATATTCTCTGCGATCCTTTTATTCCCTGTAGGCAGTATTTCATCCCTACAACCAAATCTATTGTTTTTTGGTGTCACATTTGCCTGGTCGGCTGGTCCTTTAGTGCTTGTTACTACCGGGCATTGCAATTCGTCGTCATCATCCGATCCGTTTGCCGCGCCTTCTTTTACTCGCGGCAACCAATCAGGGCCCGAACAACTAGGACGCGCCTTCTTTTACTCGCGGCAACCAATCAGGGCCCGAACAACTCGACGATACCTTCTCCCCACTGAAGTGATCCGCAACCCCTCCTCGCACAACCCAACCTGTGCGCCCGCACGCTGACCCAATCGATCTCGTGTGTGCTGCCCGTTCCTCCTGGGCGCCTGCCCCGCGTTGCCGCTCATCCGGACATGCCCGGTGGATCTCCGGCCACGCCCTGCTCCCCCCTCGCGATGCTTCCATCTACTATCATTTGCAATCCTTGCCCTTGAACATAAACTCTGAATAGTTTGTGCAGGGGAAAAAAAAGGCATTGATCTGACGATGGGATACTGCATGGCTAGGGGATGTGGTTCCAACTCTATGGGGCCTGCAGGAGGTACAAGATGACTTGCGAGGCTCTCCATGGTCTACAAACACTCAATTTGACTTTCTGATGGGGTCCGTTAGGCCCAGGAGGCTGGCAAAATCAACTGCATGCTCTGTTATGATTTATGAACCAAATGCTTTATTAAAGAAAATGTTACAGTATGAACCAGGATTGCTTTGTATATCTAGTTACACAGAATAAAATTCCTCGGCAAAAAAGAGTTGTGATTTGAAATATAAATCAATCGACCGATCTTCGCTCATTCGTCCTTGAGGGCTTGGCGGTTCCTCCTCTCAGCTAGCATCGACTTGGTTTTCTCCAGTACACCAAAGAAGATGGACCCACCGATGCCGATCCACAGCACTCGCGGCTCAATGCCCTGCCATGTCCCAATAGAATCACATCAACCAGTCACAGCATACGGATTTCAACACCTCCAGACATCAGAGACAACTGAAATAAGTAGCTTGCCAACTGACGACAGATGCTGGGAGCAGAGGAATAACACAAGAGAGCGCCAACACAACAGAATGCAGCAATCTAAAAAGATCCGTGTATTATGTTGTGCACTCGTGCATCATATGCTTGGCCAAAATATAGTCCAAAAGCCCCCAGTTCCCATTGGGTAATCTAGTGTTTGTTTTTGTTTAAAAGTACTGAAGCTGTTCATAACGTGAAGGGGAATTTTACCTTCAAGAAAGCCTTAGGGCCTTCCTCTCTCAGGATTGTCTGAGCACAACTTACAATTCCAGAGTACTGAGTTCCTTGTCCCTGCAAATACAACCAACACAGAAATGGTCTGAAGTGCAGATTGGGATATCTAAGTGTTAAGTTTTGTTGCAAGTACATATACTCACCTGAACCATCAATCTTGTCTTCATGACATCAAGGGGCGTTGTTATAGCTCCAGTAATGGCGCCTAGCAGACATTTGAGGTACAAAGTAGAGGGAAGTGATTCAATCAGAAAGACGAAATAAAACAACATGAGAAAGCAACCAGATACTGGGGAAAAAGCAGTATGAGAACTAAAAAAATTAGACTGAGAATGTAGTTATACCAGCAAAAGCACCAATAAGTGCATTTTCTGGATCATTCAACTCCCTTTTCGCCTGGATACATTGTGAAAAAAAAATGATAAAGCACAAAGACTTCTCAAAAGCTTCAGTTGCAGTTTATGTTGGACAATGTTTTACAGCAATTTCTGCTTATTGAAGATTAGTACGAACAATCAATCAAGTTATTCAGCCCTAAAATAATATGAATAGATGTTGATGGAAATACAGCAGCTGATCGACTCACATCTATATGGCGTATTATCAAGTGACAAAAGAAATACAAAAGTTATAGTTATAGTTTATGTCGCACCTTGACCACACAACAATAGCGGCTTAGTGAAGACTAAATAGTATGAGCAAACAATTAAGTCATTCAATTCTAAAAAGCATGAACAGATTCTATTGAAAATACAGTGCCATGCCCAACCACATCTGCATAATGTATTGACATGAGGATTCAGAAGATAACCAAATGTTTGCTGATCATAGCACAAAATTTATCCCTACTAGACAAAGACATCCAAGGACAACATGCAGCAACTTATGAATGTTCGATCCTATTTTAAGACCGTTAGTGGTTTCGGGCCTTGAATGGATTTTTCACGAGTAGTTTGACACGTGAAAAGAATAAATTAGTAGTCTCAGCAATGATAGTGGTGTACCACAAGTTTGTAACCAATTCGAAGTTGCTCATATATGCAGAATTGAATGGCATCGAATGGAAGATCTCGAAGCAGAAAGGAACCATAACCCTGTAAATCAAAAGAAAATATAAAGGATAATGCTGCAGGATTTATTGCAAGTCAGCATAAAATCAACACATCAAATCAACAGTAGTTCATTCTTCAAATAAAAGTAAATATTACAGATTAAAAAATTGTTCACCAAATAAGAATGCCAAAATATACATACAGCATAGAGTCCTTTAAATCCTTCTTTAGCAACAATGAGGCGAACAGCATCAGGCGCTGACTTGAACTGACGAGTTTGCATTCTTTGTTTGACCACCTGAAGGAAATGAGACCTAATTTTGAATGCGGTACAACACTAACTGCGGTAGAAAAATATAAAACTACGAACCTCTGTAGGAACACGAACAAGGGAAGCAGCAATACCTCCAATTGCCCCTGCAGTCTGTAGCAATTGCATTTAAAAGACGTGGCCAATATAAATCAATATGCTGTAGACCTGTAGTAACTACTATGCATTCATGGAGAAGACAGAAAGTAACACTCCTGGTAGTTTAATGCTAAAAATGCCATGAATATATTTGCAGGTATAAAATAAGAAGTGCCAGGAAAATTGTACAACAAGCCTTGGCTGTGCTAACTTACAAAATGGGCAACAGCGCTCAAATTTTCAGGAAGTGTGTCCAGTAGTTTTCTTTTAGTTGGTTCATACACTCCAACAAATATCGCAGAGGCCCTGTGGTGATAAATTACAGATTACGCTAAGTAAATAACAGATAGGATCAAGGTAAAGACAGCAATTTCATCTCATGGTATCTCACAAAATGTGAATCCACAGAATCTGATTTCTTAGAAGCGTGGATGTCAGTCAGAGGTAAAACAACACTTGATTAGCTAATGAATACGAAATAGGCGCAATAATCACATCAGATCATGAGCTATTACATATTATTACTTCAATACTGTATCCAACACAACGTGGTGATGCTTTTGAGGTAGGGGCATGACAGGTTAACATCTTGTAGCTTGAAATTGCTTTTAGGAAAACAAGCATCATGAACAAGCTAACTAACAGATGCAATTTGATGAAGATATATCATCTACTTACGGGAGGACACCAGCGAGATTTCCAGCTAATCCAGAATACAAGCCTTTCCATTCAATTCGGCTTCCGCCTCGAGCAGCCTGCAGAAATCACAACTTCAGACACTTGTTGCAACTGTCATATGACGGTAAACATGAGGAGAAGGAAATGGACTCGACTGGGAAACTAAGAGCACAAGACAGTAAATTACAAAACTAGAGAGACACTAGGTTGAGCATGGGTGGAATTGGATTCTGTGCACATTGCAGGCACAAATAGATAAGAATTCTGTGTGCTAAAGCACATCACTGCTCTTGTTTTCTGAAGATGCTATAATGCTATTCCTTTGTGCAGCAAAAGAAACAAACTTACCTGAAGCCTGGTTTTTATGGTATCAATAGGGTACAGGGCTGTTTCCACAACAACACCAGCAGTTCCTCCAGCTATGCTGCCCTCTGGAAAGAAAAAAATTTATACATAAGGTACGGATTGCCAACATATATTCGGAGAAGAAAACAGCATGACAAAGCGCCAGGCACATTGTATTTATTGAACAAAATGGAGCAAAGGCTGGGCAAAGCCCTATGGCGCCATTTGCAATCCAGGGCCATTGTCCACACAACCCTCCTCCCACAACCATGATGACCAAGTTTTCAGTTTTCAGAAAGTAACTAACTGTATCTCAGTTCTCAGTCTCTCAGAGCAGCAGGATGAACAAGTTCCATTCAGCACACTGCTCATGACACCACCTAAACAACGGGGCCGCCCAATAACACTGACTGTAGCTCGCGAGCTAGGGTGTTTATACAATTCAGTCATTCACTCGGCATCCAGAGGTTGAATTGCAGCACAAATTTTGTGTGACCAAATCGATTTCATCAAGGAACTTGCAACTTGGTAGCTCACACTCACACCAGTATGTAACCATGAGAAACCACGAAATCTAATTGAGCTCCACGCCTACACAGAGATCCAACAAAAACGTAGCGGATAGTACTGGAGGAGGAGAGCTAACAAGAGATAGAGAGGGAGAGATTGACGCACCGAGCAAAACCTGAAGGAAATTGAACGACTTCTCCTGTCCACCTTCTGCCCCCATGCCTGACTTGACTCCAGTAGCTGAGGGAGGGCAATGGGGGATTCAATTGAACCGCCCAAAACAATTTGGTACACAAACTGAGGTGTGCAGCAGGAAGCAGCAAACCAACCGCAGGAATCTAGCAGTACAAATCCATACAAGCAGGTAGGGTTTCCCTTACCAGATAGCGAGGAAACCAATCGGAGGGCGGAGGGTGGGGCGGCCGCCGATGCGCCGGCGAGGCTTTAGTTCGGGAACGGGGGAGGCCTGGGGGTTTATCGCTTCATCGGATTCATTAGCGGGAGGGAGGGAATGGCTGACAAGATGGGCCCACCTGACCCGCTCCCCAAATCGATCCCAAATCCCTAGCTCATGTCAGGTCGGAGCGGAAAGCTTGGGCGGCGGCCGCGGCTTCAGTCAGGCAGCTCGCGCAAGCGGTGGCCGGCGGCTGCCGGCTGTGGCCGGCCGCCGGGGCGGGCCTGGGCGTGGGGCCGGCCGGTGGACGTCAGCAGCTGCAGTAGGCTCTCTCTTCAGGGCATGGGTGTGTTCTTTTTTTTCAGCAATACAAGGCTTGCCGAAATCGCAGTCAATCAAGTAGTGTGTGACCAAGTGTTAACATTGCTGACCGCAACATCCTCCTCCATCGGTAGCAGGAGCACCTCGGAAGGTTCGAGTTTAAGTTCTTGCAGCGTAACTGCCGTATGCAAAGATTACATCTCTACAAACAGTAACCTCCATGAAAGGTAACTTAAAAGAGAGCAAGGTTAAGTCCTAGCAATCCTGCGAGCGAACTGTCATGTGCAGTTATATTTGTTGAGTGCTCCGATTTGACCTTTGGGACTGTATGGTCTTGTTTGGTTTTCTAGCCTCTAGCATTGCTAGGAGAGAATCTTTTTTGCATGGAGTACTAAATGAAGTCTATTTGCAAAACCTCTTCACGGATGAGCGTAACTTTTCGAGACGAATCTAATGAGCCTAATTAATCGATGATTGGCTACAGTGATGCTACAGTAACCATCCTCTAATCATGCGGTCAAAGGCCTCATTAGATTCTTCAGGGTTCCTAGTGCAGGGTTCTGGAGTTAGTTTTGTAAAATACCTTTATTTAATACCTTTAATTAGTGGTTTCTGAACAGTATCTAACGCTGGAAAACCAAACAGGACCTATGTAGGGCCTGCTTGGTTGCATGCCATCACTTGCCATGTCACGGCAAGGCGCGCCACACTCCGTGGCGATGGACGCCACATCTTGTGGCGTGACCTGTTTTCCAGGTGGCTATCCGTACTAACTTATCAACCAATCACTGGTCAAACTTCCTGTGGCTGCCACAGCCGTGGGCCGTGGCTTAGCAAACGGTGGCTCAAACCAAGCACGCCCATACTCCCTCTGTCCAAAAACAATGCAAGTACGTATGTATTGCATGTCAGTTAAAATAGTTCATGTTTGATCAAGTTTTTAATGAATTATATTCATATTTATGGCTGTAAATAAATTTATTATGAAAATACATTTTATAATTAATGTAATGATATTTATTTCGTATCATGAATATTAAAAAATTTATATATAGTTGGTCAAATTTTAAGATACTAGACGCATGATACTGCGCTAGAATTGTATTTTTTTTGGACTGAAAGAATAATTTTAAAAATTGTTTTTAAGGTACAATGTAACTAAAAGGAAAATAGCAATGGGCAATTTGAGGAAATGGTCTGGTGGTGGGTAATGGGCTACTGTCATTGAGTCGCAAACCAGCTGAGGCAGCGGAAAGCACGCCTGGGTTTCTTTATTGCCAACGCGCATGCATCCTCACATATTTTGGCCCAGCCCGTACGGTTCGGGGCCTCCCTGCTGCACAGTACACACAGGCATACAAAGCCCATCTTGTTCTGTTCACTAGAGATGATATTTGTGACATGGGCTGTATTGGTTTAAGTAAGTCGGAACTGGTATTGTTTTAGGTCTGAAACTAGCATCATGTGTTGAACAAGGTAGCTGATCATGTATATCCGGCAAGCGCCGAATGGTTTCATATCCGCCAAAATTGGGTAAGCAGGATCAGGATATCCATATTCTGAGATCTTGCACATGCTGTAAACCTTTCTTGTGGGCCACACGTATGACGTGCTAAAAGTTAGGAGATCAACCCAATTTTTTTGGTTTTTCTAGGGCCAAAACACATCCTTCAACTTCATATATTTGTAAAATTCTGACAAACATCAACTTTTCGAACGGGACTTCCTGACATCTCTTATAAGTTATAACCAACACATGTAGCCCATTGCTCATGTCCGAAGCAGGGCTACTGGTGGTGAGGAGTGAGAACAACCTGAATCTGTCGCCTTGTATCATGGAAGACATTTGGGTATCGCAGTAGACCTCACAAAGTAAGTGTACAGATATTTTGCTGGCATATAGTATATTAAGGACTGCATACTCTTTTGCTATCCAACAAACAAATCTATCCGGGACAGAGGGGGGAAAACATCAATCCGCAGCAACCAAATAAAGCCGTATGCGTAAGTGATGATGGAGTCGACCTGTGCCATTAACCATTATATGGTTTGAGGAAGCAACCCCATATCGAATGACCAATCAATGGATGCAGGCTCCCGGGACTGTCCACTTGGCGGTGTGCTTGGCCCAGTGCGGCATGCTGGTGTAGTTCTTCCAGTCATGGAGCAGCGTCCTGAGGTCCCTGAGCTTGTTGGCGATGCCGACGCAGCAGTTGGCGTGCATGGTGCAGATCCTGCGAAGGTCCTTGCCGTAGCTGCAGAAGCCGCCCATGAAGGCCGGGTCCATGTACTGCACGCGCAGGCCCAGGTCCCTGACCAGGCCCTTCTTGATGGCGTTGAACACCGGCTGCTCGTTCAGGCCCGGGTACCTCTGCCTGGCCTCGTGCCACACCCTGGTCATGGCGATCGTCCGGTTGTTGGGCCGCACGTGGAAGAAGCCCGTGTTGGGGAAGTTGCCGATGTTGTCGGGGTCGCCGAAGAAGACGTCGCTGGAGATGCTCATGTCCGCGTACGCCGTCACATGCTTGAACGGATTCCGGAACCACAGGATGTCAACGTCCTGCAGCCATTAGTTGCATGTAACTATGTAAGATAAGATCGATCGAGTGCCTGCCTGATGATGATCGGCGGCGATGCATGAACATATAACTGATGACTGACGGTGAAGAGGAAGTTGTATCCGAGCTGGAGCACGCGGCGCTGCAGCTTGAGCTTGCTCCACACGAGCTCCAGGTACTCCTTGGAGAGGAAGAACTTGGCGGAGGCGAAGTCGACGCCGGGCATGGTGTAGAGGTAGCAGTGCGGGTGCAGGGCCCGGCAGCGGGCCATGGCCGTCGGGTCCATGGCCACGATCAGCACGTGGCCCAGCAGGTGCGCGATGCCGTCGCCCACCCGGAAGCTCTCCAGGAACAGGTCCAGCAGCGACCCCGGCGCCGCCCAAGCGTGGTTCACGCACGTGATGATCACCGTCCGGTCGTCCGCCGTCGCCGCGCGCGCCACCACGCCGGCCAGGCCCCGGAACTCCTCGGCCTCCTCGTCGTCGGCCTCGCCCTGCTATTGTTAATTAATTGTTTCATGCGTGAGCTATTACTTGCTAGAGTACTGAATTACTACTGCGTACGATGGTATGGGCATATTATGTTTTGGGGGGCAAGAAAAAGAAAAATCGTAGACTTGAGATGGCAGCAACTAGAATAAAGCAGGTAAAGCTGGAGTGAGATGCAATTGATGAGCAGGTAGGCAGCAGCGTCGTCGTCGTTATTCCGATCCCGAGACCAAATTATTCGCCGCCATGCCCGTTTCGATCGGTCGATCGATATGTCAACGATGGTATATATATAAACCCAACCCAACGGATCGAGCAATTTCTTTTGCTGGATAAAAAGAAGAAGAAATCGAGGAAGCAACCGGACTAGTACACTGAGGCAGCAAATCAATCAACCAACCAACCTCTTGTTCGCGATGTGCGGGACTGGCCGGAAGGCGTCGATCACCGGCGGTAGCAGTAGGAGTATGATGAGGCTGCGGCGGCAGCTTCGTGGCGTTATTATTAGCCTGATGATCAGCTGCCTGCTCAGCATGTGAAATCACCGTCGCCCGGGCCGCTGCTGCCGCTGTTGATGACGACGGGGAAGAAGAAGAAGCAGCAGTTTCGTTCCGGCCTGACGAAGACGACGACGATCTCCACCCGAAGAATTGCACCGGCGCCCTGCTGGGGCGGCTGAGCTCCTCGGGGCGGCGCTGCAGGAGCAGCACAAGGGTGAGCGCGGCGACGCAGCCGAGCACGAAGGACGCCGCTTGCCGCCCGGCGGCCTCCGCAACGACCGCCTTCGCCATCGTCGATCGCCGCTCAATGAATGAATGGCGGCGGCCGTCCCAGGCTTTAACTCGCGCGCTAGTGTAGTCTGCACCGGCGGCCGTGTACTATGATGGTCTTAGCTCTCCTCGTTCAAGTAGTGTGTGTGCGGGGCTAGAGGTGTGGACTGTGGACACTGGACACCCTCCGATCCCCAGGCTAGTGTAGTGTAGAGCGAGAGATGTGCCGATCGATGTGGGTGCAGCCTGCTGCGTGCTGCCTTAAGTAGCTAGGATAGAAGAGCGGCCGAGCCAGCGGTCTCACTCTTCACTACCTCTTGGGATTTGCAGACGTAACAAGTCGTATGTGGCGGCAGAGCTAGCTAGCTACTAGAGCTAGACCGTACCGGCGCCATATACTCTGTGTGCTAGCTGCTGTGGAACAAGGAAAGTGAACTGAGAATACGCCATGCATGCTTAATTTGGAAGCTTCAGTTGCCCCTGTACTGTATACAGTGAATTAGTACCAGGTACTACTACTCCATCAGTGTCAGTACTGTACAACGCATGGGCATACGTGTATAATTAAACTTTGTTTTTGTAGTAGCAGAGACGAGCAGCGGTGTATATTGTATCGTATCATCAGCGTATATACTCCTATATGATTGATGGGTCGATCGGTAGGTGGGTCCATGGATCCGCCTTGAGAGTTGGTGCCGGTCAGGATCTCGATACATGGATGCACATGCTTCATCACACGTACAGTACAGACAACCACAGCTTAGCTAGCGCCTTCAATATAATTCTTAGGACTCCAAGTTGTACACGTACTACTTCTCTACCGGTATTCTCTCTGCTGCTCACGTCTTTGACGGGTGATCAGGAGGAACAAATACTAAACGGTGACGTCTCGTGGCCGTATCGATCAAGGATGGGCAGACCCCAGTGGCGACCCTGACAGGTGTGCTCAGGAACAAATACGTACTAAACGGTGACGTCTCGTGGCCGTATCGATCAGGATGGGCCGGCAGACCCCAGGGACGACCCTGACAGGTGTGCTCGGCTAATTTCACCGTGACGTCTCTGCGTCAGAACTGCTCGTCCCATCTTAAGACTGAGACTGAGAGCATGTTCTTCAATCTTCACCGGCGTCTACTCAAACCAGTCTTCCATGACCGGTGCGTCTGGAATGTCTCCGATCATCTCAACTGAAATTTGGATCCATCGTTACGGTCCTTGACAAATTGAAGACGCTACTAATTCCATCAGCTGACTTGGTGCCCTGTCCAAAGGTTGGCATATGTTCAGACAAGAACTACCATTAGGCTGCTCGCAGCGGCATACGGGGCGCCGTCCTTCAGGACCGATGTACCGGATATTCCTCTGCAGCGGCATACGGGGCACCTCCGGTAAACAAAAGGATCACCAGCGGATACGGCACAGGAAGCGGAGGCAGCGGACGCGCGACCGGCCGCGCGCGCGGAGAGAGAGGAGAGAGAGTGGCGGGCCCCACGTCCTCAACTAACTAAAAAATGTTATAACTCACAAACCAAAAAACCAAATTAAATTCCGATTGCACCATTAAATTCGTTGCAATAAATTCTTCAAAACAAGATCTCAGATGGATATATTTTGATAAAATTTATAAAGAAAAGAAAAAAAAGGTGAGAAAAGAGATGATATAGTAGTTGGGATAGATGGATAAAATATAGTAGAGTTGGGATAAAGTATGTGATTTGGAGTATGACGGGTGCGGGAGAAGTTGGTTTAGAGTACGGAATCTCGATGACCAGGACAGGATATTCCTTTTAGAGGATGCATTTAGGGGACGACGAGTGCGGACAGCCTTAGCGCGCTATGGCCTCTGTTGTTTGTCTTCTTTATTTTTATTAATACATAGTTGCACCCTTGCAACCTGTATTATCTAGCATTTTCGCAGTACATGCCATTCAAGAGTGTTATTAATTTGATCGTTCGTTCACCCGTCAACAAGTGACGTGGACAGCTGCTACGTGTCGGCGTGTTACCTAGTGCAGTGCCGTCGTCTCCATACAAACAGAACTGAAGGTTCAGCTCGCACATGCCAATCACTGCGTCATGGTACAGTACTAGTACTAGTACATGCCTGCTCCATTCCATCAATCAGTTATGCTGCAGATCCATCCAGGACGTACTGCGCTCCGAGAAAATATTCTTCTTTGTAGCGCTCTGCTAAATGTAGGAGTAATGTAGGAGCAGCTAAATAAGCTAGCCACCTGCAAATAATTAAGTGGCATGCTTGTCATCTGATGGGTCTCGTTACTAGCCTAACATGTTAGGTCATCCAATGTCATCATATTAGTAGCACTTTGCGATATACAGCCGTCACACGTCACAACTCTGGACAGACTTTTCAACCGTCTCACATGGTGTAGTTCACCTGCATTTGTACTACTGTCAAGTGAATGATGAAGCGAACCATTTCTCAAGTGTTTAGTACTAATAGAGAACATGCATAATTAAGCAAAGAAATGCAGTAGGTACTCATGTATTATTCTTACTATGCGCTGATAGTGATAGCTCAATTCAGCTGCCTGACACCAACCCCTCCCCCCCTTTTTTTTTTTCTTTTTCTTTATTTTAAAAATAAACTTCCCTAGCATCGAGCATCAACATCTGATTAGGTCCCCAATCAAATCGCCCTTGCATGCTCGCTCAATAATCAGCTCAGCTCTCCCATTCCCATCCTCGGTGTTTACCGATAAACAGGGGAACCCTGATGTGCACTTTCCGCCGCAACAGTGACGGGGTCCAAGTTTCGCTTTTGTCCTTGCTCGGCGGCCGCGTTCAATGCAGGAATTGTCCCACACAAATGTTGATCACTTGATCAGAAGAACAGTGCCCTAGTTCCTTCTTCTTCTTTTGGACTCAAAGCAGTGCGCTTTTTCTGATCCTAGAATTCAGCCTCTGCAAATAAGGCCTTGTTCCAAAACAGTTCCTGGACGAAAGGACAGAACTAGTACAGGGAACATGGATCCAATCATATACTCTGTGGGGCGCGTGTTTTAATTAGCCGCTACAGTGTATTTAACTCCAGGTGACAGCGAAGCAGCTGCTACATGCTTTTTGACAACGGTCTAGCTCCATCAAGCAAAGCACAGCATTTAAGGTAAGAAAGAGACAGAGAGTCCTACTCTACTCTGATGGACCGAAGGGTGCGTCGTAGCTGATCGACCCATACGGCCATACCTGCCATGCTCCTCAGGGCTTCACCATCCCCCTACTGGATCCATCCACGTTTGCTCTACTTTACTGTTCCATGGAAACACTTGTAGGATTAATTGGTATGTGATGGGCGCTAACCTTGCAATAATTCAGGTTAGGTGATTGGTATTCGGTGGTACGACCTGTCACTGTCCTTGATTTTTTTAAAAAAAAAGAGGGACAATAAGGATTGGTTAACTGGTTGATATAGGAAAATGAAGAAAACACCATGCTCATTCTGCTTTCTTAGCAGAGGTCAAAGCATCTTTGGCATACCTTTGCAAATATAGAGTTCGATTGGGCAACTCAAGTACATGCTGTAAGTATTTTACCTTTTCCGATGATTTATCGCATTCACCAATTTTGCCTTAGTTTTCTTTTGTAGTGAATTTTGTCTTGTTTTCTGATAATAAGCAATAATATCGTCACTTTTTTTTGAGAGGGATCGTCACTTTTATTTCAGTCGGTCATTGTGATGAAATTCTCTTTGATCTTCTTTGAAAGTTCCTAATCCTGAAGCACGGCCCGTTCATGATATGGTTCTGGCCCATTTGTATTGCAGGGCCCATCTCTTTGGCCCATCAAATCTTAGTAGACTTGGCACACCACTATAAACCTAGGCCTTGGCTAAGCGGAGAAAATATATCTTTGTTCGTCGAAGAAGCCCATAAAGAATCCCCCTGGGCCAGCGTCAATTTTAGTTGGAGCCGGCAATGCAACTCATCATCTCTCTCCGGCTGCATTTGCATGTGGATATATTCACCACGCATTCGAGAGCCAGCCCAGAATAGCTCCCAAAACTTTGCTCTGGACCAAGAAAGACGATCATGAATTTAGTGGCAATAAATAGCGCTGTTGCATCCATCTCTACACAGGTGCAAAGAGCGAGGAAACATATAATTAACATTGTATAAGCTGTGCTAGCTGTGTATACATACGCAAGGAGCATCATGCAGTATATATAGGTGTTGTATAACTCAACCCATCTCTCGATTCTACCTAGCTTTCATCATCAGAAATCAAAAGAATCAAACCTACCTCTCATGAATCTCCTCAAACTTTACGCCAAGAATCAGCAGAGAAAGAATGGACAAGAAGAAGAAGAAGCAATCTGCGATCGGGCAGCCAGCCGCCATCTAGTGCTGGCCGCCTCGCCGCCGTGCACATGGATCTAGTGCACGGGCCGATCGATCGAACGAACGAACAATGGATCATCTGGACCTAATAGCTCTAGCTAGCAGAGGTTCGCCATTGCCGTCTCAATGATCAAGGACGCCGTCGATCAGTGGATGCAGATGCCCGGGAGCTTCCACTGGAACTTTCCGGCGCGGCGCTCGTCGGGGGTGCCGGCGGTGTAGTTCCTCCAGACGTCGAGGACGCCCCGGAGGTCGTGGAGCTTTGCCCCCAGGCCGACGCAGCAGTTGGCGTGGAGCGTGCAGATCTTGTTGAGGTCCTTGCTGAGCTGACAGAAGCCGCTGATGTAGGTGGTGTCGAGGAACTGGATGGCGAGGTCCAGCTTGGCGGTCATCTCGTGCTTGATGAGGTTGAACACGTCCTGCTCGTGCTTCCCGAAGAAGCGCCACCGCCCCTGCTGCCACGCGCGGTAGAAGTCGATGGTCTTGGCCGACGAGCGCACGAAGAGGAAGCCGCCGTTGGGGAAGTTGCGCAGGCTGTAGGGCTCCCCCATGTACACGTCGCTGGAGATGGCGATGTCCGCCGCCATGGAGATGTGCCGGAACGGGTCACGGAACCACATCACGTCAACGTCCTGCACCACACCCATATCCAGCATCAATTCAATCTCTGTTTGTTAATTCATAGTTTTTTTTTTCATCGGTCGGTAAAGTAAACAATACTAATGATCCTGCTAAATGCTAGATTATTCCTCGCGCATCATTGCATTGCGAATGAAGCGCGTCATCGTGTCGGCCTCGCCGTCACGTACCGCGGGTCCGGAACAATCGCCGTCCAGAAGAAAGTTACAGCACCGTTGCTGTCTGTCAGCAACTTGCAAGACTTGGGAGTCTTTGAGGCCTCACAAGTCGCAGTAACAGTCGGTTCGGCTCAAGAATCAACGTGACAAACCGAAAGGTTCCAAACCCACATGATGCAGAGCCGAAGCCGCCTGTCAACAGCAATCACGCTGCAGCGATGGAAGACATTTTCAAAGTCCAATACTCTCGATAAGTACTGTACAGCGGCTGCTCACAACAACTAATCAATCAGTCAGGCACCGCAGGACTGGACTGGATTGTTCAACAACCACCCTATCAGATTCAGACCCGGCCGGTAACTAACTCATGCCGACACGATCGTTCAATTCTCCCGTGCAGAGCGTGCGAGCAACGACTCTCGATCACGTTCCATCCATGCGCAAGCGCAACCAACTGGAAGAGATGGATCGAACAGCAGCAACAGAAAGGGGAAATAAAAGAAGAAAGCGCAGCAGCTAGCACTGACCGTGAAGAGGAAGTTGTATCCGAGCTCAAGCACGGTCTGCTGGAAGCGGTTGCGGCCCCACATCATCTCGAGGTAGTCCTTGCTCATGAACATCTTCTCGGAGCGGTAGTCGACGCCGTTGGAGGTGCGGAGGAAGTAGCAGTGGCGGTGCACGGCCTGGCAGCCCTGGTAGGCGGCCGGGTCCATGGTGACGATGACCAGGTGGTCCAGCAGGCGCGCCACGCCGCCTTCCCCGGTGCGGAAGCTCTCGAAGAAGAGGTCCAGCAGGGAGCCCGGGCGCGTCCACGCCGCGTTGATCTGCGTCATGATCACCGTCCGGTCCTTGGTCGCCGCCCGCTGAAGCACCTCCTCCAGGTCACCCCACGGCGAAGGGGCCTGCACACACACGCATTGCATTGCATTGTTGTTGTCATTCATTTTGCGCATGCATTTCAATCATCAGAAGAAATATTACTGTAATGCACGTTTATTTGCTGCATTGGGTGCAGAAATGAAACCAGATGAAACTGCTTATTATTAATCCTGTTATTAACACGTCGTCAAAGACATAAATTAAGCTAGTATAAGCCCGGATCAGATTGCAATGCACCATGTGATCTGACAGGTGAATAATAAAGGCAGGTGACCGAAATGGAAGTGCAGGAATGGTGGTTGGGTGCATGGGGTGGCACTGTTGGCATGTTCACGGTATACAGCGCCAACAGTTGCATCTGCTCTGCTGATCATCGGCTCCGATGGTAGGTGGTGCGCAACACGTACGAGTACGCTGCTGCATTTGCGGAATACGGCGAAGGCCAATCAATCTGTGCGATGCCATGCTGCAGGTACCAGCAAATCAAACTGAACCCCCATTCTCCCTGTACTTGCGATGCTGTACATGTGCTCCATGTACAAAAATAGCCCGTGCGCGTCGGTCAGGAACGTGCCGCCCTCTGCTACATGTACGCATGATACACAGAGTCGTCATCATACAACGAAGGAGACGTGAAGATGGGCAGGCAGAGCGGCGTGGGGAGAGCACCGATCGTGGGCCGTCCATCAGGAATAGATAGAGAGGAGTACTGTAACTAGCAGCAGTGGTTTGCCAAGGCCATGTGGGCCGTGAGCACTGCGAGATGGTGCACGGACACGTGTGGACGTGGCAGCAATGGGTGGCGTAGTAAAAGGCATATGCCGACAGTAGGCGCTGCAGTGGAGAGTAGCAGAGGACAAATGTTGCGAGGAATCCTCTGGTATTAGCAACGAGTCATGTGATGACTCACTCGCTGTTAACCTTTTTCTTTGCTGTGGTTCACATCATCCGGAAACATCAAGTGGAGAAGGCAGGGATTGCAATCGTGATGCTTCATGGGGCGACGGGAAAGTGGTTAGCGACGCATACAAAAAAAAAAGGAGACGAACGAAAGGGATTAGCCTAGAGACGTGAGCTGGTCTGTAGGCAGGGGCAGAGGCCGGCTTTTGGAATTTAGGCTTTGGGTGATAAACTAATCACGCTTTTGTCACACGGTCGCCGTCGCGAGACGTAACTTGTTCAAAGGGGTCCCGGATTCTTCCTCCCTTCCTCCCGTTTGTGCTTTTCTTTTTTTTTTTCTATTCGTTGCGGATTGAAGCAGAGATTGGGCAGGCATCTCTCGACTCTGCTGGTTTCTATCCATTTTTTGAAATTAAAATAGCAGGAACATGGTACCGGCTCCACCCACGCGATTGTTCCGTTGTTTTTGGAATTGTTTTTTCAAAATCGAAACGGCGGCTGTTATTAGCAGGAGAGAGAAGGGAAATACTTATAAGGCACAGCTACTACATTATTTGATCGATCATGATCGCTCAAAATACGTACGTATCCGTTTTTTTGTTGTGAAAAAAATCGACGAAATTAATGTACTGTTGGAAAAAATAGTAGGAAATGATTGATTGATTGAGGTTAGTAGCAGGTGATTTTGATGCGGATTACTCTGATGATTGATCAGACGAAATTCAAGTAAACCCCATCATCATAGGATTCATTCAGGAGGGGAAACGAAACGAAAAGCAGGGGAGAAGTAGCAGGAAGGGGCCGGTCGCCGGATGGAAGCCGGTCGCGTACGTACCTCGACTGGCGCCGGCGCCGGCGCGGGTGTGGCAGTTACGTCGGCGGGCGTCTCGCCGTTGCCGTCGGCCACCGCGTCGTGCTGGTTGGAGGAGGAGGAGGCGGGGATGAGTTGCAGGTCCTCCTGGGCGGCCGTGGCGTTGCCGTTGGTGAAGGCGGAGATGTCGGCGAGGCGGCGCCCGGGGCTGGCGGACATGAAGAAGAGGACGCAGACGGTAGCCATGGCGGCGCCGAGGACGAAGGACACCAAAGGGCTAATGCTGCTGACGTCGCCGCCCTTCATCGTGGCGGGCGATTGGCGACTCTGCTGGCGCAGGACAGGATCGATCCCTTGTTGCGTTGTTGGGGGTGTGGAGGGCGGGACTCGGACGGGACGGGATGGTAGGAGGGCCGAGGCTTTTAAGAAGAGGAGGAAGAAGAAGACGGCTCGAAGGGGGAGATGGCGGCCAGAGAAAAATTAAAAGAGAGCGAGTAATAATGAAACGGAAACAAATGTCGCGGCGCGGCGGAGCGGGGGGAGAAGAGAGAGACTGACAGGGTTAGCGGCCGGCGACGGACGCGTCATCATCATCAGCGTCTGATTCCCTTTCCCCGTTGATTACTGATTACACGGGGGTTTGGTGGTTTGGGTGTGTGCTTTGTTTGTTTGTTGGGCTCGTGGAGGCGGCGTTTCCGGTGCAGTGCAAGCCTGGCTTGTGCCCTGCCCGGTCGTCGTTGGTGGCGTCCGCGTCGCGCTCTAGACGTGCCGCGCTTGCTCTTTGCCTTGCCTGCCTCCCTCCGTAGGCCACGGGGATCACCTCGCTTCTCCATGACTCCATGTTGTTGCTGGAGCAGTTGTTGTCCCTTGCTCCGTGATGGAGGCCACCGTTGAGGTTGACACGATACTACTTGCTACTCGTCCATATTTTGGGCTCTATAAATCAAATATATACTCGGCTATCTACTGCTACAGTAGTAGCCGCGTCGCCTTGCGTTGCGTTGGGTACCATGTCCATTCTTGTGAGGCCGGCTAGTGCAGGAGGAGGATATCCGGGATCTAAGTCGGCGGCCGGGTATCATCTACTACCCTACATTGATACATACACGATGGATAGACGAATGGATGGATGCGCTCCAATTCAATTCCGGGCTGCGTATGCATCTACTACCTAGCTCTGCTCGGCGTGGCCGTTGAGGCCGGGAGAGCGTCTGCGCGTGGGAGATCATCGTCAACGGGCTCATATATAACGGCTGTAAATGTAATTTCGAAAATCACCCAAGCCGAAACTGACGGATATAGATGGCCATGTGGGCCGGGCCAAATGGGCGGCCCGAGGCACGGCCCTAGAAAGCACGACCCTAGCCCGGCCCAGCCCGATGTGCATAGTGCTAGTGCCGGCCCGGCCCGATGCGTAGGGCCGTGCCTGGGCCCGATGTGCATAGTGCTAGTGCCGGCCCGGCCCGATGTGTAGGGCCGTGCCTGGGCCGTTAGCTCGGCACGTAGTGCTGGCCCTGGCCCGGCACGAGAATTGGGCTGGCACTATATGGCCCGATAAAAGCCCATCATACATTGATATTGTATACTTCTCCTAAAAAACCCTAATATCTCCCTTCCCACCACAGACCGAGCCGCCCGCTCGCCCCTTCGCGCGAGAGCCGCCGTCCACCGCAGCGCCGCACCCCCGGGGCCGGCCCCCTTCGCTTCTCCTCCCACCGAGCCGCCCCCCTTCGCTTCTCCTCCCACCGGCCACTGCGCCCGCCGCAGCCCCTCGGGGTCGGCCGCGGCTGGAGCTGGGATCCTGCACGAGCCTCCGCCCGAGCCGCCCCCTTCGCTTTCGGTCTGATCGCCCGAGAGCAACCGTCGCCCATCGTCGCCTCTCCTCACAGCCTCTGCCCCCAGGGACCGGTCGCCGCCGGGATCCGCAGGCCTGCGCCGGCTGCCGGCCCCTCCCCTTCTTTCTCCTCGGTAGCCGCCCCTCCCTTTCTCTCTCCCTGGTCGCCGTTTTCCGCGAGCAGCGCTGGCCATGCCTTGCACGCCATGCCTTGCTCCCGCCGTCGTCGCACCTTGGTTGACCCTTGGCTGGCACGGGGGCTGCTGCTCCCTCGCGCTTGTGCCTCGTCGTCGTGCTGGGCCGCGCAGGCACGGTCGGGCCGTCGTGCCGGAAAGGCACTACGGCGGGGCTGCAGGGCCGTGCCTGGGCCGCAAGTGCGGCACGCAGTGCCGGCACGGCCCGGCACGAAATAGCCGTAGTGCCGATGCGGGCCGGGCCGATTCGGGCCGTGCCACATAGTGCCAGGGCCGGGCTAGGGCCGGGCGGCCCACATGGCCATCTATACTGACGGATGAGCGTGTAAGAAGGAACTCCCCACGTCAGCACTATTTGTACAGTAGCATGTCGCGTGGTCAAAGCGCTTGCTGCAGCCTCGTCGCTGCTTTCAGCGTCGGGGGTGTTTAGTTCATCTCTCACCAATCCATTTTTGTAAAATACATGTTTTTCAATACACTTTTTTTTTAGAGAAAAGGTTTCCCCACTTTATTCCAAGGAACAAAGTTCAGTTTCATTACAATCCAGAGCCGTATTAGTAGCGCGCCCGCTGATTACTATAGGTCATTAAGCGACGGAACAGAAACAAAAGCAAAAGCAGCACCCTCCCTAGACGAGGTGTTCTCAACTACCAGATTAACACTCTCAGCGATCACAGGCACAGAGGCAACAGCAGCAGCAGTTTGTCTATGGAAATTTTGCAGCATCGCAGCGTTGCAATCCTGGCCGCCAGTGGATGGTCCCAAATCTGATGATGGCAGGGTCGAAGAGCTTGCTGTGATCTGCAGTGGTTGAGTGAGTTTGGCCGTCAACGCCGCAATGCTCCTGTCCAGATCCTCCGTGCGCCCAGCCACACAGATTGACCTCCAATTCTTCAAAGTTTCCAGGATTCTTGATAATAGAACTTTCTGATTGCGCCATTCCTTGCCCTGAAAGCAAATCTCATTACGTGTTTTCCAAACGGTCCACATTAATGCGGCTGTACAGATATCCAAAGCACTTTTCTTTCTATCAATCACCCACCATCTAGCAACTGACTCAAAGTCAGAACCAATATTCAGAGAGTAAATCTCAGCAATGTATACCCAAAGGGCTTTTGCTACACAGCACTCAAAGAATAAATGAGTGACAGTTTCATGTTCAGAGCAGAATAAACAGGATAAACACTCAACATGTCTTCTTTTTGCCAGATTTGTCCTAGTCAAAGTCTTGTTATTAGATATCAACCAAAGGAAGATCTGAATTCTAGGTGGGACATTAATTTTCCACACAGATGGGGTAAACATAGGTTGCACCCCTCTGAAACTGATCATCTTATACATAGATTGTACAGAGAATTTATTGCTATTATCAAAAGACCAAAGAATAACATCACATTCTTGGGAAAGGGAGACTGACTCTGCAATACTAACAAGCTCCAGCCATTTGTTCATAAGATGCTGTGAGACACTTCTCCTAAAGGAGATTTGCAGATCAACTCCATCCCAGACATCGGCTATTGCCACATTCCTTTGGTTAGCTAAAATGTATAAGTCCCAGAATTGAATGGCTAGACTACAAGAACCAAACCAGCAATCCTCCCAAAATCTAACAGTTTTTCCATTGCCCACTTTCCATTTAACACCAATCCTAGCAGCTTTACTAGCCCACAGCACACCTTTCCAAAAAGGTGAGGCACCAGTGTCAGTACATGTAAAAAGGTTTGGGTTTGTATTATTATACTTATCATCAACTATTTGTTTCCAAATAGGATTATCACTCAAGTGATACCTATTAATCCAAGAAGCCAGCAAACAGAGGTTTAGATTACCTAAATCAGGGATCCCCCAGCCACCAAAATCCTTCCTCTGAGCAATACTTGGCCAATTTGAAAGGTGGTACTTGTGTTTGCCATCTGCATCATGCCACAGGAAATTAGCCATTTGGGAATTAATATTCTCAATGGCCCACTTTGGAAATTTAATTACAGACATTAAGTATATTGGAATGCTAGCCAAGCAAGATTTTAATAAGGTAAGCTTCCCAGCACTAGAAAGCAACCTTCCTTTCCAACCAGCAATTCTTTTAATCAGTTTGTCAATAATAGGCTGAATGTCCTCTCTTCTCAGTTTATTAAAGTGTAAAGGCACACCCAGATAGGTAATAGGCAAATAGCCAATGTTGCAGCAAAAAATTCTAGACATCATATTATTCTCCTTCTCTGTTAAACCTAAGGTAATCAGA
>CM014278.1:67477167-67491021 GCA_004135705.1 Alloteropsis semialata | reverse complement strand
GGTGTTGACGCGGAAAATCGGCGGTCGTATTCCCCGCGTGCAGCACAAGAAGACCAGGGAGATCAGCTTCGCTCCAGTGCCAGTCTACACTCCAGTTCAGGTTCGCGGCGTGCCAGTCAATTTGACCTGAAATTGACAAGGGGATAAACAGTTAAATTGCTCTATGATTGTGCCGGCTCTATTTCAGACGATGGAGTAGCGTCGAATTGTAGCCAAGACCCAATCAGACACGCATCGGCCGATACTGATCGGACCTCAGAATCGGACCTCAATGATGACGTCAATCGGACCGAGTGATCGGACCTCAATCAGACACCAAATCGGACTTCAGGATCGGACCAATCAGGATCGGACCTTGATTGATATAACAGACCAGCCTTTGAATAATGAAATAAAGCATAAAACAAGGCCAATATGTAAAATAATGGATCAGCTATGTCTTGAAACAAGATATCAAGTAATCACAGTATAAGCCGATACATTGTCCACCTTGTCTAGTTACCAGTTTGACTCGTCTTATCGGACCATCTAACCAACCGATCGGACTATAGCCTTTTCAGAGAAATCTAGCTCCGACGTAGGGAATCTAGATTTCTCCAACTATGATCAGATCAGATAGCTAGATAACCAGACTCGATTCATCAACCTGTCAATTAGACAAGATGCTCGCACAGGTGTTGATCAGATTAAGCAAATAAGCAGGCAAATCATTAACAGATACGTTCTGATTCTAAGATATGCTACCAAATAATCAAGCATGACCTAGCTCCGACGTAGGGAATCTAAACCACACTTAACATTCAAATAGCAATAAGGCATAACCAAAGCTTCCTTTGACTAATCAAGATGAATCTAGCTCCGACGTAGGGAATCTAGACCAAACATGACAGTCAAAGATTAATCTAAGCGCATTACACAGATCCAGCTCCGACGTAGGGAATCTACACCAATGCAATACTCAAAGAACAACCAGATTAAACCACAAAGCAGGATCGGACCTAGAACGATGCTGTAAGATAAATATTGCTTAATCGGACCAAGACCAATGCTCAAAGCCGTTGAAGAAGTAGAATTGATTCACATGGCGTAGATCTAAACCAATCTAGCAACTCCAACAAACCGCAAAGACTATCTTTAGTAACCAAGTTTACTCTAGCTCCGACGTAGGGAATCTAGACTAATCTTGATACCTAGCTCCGACGTAGGGAATCTAGGCTTAAAGTATAGTCCGATAAACGATAATCTGTTGAATAATCAATATTGATCTAGCTCCGACGTAGGAAATCTATATCAATCTTGATTATTCAGAGATAAATCGGTTGAACAGTATAAACGAGAAAGGGCGATGCGCCTCAATTCAAAGCCTATACTAGTTCGATAAATTGACTAACTTACTGGTAAGCCGGAGATCAGAACTGATGCAGCCCGTTCACCAATGAGCTTCGTCGGTAACTACTACTAAGGGTTTTGGCGTGAAGCCGGGTTGTATTGATTGTGAGAATTATTCTTTACAATGGACGAGGGTTCAAATTTATACCCTGGTCATGGAGAGTCCTGATCGGACCAGACTAACTAAATAAGGTAAACTAAGATTAAGACAAAACGGGACTCTCATAAGCCTTCTGAAAAGGAAATAGTCCCTGAATCTGATACGCCTCCTCCTTAGCCGACGTGTCTTTCCTCTTGAACTCGTCGTCGGATCGGACTCCTGCTTCATCGGACCCCTCTTCAGCATCGGCTTCCTTCTCTGTCACCTTTGGCCTTGACCAGTCAACGGGTCCACTTTGCAGTCTCAACCTCACCACGTCATCATCTGACCCAACATGTCAGGTGCGAAAATCCGGTGTCAACAGTTCCCATCCGCGGCCTGAGGAGAAGTGGAGACCGGAGGGGATGAGACATTGGTCAATTCCAATTTTACGCTATAAACATCCAAACACAAATTGGTATTTGCCACTCAGTTGAATTCCATCTAGCAATTTTATCTACATCCAAACAATAGTTTTGGTATTGTATCCATTTCCAAAACCAAGCTGATTTGGTATTCAACTCAATTCAATTCCAAGCCCTCTAATATCTACATCCAAACGCAGCCTTAGTGTTTTGTGAGCCCGGGACGGTGTGGATTGAAGCATGCGCTCCACAATGTTCACACTTGCCCTTGACGTGGAGTGATTCCTGGGCTAATGTATGTGAGCGCGTCGCGTTGGCGATGCATATGGGTCAAGGCCGCCGCCGGTGCACTGTGGACTCGCGCATGGCATTATGGCAATTAATGCAAATTATTTTATACTCTAATACTGTACGTATTTACAAGGGAGGAGCTGCGGCTCCTCTGATCCGGGTTTACGCACTCTTAATCGCAGTAGAAGGACAAGGGGCCATGCCATGCCGATGCCATGTGCCCAAGCACCTCACCTGCACCGCGAGCGAGATCACGGATGCCCCATGCTAATGCCATGCATGGCCTCCCATACCTACACACAGAGGCCGCCGATACAGGCATACAGCAGTCACCTACGGACGCAGCGCCGAGCTACGACTGGACTGTTGAATCAATGATGGCCTGGGCAGGAAACACTGAGGGCCTGTTTAGTTCCGGCCCCATTATGCATAATGTGCCCATTTTGCATTCTACGCGCTTTCCAATGCACTTTTTTCTCTCTGCGCGCGCTTCCCAATGCACTCATTTTGCATTCTGATTTTGCATACTGAGGAACTAAACAGGCCCTGAGTTGCCGGCTCGGTGAACACGCGGCACATGACATGCATCGCTGGGCCGGCGGCATGGGCCGGCTCTTCAGGGGGTGTTTAGTTCACCCCTCACCAACCCATTTTGTAAAATACACGTTTCCCAATGCATTTTTTCTCTCTGTGCACGTGGCCCAATGCGAGCCCATTTTGCAAAATGCAATGAACTAAACACCCCCTTTTTGGACTCTGCTCAATGACTCTGCTCCCTGATCTTAAGTCAAGCAGTGGCTAACCTTGAAACATTTTCAATTCTCTCCCTCCTCTAGCAGTTGCATAGAGCTACACCAGACCCAACCTCTCTCGAATCCTCTCGCTCTGCTACCGTTGGGAGCAGCGAAAAAGGGCGAAGCAGTTGCCTCCGGTGAGATTGGCGGTCTCTCCGCCTCCGACGGCTTGAGGGCCGTCTAGAGGTGGCGGAGACTACGTGGATCTCGTCGGTGGGTGGTGCACATAGTAGTCTAGGTCCTAGCTTGTCTGGGGTTAGGTTTCCAGGCGGCGTCGGCGAGGCGGCGCGTCGGAATAAGTCCTCTCGGTCTCTTCCCCACCTCGTTGGTGCTTCACCCCGGCGTCAACGGCGAGCTCGTGGAGGGGGTGCTCCTGGAGTGGAGCCTCTGTTCAGGAGTCGACGGCCCGCATCTCATCATCCGGTGAGTTCGTCGGGCTTTTGTTGGGAGGGTGCGGATGCAGCTTGTGGTCCTGTGGATGGCAGGAGAGTGGAGCATAATCTTCCGTCAAGCGGCGGCTTCAGCCGTCGCCGACGAATCTGGGTCCAGGGTCACCGGAGCTCGGGGTGTGTCCCCAGCCGATGGACATCCAGCGATGGCTTAATCTCGTCCATGGTGGCGGGTGGCTTCTACGGCTCTTACCAAAGCTTTCATGTGATGGAGTTCCGGCAGACCTGGGGTCGGTGGCAAATGATTCTGGCGAAGGCCGATGGCAGTCGACGACGGTGGAATCTAGATTGCAAAGGTTCTGGGACCTGTTTGTAAATCTTATGTCTTTTAGGGACCTTTGTGTGAATGGTCTGGTGGTACAACTGCCTTCTGTATCTTTCCAGAATGTGTCCATATATGTACCTGTCTCTGTTTTCGTCATCTTTAAGTTGAATACAGGTATGTTTGATAAAAAAAATGGTCCAGCAGTGGCTAGAGAGATGCTTGTCGCCCTCCTGTACTGTACTGTACTGTACTTGTGCAGGCCTCCATTGGTCCAAGAGGCAACAAGCTACGGTGCCCATGGAGTTCTATTCCCTTGCATTCGTTCGACCTGTGTACTGCTTGCTACTCCCGTCCGTCCGTCCGTCCGTAGTGCTCCATCCATCACTTTGTGCGGTAGTAGAGTCATGTGCATCTTCAGGATGTGGTCACTGCCCTATCCTATCACTGCTTGTTGCTGTTGCAGTCGAGTCCATGCGCCCATCCCGGTCTCATACACTGCTTGATCATTCTCTTCCTTCTTCTGGACACAAACAGGGCAACGTTGCTGCTTCTTCACTCTAGCTGTTTATCAGCAACAGCTCACGCCACGAGATAAAAAAAAACAAGGGCCGCAAAGCAGTCGACAATCTGCTGTTCGATTTTTCTGGACAAAGCATGCTGTTCCTTGATTGTCCATAAAGCATTGTGTTATTTTGACTTTTTCAGTCAACAAGATGTGCCCCGCTTTCTTCTGTGAGAGACGAGACACGAGAGTGATGCAGCCCAATGCGCAGCCCATTTTAGCAGTTTCTAATTTGAGGAAGCCCAGATTCAAGCAGTTCTTCCAGTACAAGCTGTAGTATCTGAACTCACGCGCAACACACACCACACGCACACAACTCACGCCCACACACACTCTAGTGCGCAAGCTAGAACTACACCTTATACCTAGGCTATAAAGCACGACTGATAGGTCTGACAGTGGTGACATATCCGTGTGAGGCAACAAAATTTATTAAGGGAACTACTGTTCCCAGGGTGAGGCCCGGGAGTCGAACTCCCGACCGGCCGCTCGTTCCACCGCTAGCGGACCAACTGCGCTACGCGCGCGTCCAATATTGAGGCTATTATATAAGGGGCCCATTAGGTGCATTGTTAGGCTGGATCCATTTCCTAGCCCACAAAACGTATGGGCCAAACCCAATGGCACAGCGGCGCGGCGCGAGCCCACCCAAATCGTCAACCACCGTCGAGGCGTTAACACTCTCTCCCCTTTCCTTCCTTCCCTCGCACGCACACCGTCCGTCTCTGCTCGACTCCTGCTAGATCTCAATTCGCCGCGCGCGCTGCCGCAGATCCATCCCCTCCCCTCCACCTCCCCCGCGGCCTAACCCCTCCCGCAGCCGCCATGGCGGATCTCGCCGTGGCGCCCCCTTCCCACCCGCCGCCGGCCCCGGCCACGGACCTCTTCGGGGAGCCCATCGAGGCGCACCCGCCCTGGTTCAAGCCCGACTCCTTCCTCCGCGCCGACTTCGACCCGGACGCCTACGTCGCCGAGCTCCGCTCCTATGTCCCGCTCGAGAGCCTCGCCGCCGAGCTCCGCGCCCACCTCGCCGCGCTCCGCGCCGAGCTCGTCGGCCTCATCAACCGCGACTACGCGGACTTCGTCGGCCTCAGCGCGCGCCTCAAGGGCGTCGACGCCGCCGCCGCGCGGATGAGAGCGCCGCTGGCCGACCTCAGGGACAAGGTCGCGGGCTTCCGCGCCGGAGCGGCTGCCGCCCTGGCCGCGCTCCGGGCGGGACTCGAGCAGCGGGCGGCGGCCACTGCCGCGCGAGAGCTTCTCGAGCTGCTGCTCGACACCTCGCACGTCGTCTCCAAGGTCCGCTCTCATCACACTGCTTATCATATATGCTAATGTACCTTGCTTACTGTATTCCATACTTGCTTCTTCCACATTGGCTGATCCAGTAGACATTCTGGGTTTCCTGTCTTCCATAGTGACAATTTGGTCTGAAATTTACTGAATCATGTGATAGGCCTTAGTTCTAGCTACGCTAAACTACTTTAGGGGTGCTGCGTTTAGCCCTACCAATTGATTGTTATTACTACCTCTGTTTGAAATGTAGGTTGTCTTGGCTTTTCTATATACATGGTTTTTACTAAATGTATATGCAGATGCATAACAAAATCTGTGTATCTAGAAAAGCCAAAAAGACTTACAATTGGAATGGAGGGAGTACAAAATATACTAATATATCGCCTGCCTGCTTGCATTATTGGGATGGAACCTGTGAGCTATGCATATGTTGCTTCACATTGATTTTTTTTACCCTGAGCTTAGATGCATATATATGAAAAAAGACATGCATGTTATAACCTGCAGTAATGCTGAAAATTTATCTCTGTTTGAGAGGTTAACTGGTCAAGTGTATGTTATACTTGCTATGGTTTATTCTCATCATTTGTACTTCTAGGTAGAAGTTGGGGCCTCATCATGTTACTTTCCTAAATGTTTCTTTCCCTATCTAGGTTGAGAAGTTGATCAAAGAACTACCAACGGCACCATCTGATTCATTGAACGTTGGAGCTTCTTCCATTGATAAGGGCTACCCTGGCAGTGATACTGCAATGCCAAATGTGGAGGCTGGGACAGGTGTCAGAGAAACTCAAAGCATCCTCTTAGAAAGAATAGCGAGCGAGATGAACAGGCTTAAATTCTACATCAGTCATGCACAGGTTCGTGTCAGCATATACTGTTGGTCCATAGAGCCTTTCTACCTCCTCAAAGTACATTTTCTTTACTTCAGTTTCTGAGAAAAGCTCATAGGAGAAAGGAGCTCAAAGTAAAATGAATATGTCCTTTCACACCATATGATTGGTATTCATCGTGTCATCACTGAAATCACAACAGTCAAAACCATTAAATACAATGTGAAATTAGATTTTGTTCAATAAAGTAATAAAAAATGGGCATGCCTACTTCATTAGCTCTCTATTTTACAGTTGTTTCATTTTTGCAAGTTTTGTTCCACAATCTCATGTGAATCACTGCAATTTCAGTTTCACACTTGCCGATTTCACTGTGTTGCTAAACTGGTGCATCATATACATTTTATTGCAACTTATGTTTATGATTCTTACTGTGTTACATTATGGCAGTACAGAACCTCCCTTTTATTGAGAACATGGAGAAGAGGGTCCAAGGTGCTACAAAACTGCTTGATGGTAACTTGGAGCGTTGCTTTGTGGATGGTTTAGAACACCGTGATGCGAAAGTTATATACAACTGTCTGCGCGCTTATGCTGCTATAGACAATACGTCATCAGCTGAAGAGCTGTTCCGTACAACAGTGGTGTCCCCGTTGATTCAGAAAATTGTCCCTCAAAATTATGCAAAAGCAGTTGCTGGGGCATCTTCTGATGAACTTGAAGATGATTATCAACAGATAAAACAATGTGTAGAAAAAGATTGCAAATTTATATTGGAAATATCTTCATCGGGTAATAATAGATTCTACTGAAAATTCTCATTGTTACAACATGAGTTGGTGTGTGCGCGTGGCATGTGACTTATATTTATGCAGCATCTAAGGTTTCTTTGTTTTCCATTGGTGCAGCAAACTCTGGATTGCATGTTTTTGATTTTCTGGGCAATTCAATACTCAAAGAGGTTCTTTCTGCAATCCAGAAAGGCAAGCCTGGGGCATTTTCTCCTGGAAAACCTAAAGAATTTCTGAAGAACTACAAAGCGAGCCTAGGATTCCTTGATTTTCTTGAAGGTATTATTATGTTGCAATTTACTTGTTTTTTTATTATTATTATGTGAATTGCAGCCTAATATTATATTCCAAAGCATTGTATGTTTATCTGGCACTATAAATGGAATGGCAGTTATAATTCAATACGTTGTGGTTGTTATCTCAAGCACCTGGAATACATCCAGGTTCAAGGTTCTGGCAATAATGTTGGCAACAGATCTTGATTGCACTGTATCTCTGTGTTACACAAAAGCTAGAGTCCATATTCTACATTTTCCAAACGTACATATGGGTATTTTGTGTCATCATGATTGGTCTTATCTCTCTGCAGGTTACTGTCACTCAAAGTCTGCTGTAACAAAATTCCGCTCTGAGCCTGCTTACACAGATTTCATGCGACAATGGAATGTTGGTGTCTACTTTTCTTTGCGGTGAGCATAAAATATGTATACCTATTCTGTCATGATGTGCTCTCCAGAAATCAGGGCTTTGTTTTAACTTGATTCCTGCCTGTTTATTTACACAAGATTTCAGGAAATTGCTGGTGGCCTTGATTCTACTCTTACAAACACCATTAGTCCTGCAATGAATGAGGCTCAAGGGAAGCGGCTGCTCTTGAAGCAGAGTATTAAGCTCTTAGAAAGTTTGCAGTCCTGTTGGAGTGATGAGGTTCTTGTTTTCTCTCACTGTGATAAATTTCTTCGTCTGTCCTTGCAGCTTATATCAAGGTATAACTACTGCCAAAGATAATCTTTTCCTTTTGTTCCGTGAGACTGTGATTTAGTAAATACTGATCTATCGTGTATGTTCCTGTACAATAAGGTATACAACATGGCTTTCATCTGGTCTATCTGCACGTAAAGCTTCTGATGGGAGCCCGAATGCGCCTGTAGATGCAGAATGGGCACTATCTATACCCATAGAAGATTTCATATATGTAAGTCACATCTAGAATAATGTTAGAATTCTGATCATGCCATTTTGGTACTTGAACCTAGCTGCTTATGTCTGAAATCTTGGATGTTATTATCTTAGTTATTGACAGCATAATATGTTTCTTTGTTAAGGGTATGCTTTTAAGTTTCTGGAGTTTTTAAGTTATAAGTGTATGCTCATGATGGCCGCAGGAAGTTCACTGCTTGATTTCAACCAGACTGACATGTACAGGGGGAAACTTTGTTGTCGCCCAGTTTGTTGCAACTATAGTGTAGTGAACGGGCATGGACATTTAGTTTTTTTTCCCTCTGTATGAACTGGAAAGGCTATTTGGTCCTTGTTGTTCGTATTTTATGGTTTGTTTGTCTGGTTGCATGAATAGAGACGAGTCAGTACTACTATTTCTGCACCTTCCCTGTTTCTGGTTAAAGCATAATTCTTGTTACATTAAGCCCAATGTTGAGCAATGGGTACATAGTACATAGAAGATGATAACTCCAGGTCATTTTTTTGTATTAAAATGTTTTTGTTCATTGTTTTACAGATAATGCACGATGTACATGCTGTAATTGGTGAGCTTTCAGAATCAGGCAGCTTCATTGGACATGTGAATCAATTACTAGCATCATGCCCTATTGAAGTACTGAATCTTGTGAAACAAAGTATACTGCAAGGTGTTGAACCTTTAAAGGAGCTGTTGCCTGCCATAATGAATGCCATGATTGGAATTATAGTTAAGAAGTCTAATGAGGTGAGTAGACCGCTATCAACTTATAGGAGATGGGAGATACTATCTGCATGTTCTTTTTTATTCAATTCATCACTTCTCCTTCCAAACTAGATTTATTTATTCTAACTGTCCAGCCTTTTTGGATTGACAGGACCTGAAGCACCTGAAAGGAATAACAGCAACATATAGGATGACAAACAAACTTGCTGTGAGACATTCTCCATATGTATCGGGGATTTTACATCCACTCAAGGTTAATCAAGTTCCTGTTTTATGATTTATATGTATTCAAGCGCGAATATGAGCTAAAGCATATGACTGTTCTACTAAACTATATTTGTCAAAAAAAAAAGAGATACAGTGGAAATTTACATCATGCCTCTTAGAGCCTATCATTAACCCAAGGGTAGTGATAGTGGACATTTATTCTATGGTTGATCTGTAATAGTTTAGCATCTTTTTTCATGAAGTTTTTAATTGGCATCGATCTTCTATTCTCAAATATTGTCATATTGCATGGCTGGGATGTTTCTGCGTCTTTTACGTATTCTTTTGTGTGCCTTTAGTGATAATAGAGTTACTTGATATGTTTATTGTGCTACTTTGTTCCTAAAGATTGCCTACCCCAACTTGCTTGGGACTGAAAGGCTTCGTCGTCGTCGTCGTCGTCGTTGTTTATTCCTAACGTTTCATTTGTTCCTTTAGGTGTTTCTTGAAGGGGAGCGGATACATTATTTATCAGAAGATGATAAAACTAAGTTATGTCGTGGATCTACAGACAAGATCACTGCAATTTACTACGACTTGGTTTCCGAAGTTGTCACTGTGGTGAGTAAGGATTGCCTAGCTGCGTATGAAGTTTTGTTTTGACCTACCAGTTAGATAATTTTGTTTCAATCTGAAGGCAAGGAAAACAGAGTCTTCACTGCAAAGACTGCGCCAAGGTGCACAAAGACGAGTTGGGGCTAGTACAGATGCCTCAGATAACATCATATCTGATACAGACAAGATCTGCACGCAGCTATTTCTTGATATTCAGGTTTGCTGTCTGTCACTTCTGCCCTTTTGCTTGTAAATGGTATCGGTATTATGTGTTGGCCATAATAAATTCTCTTCATAGATTCACTTTGCATCTAAACGAAACCGTACTCTCCTTTGGATTTATTTGACACCCAAGCATTTAGTTACAACCAGCTTCTTTTGACAGCTTATATGGTTATACAGAAGCACACATCCAAGCTCATGCTCTTTTGCTCGCATTATTTTTGCAGGAATATGCACGAAATCTTCGTGCAATAGGAATAGATGCAAGGGAAATTGATTCCTACAGAGCTCTATGGCAGTGTGTTGCCCCAAAAGACAAACAAGATAACATTGAATTTTGATGTAAAGAATGCTGTCAGTATGTAAATCGTCACTGTAGATCTCAACATGAATAGGTGTCTGATGTTGTTCTTTTAGTCTGAAATGCGTATGATGCATACATAGGTAGAGAACTGGATTTTGATATTGTCATCGTTTCATTCTATCATTGATGGTGGCTTCCAGAATTTACAGGTATAATCCAAAATTGGAGAATGTGTATCAAAACGTTGTATCATTCCAATCCGGTTGGTATTCTTTGATCATGCACTGCTCAAGTAATCATGGGACTTCTACCGAGAAACCTATCTGCCTTCTACCCAGCCCAAAAGGAAAAATGCACTATGGAATTGATCAGGCCAGGGCTGGGTGTCTTCTGCAGGGTTCTCTTGCTAGTTGCTACGTTCTTGTGCTTGTTCTTGATACCTGTTTACTTGTCTTATTGTTTTTTTCGTGCAACAGAATGTAAAATTTCGGATGACAGATGGTCATGCTTATTGATTCTACTAATATTCAGTTTTTCGTTGCTGAATTGAGAGGTTCTTCATGATCATGGTTTTTGCGCCTCTTTTTTTAAGCTTCACGATCTCTATTAGTATAACTTACTGGCCGAAATCAAATAAAAATCCCAGAACATAGGGAGACATTTTGTGACAGTATGTTGTTTCTTGAATGTGGTTGGATTTGTAAGTTGAACATCTAATAATAAGATCTGCAAAGGCAGTGAGTTTAACCGTTCAGTCTGTATGTTGCGGTCCTCTCTACTTAGCTCTCACATAAGTTTTTTTTCTTTTTTTAAAAACAATTATCTTGTAAAGAAAGGCAATGAAGAAACTAGCAAAGGCAGGATTCTGCGGAGACAAGCGAATCACATGTTACAAAACAGCTCAAACTACTGAACCTCAAGTTGGCAAAGTCGTGTTCTGGCACGTCTTGCTATCATATCACACAACATTACAACAGGGACAACACAATGGGGGCACCACTCATTTGATAATGGTACAAGCAGCACTGGTTCATCCAATCTTCAATGACGGCCATCAGTTTCTGAACCAACCGAAGCATGAGCAACCCTGCAAGTAAGCAGAGCAGCTTTCAACATGCTGTGTAGTGTTTCCTTTACCAAAACTCAAATTCTAAAAAGCTGCTACTAAACTAAAAGCAACAACCCGAACAAATGATGTGTGTCAGTTGTGAAATGCAATGCAGTTTTTCTTCAATTTTAGCTCTTCTATGCGTTTGAGAGAAAAAAAAAACGCAGAGGGTGATTACTTGGAACTAAACAGAACAACAAAAAGCAATGGGTAACAATGCTATCAGTATAATTAGTATTTTGCAGTGATTCAGATCAGAGGCTGTATTTACGTCATGGTTTGCTGGAGTTTAGTCAATATGGGACAATGATTGTTAAAACCAGTAAAGATGCATCAGGCTGTTGAATTAAACGACTCTCCTACTTGCTGCTACGATGGCAAACGCTCTGAAATCAAGTGGCAGCCGTTTTGAGTTTTCAGAATGGTATCAAAATGCAAGAAAACTCAAAGCTATATGAAACATATGCACAACAAATGCTTTAATCTGAATATTAGATCAAGATATATTCTAAATCAGCGGCACAGCAATAAGTCTGAAGTGGACTCACCGAGGATTCATGTCTGCGGCCTTGATTGGAGCGGTTATAACCTGCACCACTGGTGACAACAGGAGCATCCCCAGACTGTTTCTCCTCCCTCACCTTGTTAAATATGTCGGTGAACCCTTCACCTGTAGAGGGATCCTTCTCATCCCATTCTCCAAACTTGGGCACAGCTGATCCTCTCTCAGGCTGTATATGCAATAAATAACAGTGAATATCTTCAGAAACTATGCAGACAGTACATGCTTCAAATGCACACTTAATATATCATAGGTTCAGTTTACTTATGTTTAGCCGTAAAAAATTAGACTATACCGTTTCGTCTCCACGTCCGCTTGATCTCATCTTGGACCTTCCAGGTGTGGTGGGCGCAGTTCCACGATTTCCTTCTGATGAACCCCTGCGTTCCCATGAAGGAGATGAAACCCCTCCTTTGTTTACCACTCTTGCTTGGTGGTGAGGATGAAGAGGTGATCGTTCCCTGCCAGTTTTTCTTGCTGCACTATCATAGTTTGTATGGTCACTGTATTTGTGATCAGGTGACTCAGTATAAGGTTTTCGAGCAGTGGCCTCGTGCCGACGAAGATCGTCTTCTCTGTTGGCACGTCTTTCATCCTTGGACTTTCGCACCATGGGATCTGACCCAGTCCTCAGGGAAGAAGCTTTAGCTGATGGTGGATCCTTGGAGGGTGTTTCTGGATCTCCCTTATGGTCATTCTGGCTAGAAGATCTCCCTGGAGATTTAACCTTACGAGCATTCTCAAAATACTGTGTGTAAAGGTGATCACCCTCATCCTCCCAGCTTCCAAATTTAGGAACTCCTTGATGCTGGTACAAAAGAATAATAAAAAAAATTCTTATTAGACAGTGGTTGGCAAAATGGCTGATCACCCAGTACCCTATTAAGTGAAGTCCAAACTGCCACGGTTCTATAATCTATTTATCCATCAAGGCTGCAGGCACAATACCAAACATACATTCAGACAACGACAAGAATTGACGCAGCAATCCGGAAGAACAAGCCGTTAGTAATTTCCAACAGCCCATGGTAAACACAACTAAATGGAAACATACAAACATGGGCTGTCATTCAGATTTGGGAAAATCCTAACACATGGGTAAAGAGAGTATTGGATTCTATATCACAGCTCATATTTCACAAAGATGGTACCTCTTTTAACTGCTATTTCCCTACATCAGTATGGAGGGCACACGTACACGATCATCACCGAATAGAAACAAGGTAATTTGATCCTCATAGACTCATATCAACTTAGTTTCAAGAAATAGACATACAGTAACACTAAGGACACAGCAAAAATCACACATTCTAACCGGATCTTGATGTCTGAGGAAAAAGACAAAGCAATAATTTGATTGGAGATTAGTACATTTCTTGGACAAGGAGAGAAAACAACAGGAAATTGCTTCCGCAGAGATGCAATCTGTCTCCTAATCTCGAAGCAAAACAAGACAACCTAGGCAAGAGTAGCAGTAGGCATGCAAGGAGAAGAGGGGAACGACGAAGCTCTGCTGCCAACCGTAGGCAATTCCGAGAAATCCCACCTGCTAAAGCCAGGCAGGATCAAACCGATCCGGACACGACCCACCTCGGACACCGCAGCGGATTGGACGGCAGTGAGAGCAAGAACTTACGGCCATTTCGTTGGAGAAGCCCCCCAAGAACAGGTGCAAAAGGCGGTTCCTTTACGGCTCAGGGCGACGCCTCTCCCCTCCTGACCTGGATTCGAAGCAAGAACC
>CM014278.1:67459819-67475940 GCA_004135705.1 Alloteropsis semialata | reverse complement strand
CTCGCTGCGCCACCAGCTCGAGGGGGGCCGTCCAGCTCGCTGCGCCACCAGCTCGAGGGAAGCTGCTCGAGGGGGCCGCGCAGGGGAGGGGGCGACCCTGCTCCGGGGACCGGCGACGCACATGCCCCGCCCTGCCTGCCGGCAACGCACATGCGCGGGGAGGAAGGGCCAGCGCGGGCTCGATCTTTTCCCCTTCCACGGCCGGCCCCGGCGCGGCGGAGGAGCCGAGGACCTCGGAGACCGCCAGATCTCGCGGCCAGCCTGGCTTGGCGCCGCTCCTTCCACATCACGCCCTCGCCCACCTATGGTGACGACCTCGCCTTCCTCCTCCGCATCACGCCCTCGCCCCCTGTCGGTGCCCCGCTGCATCGGGCCCTTCTGGACGCCGGACGCCAGGGAGGAGAGGGCACGGCATGGCCGACCTCCGCTGCCGGCTCCTGGCCGACCTCCACGACATGGCCGACCTCCACGCCTGTGAGGAGCTCGTCGGGGAATCCATCGGGATTCGATTCATTGGGGAAGCCCGCGCGGCCGGTGGCAGGAGAGAGAGGCTGCGGAGAGGAAGGAGGGGAGGGGCGGCGCGGCCTGCCCGCCGGCCAGGGGGAGGAGGGGAGGGGCGGCGCAGCCTGGCCGCCGCCGTCCCGGGGTGGGGAGGGGGAGAGAGAGAGAAATGCCGGGCGGAGACCCAGATGCGGAAAGAAAAGAAGGGGAGAAAGAAAAAAGAGAAAAAAGAAAAGGAAAAAGAGAAAGAAAAAAAGAAAAGAAAAAAAGAAAAAATAAAAAGAAAAGGAAAAAGAAAGAAAGAAAAAGAATGGTAGAAGAGAAAAAAGAAAAAGAAAAGAAAAAGTGAGAAAAGAGGAAATGGTAGTTGGGGATGGTTGAATAAAATATAGGGTGGTTAGAATAGAGTATGAGATTTAGAGTATGACGGGTGCGGGAGAAGTTGGTATAGAGTATGAGATTTAGATGACCAGGACAGAATATTCCTTTTAGAGGATGGAAACAGAGGACCACCAGTGCGGACAGCCTAATCCCCCGTTTCCCTTTCTCTCTCTCGCTCCACCCCGCGCCTGCACGCCCCACCTCCCCTCCCCTCCCCGTCGCCTTTCGCCGCCGTCTTTTGCTGCTCTACCCTTCTCCTCTCGATCCCCTTTCCCATAGTCCTCTCGCCCAAAGTCCGCTGTCTCTTGATTGCTCCGAGTTCTCGCCTGGTTCTTGGCAAGGTGGGCTGCTCCTTTCTGCATTCCTCTGGAAATTTCCGTTTGCTTCCCCTTTTCTCGGTAATAAGGTCTCCTGATTGCTGATGGCTCACCTTTTCGCAGGCCAAGAAAGGTGGTGATTTCCTGCGCATCTCCGATTTTCCCCCCATCGAAGCGGTGATTTTCCGCCGCCGGAAGCCTCCATTCCTACGCCATTCATAAATTTGGCGCAGCGAAGTCGGTTGTTTCGACGGCTGAAATCCCTGCAGCTTTCTCGAGCGCGCGCGGCCAAGCCGGGGTTGAAGAATCAGAGCAGATTGGTAGTAGAGAGGAACGCCGCAGTCAGCCGAAGGTATGATTCAGCTTCTGTTCCTCGTGCTGTTCGCGGAGGGCGCGGTGGCGCTGCTTCTCATGGTGAAGGTCGGCCCGCTGCGGGAGCTGGCGATGCGCGCCGTCGACCAGGTGAAGACGGGCAAAGGCCCGGCCACCGTCAAGACCCTGGCGTGCACGCTCTCGGTGATCCTCATGTCCAGCGTTACCAGCCTCCTCAAGATCCAGAACAGGGGGCTAAAGGTCGGCACCGTCAGCCCCATGGACCAGGTGCTATGGAGGACGCATCTCCTCGAGGCATCCCTCATTGGTGAGCAGTCGCCTCCGTTTCTTGGCTATTTTTAAGTGACAACAGTAATGCCAGCCTCTTAGCATTTTGTAATGAACCAGTGTCTATGGATGCATTGACAAATTAGTGACTGGCTGACTGCCTCTAGGTGCCTAGGTGGTAAACAAGGTAGCAATCTAACATCCGATGTTCTGAATTCAGTGTCAATTTATATTTTGTTCTCCAATAGCTGAAATTACAGGTTACCCTATCCAGGTTTTGAACCGGGACCAAGACTTTTGCGTAGTTTCAAAGCTAGATTACTGCAGTCTTACTTACCATTAAGGATTGCTGCTTTTAATAATCTCCATTTGGTAGTAGCAGTGGTCATCTCCTTTGTTTCCTGGTTGGTCAACTGTACAAAAAAAACTATATTATAGGTCTATTAGGAATTAGGATACTACAAGAACATTCTTATTGGGTTGCACTGCATTGGACTAATGTTCTTCCCTTGATCCCATACATCAAGAAAGACAATAGCATGTTGCAGCAACCGTTTACTCTTCAGAGATTGTTTGGTACTGCTAGAATTTACCTATAGTCATTTTACATTTTTACCTTTAACCAAAGGTAAGCTATCCAGTGGCAAATTTGCTTTGCTTTAAGCACAACATACTCCCGTCAAATACCAACTTTATACAATTATGTTTTATGCATGGCTCCAGCTTGCAGTGCATTCTGAATATGCTATGCTAGGTAATGAAGATTTAAGACTTGGGAAAATGTTATCCTAAAAATGGTAGGCTGGAATAAGGACATGAGTTTGTCCAGCTTGCAGGGCATTCTGAATATGCTGTGGTAGGTGATGAAGATATAAATCTTGGGAAGATGTTGTCCTAACATGTTGTGGATGCTTTCATTGGGAAGCAGTACACAAGGCGGCAGAAGGCCTCTAGTGGCTAGTTATCCACTTCGGTGGTTTGTTGGGTGGCTGTTCCTTGGATTTAGGATCCTGGGAGGATAAGTAGGAGTCAGTTAGTTCAAGTGTGCGCCGGCCATTAGGCTATATAACTAAGGGCCGGCTGATTAGAGGGTTAAGCAGAATTAGAGTTATCTGTTCAGAGCCTCCCAGGGAGGGCGAACCAGCTCTATTGCTGCTGCATCTGTTAGGCCTAGACATTGTAATTTCCTTCCAATTCAGCAATAAACACAGCCACATTCCCAGCTCTTTCATAACATTTCCTAAAAATGTTAGGCTGGAATAAGGACATGAGTTTGTCTGTAGACTCTAGGAAGGATACTATCTTACTCAGGAATGTTAAGGAGATGCTGATAATGTGGGTTCTCAAAATAAGGTGTATGTCCTCCCAAATCAATCTACACACTTTGGAATTACTCTAGTACTGTTTTCTTTAGTTAGTGATCGAGTTAGGAATCTTAGTTATAACTTTTAAGAATTATGATGCGCAAGCTAGAAAGTGTTGGGATTTGGGGGAACCTATAATATATACAAGATATGGCCACCGCGATTACTTAGTGAAGCTTCAGTATTGGTTTTTGAGGATCTGTTACATATTTTTGGCATTTAGAGTCAGCTTATAAATTATACAAAAGAGGTATTAGGGTAGTAAATGCAGTAATAATAAAAAAGGGGACTCATAGCTTAGGTCATGGTTTGAGCACGTGAATTACTGATTTCCATCATTCCATATGCTTCTATCCAAAGTTGGTCTGTCTGTTAAAATTATTATGGTATATTTGAATATGGATGTATTGTGAGTGAGAATGCATGGAATGAGATTTCTACGTGTTTATGAGGAAGGAGGTGTGCTTGTTTAGATATTGGTGTAGTAATGTAGGCGTAGATCCATGGGATACAACTGTACAAACTATAAAGGTGGAGAGCGGTTCCATGCCAATAAAATTACTGTGACAGCATGGTTTAAGCAGAATTCTCTCTGGCTTCTTTGAAGCTGTTGGTTCGATGTAGTCGTCCCTTTCCCCTTTTTTTTTTATCATATGGAGATTCATACCTAAATGGTAAAAGTAGGCCTCAGAGGATATTTGAAATTCCCACTGAACCTATACTTCGATGGAAATGTCGAACACATCCATTTTTTGTAGCCCAGGGCAATGCTGTTTTTTCCCCTTCAGGAAAAGTATTGTATAATCTCTTTAAAAGATAAATCTGGTATTGTGTTCACTTATATATTATTTCCCTGTGTAGGATACACGCTATTCCTTGCATTCGTAATCGACCGGCTGCACCACTACCTGCGAAAGCTCATGACACTGCGGAAAACATCCAGCACATCCAGAGAGGAGGTCGAGAAGCTTCAGATGGAGAATAGATCCCTCCGTGAAAAGGAGGAGAAATCCTCCAGCGAAATGAAGAAGCTCCAGCAGGAGATTGCAAAGCTGAATGAGAGCATGAAGAAGCTGAAATCCGAGACCGAAGAACATGAGAGGAAGGCATCGGTAGCAGAGGCCCATGTGAATGCGCTGCAGAAGCAGTCCGAGGAGCTGCTCCTTGAGTACGACCGGTTGCTGGAAGACAACCAGATCCTACAGACTCAGCTACTTAGCAGAGGCTGAGCTATAAGCTGGTCCATGTTTCAAATGATTCTATGATTCTTGGCACCCATGCTGTTCCTAACTTATGATCTTGTTGTATGGAGGTATTTTAAGAGGTAGGGATGGATGATGATGTGATGAGCATGAGGAATTCAATGGTATAAGGATCGAGAAAGTGGTGGGAAAATATTGAATTGGCATCTGTGCATGGAATCCTGGAGGGCGAAGGCCATGGGTTGTTCATGGAATCCTGGAGAAATGCGTCATGGCTGGCCGGAAATGCTCCGGCGGCGCCGGCGACTCCTTCCTCTCTCTCCTCTTCCGGTGGTCGTAATTCGCACATCCGCCACCGTAAGCACACGGATTTGGCCGCCTCGCTGTAGCTCGTCGGCGCTGGCGCGGTGTTCGACGGATTGGTGCCTCCGGTTCCGGCGAAATGGTGTTGGCCGCCGCCGTACTTGAGGATATATGGCATGGCAGGCGCCGGCACCAGAGCCCCCCACCCTCGCCGGATTACTACAACTTGCAGCCCGAGAAAACATGCAACATAGCTCGTCCTTGAAAAAACAAAGATTATATCTCACAGGAATAAATTCACTTCGCCTAATTCGTCAATTGTCAGCTGTTAATCAGGTCGTCTGGAACCATGAATGAGAATGCATCCCTCCACAATGCATTTACAAAAGCTCTCGCTCAACAAACAAACACAAAAATCAGAGTGAAGAAACAAAACTTAAGCTGCTGAGCCACAGCAGCGTAGTTACAGGCCGCCACCATATGACGTGCTCATGCATCAGCACTGGACTACTACTGCGGCTGAGCAAGTCAAATGAACTGCTTCAAGAATTCAGTGGCTACGAGCCGGCCACGGGTGTTTACTGACAGCTTCAACTCGCTGATCTCCTTGTCGATGTCCTGAAGTTCATGTAGGCACAATGGTGAGTATGCGTATATGCCAACATCTAGTACAAGTGTACAATCCTATCAGGCAAATGCAAATGCGACATAAAACTAATGCAAAGGAGAACGAACGGCCTTTCTCTTCTTTTTTATCACCTTACCTCCATAAATTGCACGATGAAATCGATGAGCTTGTGCTTATGCATGTCCTCGCAATGGTAGTTTGTTATCAGGAAACTGATATCATAACCCTGAGAGATAAACAGTGCATACATAGTCAGCAGTTCAGTCATAATCAATTAGATTTCTGCAACTAACAGAAAGGATAAACTGTTGTATTGATATAACTGATCACAACTTGGAAAATGCTGATATAGCACAAAAGAAAACCTTTAGTACAAAGCACAGCAAAATCACAGGCCATCATTCAGTTGTGTACAACATTACTAGATTGACTTCAATTATATACAGTTCGTGTTTACTAGGAAAACTAACCTACTGGAGAGATTAAGCATTACTGAAGATGAACAGTGTAATTAGGAATTATAATACCTGAACTGGTTTTCTCCTCAACACTTGGAATGCCTCTGCCCTCATTGATAAAAACCTAAGAAATTTCTTTGCAAGAATGTTTTCCAATTCATCTGCTTGCTTAACCTGTCATATCAATCAAAAGAAGATTTGAGTATATACCGGATGACAAATGGTTACATGGCAAAACATATTAAACATGTGTAGATGCAAAATATAGTGAGTAAGCACCATAACTTGTGCCATTGGTTCCGCCTTTTTAGTTTGTATTAGGAATACTTCCTATCAATTTTGTTACCAAGGTAAACAGTTATAACACAAACAAATTACAGTATGGCCCAGATGACATGTTATATTATAGCAGCACTAAACCCTAATAACCAAAGAAACGCCCGAAAAGGATCTCCATAGTACCTTCATGCTTATACGTATAGAGTTGATTGAAGTCTCTATTAAACATTTTTCTGCTTCATTGCGGCATATCAGTACCTGTACAAAAAATAAAGGAATATGAATCACACAGTTCTGAAAGTACAGAGCAAAACTAAATTCTTCTCCACATAAGGATACAAGGAAAGATACCGTGTAAACTGCATTACAAGTAAACAGCCAATGAATTATTTACAACAACTCAACTTCTGGTAAGATGTATCTTGGTAAAAATGCTCAACTACTAATATCAACAATCACTTTTTTCACAAAAATATAAATCATTGAAAATTTCATGGCATGATGAAAGAAGATCCAGAGTTGAATGATCAATCTAAATTTACTTAAGCATGATAAAAATGAAGGAGCAACGTTCATGATTCCTAGCACAGTAATACAAAAAGAGTTCAACTGTTACAAATAAAAAAATGAAGGCAGTGCCATCATTAGTTCTCAGTTTTTCACCTCATTGAGTATAGATGGTTCATACATAATGAAATACATGGCTTCCAAAAAGAAAAAAAGGCAATGATGAAGAATTGTAAACTGAAATTAAGATGTTGTCGAAGAAGTCTCACTCACAGGGTTCAGTAGAAGTTCGGGGCTTGTCCTGTGAATAAAGAATTACAAATGAAGATAGTTTAGTAGGGTAAAAAGATGTACTCAGATGAGTCCCTAGGAAACATGTAAAAAACAAAGTTAAACTAAAAAAAATTCAGAAGCAACAAGAATTGCATCACTACTTACAGAAGTCGAATCGAATCATATATGAGTTATTGCAATTCTATGAGCAGAGTTCTTGGCAAGAGATAAAGAATACAGACAGGGACATCTCAAAGGAGCCAGCGATAGACATAACTTTTGCAATCTGCACTCTTGTCTTTCTTTCGTACACTGGACGCCATTGCACTAAACAACTCTTTGGTACACTGGTACATCAAAGAAACGAAATAACTGAAAATTCATGTTTGCATCATGACTTACTTGAGCTCCACCTCTGGTTTGTTGTGCCTCTCGACTTCTTGGCAAGGGAAATTCTAGTGTCAAAACAGAAACACAAATCACGTAAGTTACGGTAACGAATTGGGAACAGCAGCATGATTGTGGAAGGAATGGCAGACAGTTCTGGGAGGGAGTCGAGCTGAAACAGAAAGTACCTGGAGGCACATCGCGGCCTCCAGAGTGTTCCGGATGCAAGTGAGGTACAACCGCAGCGTATTGGCCTGCGATAAGAGATACCCATTCATTAGGACTGACTGATGTTGATGTCTAGACACGCCGAAATGAAGCCGTAGGTAGCACAATCCGGACGCGTCCAGCCAAGCTGAAAAATTAAAGTTTGACGCCGAGAGGCAGAGGTGTGCCGGGGAAGGGTCGATTTGAGGCCAGGAATTGGCTAGATCTCACGGTTCAGGCAGGGAGACCCCGTTGCTCCCGGTGGGGAAGGCGATTGATGCAATCAAGGTGAGTGCTTACCATGGTCGGCGCGGCGGCGAGGGCCTCGGCGTCGGCGTGCCTGAAGGGGACGGACCGGAGTAGGTGGAGGTGGAGGGGTGCGGTTGGCGAGCGCGGCGGTGGTCGGCGTGGAGGTGAGCGCGGCGGTCGGGCCGGTGGAGGAGGTGGGGAACGAAAGAAAGACGAGAAGTGGAACTGTGGAAGGCAGGCACGTCCGAGTCGGTGACAAGTAGGTCCCACCGGACAGGGCCTCGAGTCTGTCTGTCAACTCTTCAGTTCCTGACTTCTTGTACAAACACCGCATTCAAATACTAGCCGAGAGACAGTATAACAATACAAACTTGATTTCATCTACTGTATAGTCTGTATTTAGCCATACCTACTTAATAGTTCCAAATATATAATGTTGAAGTTTTGGTAAAAAAGCATCTATATATCAATATAACATATTCCTCAAAAAAAAAAACCCCATCGAATTCAGACATTAGGGTATATTTGGATGCTACTGTGTCTGCCCTGCAAAGAGCGTCGGCCGATCAAACTTTGTTTGCCGATTTGGCCATACACGGTTTGGCCGCGGCAGGGCGCCCAAATGAACTGAACATTCAGTGCACGCCAAAAAGTATATTAGAGAGACTGTAAGCCGAAAATCATATATATTAGAGTCTGTAAGCCGAAATAAATAACGCATGCTATCACTGGACGAGAATGTCCAATGAAATTGACAGAACGAATACTCAAGGTGAACAAAACTTGGGCTCAGAGCTGATGCCGGGGCCAAGCTCCATCATCAGATTGACACCATACTACACTATACAGCAGAGTACACCAATTTTACAAGGTAACTGTAGACAGGAATAACATTCATTTGCAGGCAGTTGAGAATTTTCAGTGATGCTTTCTTACTGTGCATCGGCAGCAGAGCGGCCACCAAAATACCGGAATAGGCACTTTCATCTTGCCATTGTCAACTGTCAGGCATTGCTTTTGGCAGCCACGGTTGCTGCCTCTCTGCATAGCGGCTCAACGATCACCGCAGGTCACCATTCAAGACCTACGTCACTCAATTATCAAGATACGGTGAGACAAACCAAGTCGCGCTAAGCAGGCACCACAAGCTGATATCACCAACCACTTGTCTGTATTCCTGCCAGGCCATCCTACACTCTCCGCTGGAGATTGTAATGCGCAACATGCACTACAAAACTTTACTGCGTGTCCATCAAGCGCCAATCTGGCCTGTAATGGTCTCCCTCGCTTCGTCAACTTCTTTGATGGAACGATCGATTCCATCCATGTACAGGATAGCCTGGAGTAACTTTAGGTCACGTGAGCAGCCAACCTCACAGAAGAAACAATCAAACAAGTGTTCCGTATCTAATGTACTAGCCTTTTATATGAAATCAAATATGACTTACCGTATCACAAACTTGATTAAGCTTGGCATCGATTTCCTCTCGCTTTATTCTGCCAGCGACACTCACTGAATCGGCTTGGGAGCATAAATCAGCAGCCTGCATTGTTCACATATAGGCAGACAGTATATCAGCAATTCTGAAAGGGGAACCTACAATAAAGAAACAGGATGACATAAGCCTACAGGCTTTGGTAATCAAGTACTAGATGCATAGTATTTATTTTCCCCTTCTAGATTTATAGAGTCCATATTACTAAACAAACTCCAAGGCAATATGTATAGCAGTAAACATTGGATGCAGCAACTCATGCAGTGTAATTTCGAAAGGATTCTAATTTCAACATACGAAAAATTCAGGAGAAAAGCGTCACCTTTGCAATCATTCCTTCTATTTCCCTTTCTTTATCAGTAAGGCACTTAAGTTCTGATTCCACTTCAGATTTCAATGCAGTCACCTTCTGTTTATTCTCTCCAATTCTTTTATCTTTTTCCTTCTTCTTCAACTCGAGGCGGTCGTCGGTTTCACGTACTAATTGCAAGATGGCCATAAGCAGTAATGTGATGAGAACAGTTGAACTAAGACGTGACTGAACTAGTACTTGAGCAATACAAAAAATATAAGCAAAACCTTTTGATTGCCATTCAGCGGCTTTAATGTGGAGCGTCTTAATCTCCAAACTTTGGTCGCTGATCTTGGCTTTGAGTGCTTTAACCTCCTTCTCAGAAGCTTTAGCAGCAGTGCTCTGCTTACAACATATTTGTACAGTTACTGTTAGACCAATATGACTCAACCGTGCAATCACTCAAGGGGTAAGAAGGACACTCTTGCTTGCAACAAAGGTTCGTGGCTATTCATACCTTTTCATGTAGAGCAGAAATTTTTGAGAAATGCTTTGAGAGTTTCTCACAGACCTGCGAAAATGAAGATACTTATCATGCAACTACATCAAATGGAGTATCCAGGAACAACAAAGGTAAAACCTCAAAAGGAACAGCAATAAATGTCAAATATTCTTCTGATTTGAGCAAGGCCCATCAGCAGTAACAAAAAAAACAGTGATCTGAAGTTGTGTGGAGAAAAAAATGGGAACTCGAGAACCAGAAAACACTATTTTACAAGCATATGATCTGTAATTTTTATAAGAGAATAATTCCATTCTACGTATTAATATAACAAGTGTTAGAAATTGTTATGCTAATTGGCACCAAGAAGCGTGTGTCCTAAAGAGTACCTTTATATTCATCTCAAGAGTATTGTTTTTCTCCTGGACATTGTGCATTGCAATCTTTTCTAAGGTCTTTAATTCATCTCGGACTTGTTTCTTCTCCTCAAGGGTCCTCTTCAATAGAAAAAACAAATCCATAGTTATCTATACCACCTTACACAACATGCAAATTAGCTGACTGAGATACATAGAACCGATGCAATCGAATTGGCATCATATGCACATTGAAAAGACAGGCATATAGCACATAAATAAATGAGCAGTGATTCTGTGGAAAAGTGAACACTTCTCTAAACGAACACAAAAATCAAGATATAGCATCCTATGATGATATTGCTATAGCATCGTAGTTACAGTGAACTGTCAAGTGATAAAGTCAAATCTGACAGCTGAAAGAATGGAAGCATCCTTACTAGTCCTAGTTGCATCAAATAAACTAGAGAGATGACCCGCACATTTGCGCGGCTAGTATATAGATTTCGAATATCTATATCTATATAAATCTATTTTTACATCCTTTTTGTTTTTCTTAAACTTAATTATTTTATCCTTGCCGGTGTCCTCTTGTTACACATTAAGTCAAATTATTGACAAAATAATTCAGGCATCGTTATAATATTTCTCTTTGTTAAGACTACTATTATCTTTGTTGCTCAATCTCTAATAGGTATACTCTATATGTACATATTTGTTTATTTTTATTTTGACTAAATAACTTTGATTGGAGTTATTTTTAGTTAATTGTATAAATTGGCAATTTTTTTAGCTAAAAACAATTACATATCTATATTTCTATAGTGGCAATGATGGGATAATTAATGATGGGACTATTTTCATAGTAAAAAAAGGTATATACTTTTTAGATAAAGCATGAGTATTTTGGTTAATTGTTTCTTTACATAAGTAAATATTTTATTTTATTTATATTTTAAATAGTATTGAGGTATTTTAGATTAATTTTTATGTAATGACATTGGTGGATGATTTTCAAAAGGATAAAGATACATGGATGTTTTAGGCTAATTTTTATGTAATGATAATTGTGGACAATTTTTAAATAGTTACATTGGTATTTTAGGCTAATTTTTATGTAATGGCAATTGTATTTTTTTTCTTCGATTAACGTGGGAATTTCTATGTCTTAAGAGTGAACATAACTTTCTAATGACATTGGTAGATGATTATTAAAAATATATATGAACATTTTAGGCTATTTTTATGTAATGGCAGTGGTGGTAATTTTTAAATATTTAAGGGGGTATTTTTGGCTAAATTTTACGTAATAGCAGTGGTGGGTAATTTTAATTTTTTCTTTTTTTCTTCGATTAATGTGAGAATTTCTAGGCCTTGAGAGCGAACGTGGAGGCTCCGTTTGTTGGCCAAATACTAAGATAATAGATTCAGTAAGGAAACTAATTCTGGGATCTACAGGGTTCCTTCTATGAATGGAACCTTCGAGTTTTTAGCATAGGCATTCCGGCATATTCGAATAAAAGGATTCATTTTCCAGATGAACTTTATGCCTGCAACAAAAAATAAATTAATTGAAAAATGAAACAGCCTACCTTAAGCTTTTCTGGGGACTGAACAACCTGGGATAACAACTTTGAATTTTCTTGAGAATGTTTGATCAACTCGAAATCAGCTTGGGAGATCTGCCAAGAGAAAAAATACAAGCGGTGAATTCAACCACCAATGGCGAGTTATATGATTTGTTTCCATGAGTGGAGTCAGAAATATATAGTTTGCAGTAACCAAGGACATCGAAAAACCGAGTCATCAAAAGACACTACAAGGACAGATTGTAACGCCCGTGTTCAGTTTAGTGTCAGCAGAGAGGGGATTTGGGCAATGCAAAAGGTTGTAACCGATCACAATCATTATCTTGCTAGTCCAAATAAGACGCACAAGCTAAGGTCCCAACGATGTGTCAATGAAGCAGATAGGATGCTAAATGGCCAGATACGGGAGGCTGGGATGAAACCAGCCCAGGTGTATGAGTTCATGAAGCAGTTCTACGGAGGAGCCGACAAAATTCCATTCGCAAAGATGGATTGCAATAATGAGGTTGGTCGCGAGCGCACAAAGTACTTAGAGGCCAATGATGCGCAGACTCTGTTGGAGTATCTGAGAAATAAGCAGTTACAAGATCCTGCATTTTTTATGCCGTTCAGATAGATAAGGAAGACGGCCGGTTAGCGAATTTCTTTTGGGCAGATGGTCAATCTATCATGGACTATAAATGTTTTGGTGATGCTGTGTCATTTGACACCACATTTCAGACTAATAAATTTGAAATGCCTTTCACTCCGATCCTTGGAACAAACCATCACAAGCAGACAATAATCTTTGGGGCTGCACTTATATTTAATGAAACTATTGATTCATTTGTTTGGCTCTTTGAAACATTCCTAACCGCAATGTCAGGCAAACATCCAAGCACAATTTTCACTGATCAAGACGCAGCCATGGCAGGAGCAATTGCTTATGTATTCCCAAATACAAGCCACCGTCTTTGTTTGTGGCACATTTACTTAAATGCTGCTAAACATCTTGGGCATGTAATTCATGAGTCAGACGATAAGTTTCTACCTGATTTTAAGAGATGCGTATATGAAGATAGATCAGAGGCTTATTTCATCGAGAAGTGGCATGGATTGTTGACTGAATATAACCTTGCAGATAACACATGGATGAGAAACCTATATGATTTGAGGGCAAAGTGGGCAGCTGTCTACCGTGACTCATTTACAGCAGATATGAACTCAACTCAAAGGAGCGAAGGTATGAACAATGTCTTTAAGAAAAGGTTTCGTAGGAAACTCGGTCTTTCAGAACTTCTTGTAGAATGCGAGAAGGTTTCAGCTTCTCTCCGTGAAAATGAGTTGGATGAAGATTTTAATTCTCGTCGAAAGAACCCAGTTACTTACATCCCAGGTTTACCTATGTTGAAGACCGCAGCTGAATTATATACAAGAAGGATGTATTCAGAGTTTGAGGAAGAATTTAAAAAACAATTTACATTATCTTGTAAATTGCTACAAGCTGAGGAAACAATCTTGACATTCATGGTATCATACTGATCATGGAGCACTAGTAGTATTTAACAGTACAGATTCCATTATTACATGTTCTTGCAGAAAGTTCGAAGCCGTAGGTATGCACACACATTTATATTCGCAATATAATTTGCTATGTGATTTTCTGAAAATTGTATAACTATTTTCTAGGTATATTGTGCAAGCATGCCCTCAGAGTCCTCAATATGAATGGTGTTTATAGTTTGCCAACACAGTATGTACTCAATAGGTGGACAAAATATGCAAAAAGAGGATTTTATATTGAGAAACAAGGAAGTGAGGAGGAAGATTTGAAAGCACGTGCTGCACTTATTTCTAGAAAGGCGACATCCATTGCACTGAAGTGTTCAATGTCGAGAGAACTTCTTGATGATTTGGAGAAAGCTTTAGATAAGTTGGACTTGGAAGCTGATACTTCCATAAGCAAGATGAAAGAAAAGTCCAATAAAGTTCCTCTAATTCTGAATGAATGTGACAGGGGCACATCAAATGGTACAATATCTTTTAGAGTTCCTCAGGTGGTAAAGGGCCCAAAAAATACAAGGGTTAAGAGTGTGGTTGAAAAGAAGAAAGGGAAGAAGAAAAAAAAGAGTGCTAAAAATAAAGGTAGTAATCCTACTCATTCTGTTTTTCGTGTCCTTATGGCTGCTTCTATAGTAATTATCTTTATCTTTATTTTTATGTTGAACTGTAGGAGTGTCGGATTTATGGACCCGGCAGTCCACACAGGGTAGTCCGCGTGGTTGATTTGTCGAGGGACAGATCGAGGATCACAAGACGATGGTAACACAAGACGCAAGGATTGAACAGGTTCGGGCCGTCGAGATGACGTAATACCCTACATCCTGTGTTGGGTGTTTGTATTGCTGTGTATGAAGTTCCTGAAGGATCTCCGTAGTTGGGTTCTGTCCTAGGTTTCGTGTGTGGTTGTGAATGATCTTGTTTTGGAGGGGGGGTCCCAAGGCACCTTATATAGTCCGGTTGCCTTGAGTTACAAGTCGGCTAGAGATCATAACCTACCCGAGATACTAGGATTCGATCCTATAACGATTACAGATATCTTTTCCTAGAATTCCGGCTAGTTTATCTTGATCTCCGAGCTTCTTGCGGGGTACGCCGTCTTCTTCCTTGCCGCGCGCGTCGTCGTACTCATCCGGTTCGCCCGACTGGTGGGCCTTCCGGCTGGTGGGTCACCCAGTCTGACAAACCAACCTGATAGCACTCAGATTGGGCCGTCCCTTGCTGGTTGGGCCAATCCACCTTCTGGGTACCCCCGGGGGTCTATCCCCGACAAGCCCCCGAGTAGTACGTGGTTGAGCGACAACTCGGCGAGGTCGTGCTATCTGCTGAGCCTCGAGCTTGCTGCGGTTGGAAGCAAAACCGCGTGATACTGGAGAGAAAAGAGAGCCGTCTGCAACGGATGCGCCGCAAGGTGCGTCCGTTGGCCGTAGCCCCCGAGCCTTGAAGCGATTCCGAAGGAATCGGTCCAAGGGTTAGTAGCCTTGTTCTGAGGTCGCCAGACAATCAACGGATGCGCCGCGAGGTGCGTCCGTTGGCCGTAGCCCCCGAGCCTTAAGGCGATTCCGTAGGAATCGGCTCAAGGCTTAGTCAAGGAGCATCTGGCTGAATCATCCGGTGTTAATTTCGGCGGCCAGCCCCCGAGCGCGAGGGCCAAAGCTCACCGACAGTCGTCCCGGCGCCCAGCCCCCGAGCGTGAGGGCCGGAGCACGCCGAGTGGTCGTCCCGGCGCCAGCCCCCGAGCGTGAGGGCTGGGCACGCCGAGTGGTCGTCCCGGCGCCAGCCCCCGAGCGTGAGGGCCGGAGCACGCCGAGTGGTCGTCCCGGCGCCAGCCCCCGAGCGTGAGGGCCGGAGCACGCCGAGTGGTCGTCCCGGCGCCCAGCCCCCGAGCGTGAGGGCCGGAGTACGCCGAGTGGTCGTACATACCCTGTTGCAAAGCACAAATCCGAGAGAAAAAGGTATTCGGCGATATACATACAACAATGAACTCCGCTTCCAGCTCTCAAGTCTTTTAATTTCTCCGGGTAGTTAGCCTGTTACGTTTATGCACCTGATCCCCGATAGCCATAGTCCGTAGCGCAGGGAGCTGGGCCGCATGCACGCGTAGGAGCGTAGGCGTATGGAAGAGTCGAGGTTTCACGGATTAAGGCGCGTGCTACCCGAGTACTTTAGCAACTTGTGTAAAAGCTCACGGACTTGACGAAATTAATTGATTAATACTTATCTTGGCGAACGGATCGAATCTTGGAGGATTCCCCCCTTCTCAGATACGCCAAAGAGAAGACAAACGGAGGGGCGTCGTTTCTGGTATGCGGCGTCAGGAATAGTCTTCCCGTGAACGTACAGGACACTCCCGTGGTCGAGTAAAACCAAAGGCGATAAGGATGACCTGTGCGCTTTGGGCAGAATAGGGGCGCGTGGCTCGGAGCTTACGTGCCTGTCGACGCAGAGGAAGTCCCTCATCCCCCGGCAAACCGAGGCTATAAATACCCACCGGGGAGCCAGTGCTGCCACCCAGGAGCTAGTAAGTATAGGATCCTTGTAGCCAATATGCCAGAGGCTCATTGCTGGGTCCATCCACCGGGAAAAATCCATGGAGTCTCAAGAGCGCCGTGCTAGAAGAGTGCTTGCGAAGTTTCTAGGGTGTTGAGCAATGTCCGGGTACTGCCCCATTGACTCCTCGCATGCCCGCGC
>CM014278.1:67435741-67446739 GCA_004135705.1 Alloteropsis semialata | reverse complement strand
TAATTACACGGATGGACGAAAAATCGCAAGACGAATCTATTAAGCCTAATTAATCTGTCATTAGAGATTGTTTACTGTAGCATGACGTTGTCTAATCATGGCCTAATTAGGCTCATTAGATTCGTCTCGCGAAGTTACCCAGGGGTTATAAAATAAATTTTGTCATTAATCCATGTTTAATACCCTTAATTAGTGTCCTAACATTTGATGAATAGTGAAAATTCAAAAAAATTTGAAAAAATTGAGCCAACTAAACACGGCCTCAGCCTTTGGTTGTATTGTAACTTGCTAGCTTCATTGGGTTGGGATTGTCTCATCAGCATTTTGCTCTGCTTCTCGACTGCAAAGGGATGCTGCATCGGCATGCAGACATGGGCTTTGGAATTCTTACATGGGCCGTATCAGGATCAGATTAGGTTGGGCCACGTTTTCTCAGGCCGAAAACGCTATCGCCCAATCGCCTCACCTCTCTTCTTCCTGTTCAGTTTCGTCGTCTAAGAAAAGAGCCGCAGTGCGGCTGAAGTGGGCCTCGGGCCAATTTCGCAAGCTCAGTAAACTAGAGAATATGTTTATTACTTTTCAGAGGCAGTTTTCCAATGTTTTATTTCTAGTTTTTCATCTCTATGTTATTGGAACCAACGGGAAAATTACATGGAGAGTAGATATGAGAACTATGGATGCTTCTGAATAATGTTTTCAGATCTCGATAAGTTTCCGCTGCTATTATAAATGTATTTATTCTCCAATTATTTTGAACAAACGTGATATTTATTTGGAGAAATAGAGAAACAGAATGATAGAAAAAAGAGTATTTAAAGATAATTATGATGTTATTATTTTCTGACCAACGTTGATGATAACAATATTATAATTTTGGTTATGAGTTCATATTTAAAGATTAAATCTCTGATATTTCAGATAAATAGATAAAGTCCATGTTTCTGCTGCAATGATGACTATTATCTTCTTATTAAATTCGAACCAACAGGAAAATTTAATTTGAGGAGTAATGTTTTCGAGATAATTGAGTTTTCCATACGTTATTTTCATTTCTGCCCAACAGTGATGTGGAATTAATGTAGAAGAATGATGTTTTAATCTATTTCTGCCCAACGGTGATATAGAGTAGAACAAAAAGACTTCAAAATTTAATAAGCATTATTGTTGACTATTGTTGAATATTATTCGGATAAAGATATACGTGCTTTCATTCTGAAAGGCAAGAAATTCTCCCGTCTCGCCGAACCAACGGGTGCGCCGCGCAGCACCGCGACAGTGCGCAAGCATGGCTCACTAGCTTACGAGCAGCAGCTTGCCCACCTTCTTCTCGCGTTGCCCGCCTCACAGGGTAATTAATCACCTCCTCCTCACATCCGGCTGTGTGCCTCACCGGCCTTGGCTTCGTCCACTGAATGATTTTGGTTTATCTTGGAACCCGTGTGTTTTTCTTCGTTTCGATTCCAATAGTTTGATCAGGTATTTAGTGCTGGTGTGAGGTGCGCATTCCGTTTCCTCTATCGAACTCGTGGGTTTGTTTATGTGGGCTTATCGGGAGATTTGGGGATTCGGGGGTGCGTCCTGGAATTCGAAGGCCCTGCTAAGTTGGACGGAGTGCCCACAAACTGTTTGCGGATATTGCTCTGCAGCTGTTCTTGGATTATGAGCTAGACTACAAATTCGTAGGTTTCCTTTTCTAGAATTTGTGTTCCATTATAAATTAGATTGCTATTTGCTAATGAGTAATTTGGCTTTAAAGTACAGCCCTAAACTGCACCAATAACTTCAGAACCTCTGCTGAATTTTTGGCTCTGCCCTTCCAATCCCATTGAATATGTGTGTATCCTTGTGCATCATGTGAAGGGTATTACTTTTCAGTAATTCTATTCATTGTTTGTTCAGCCTCTCCTCTTCCTTCTTTTACTAAATAATATTTGTTTACTCATGCTTATTCTCCTTTGTACAGAAACTTTTATTGAAGCTGCTCTGTAGTTCCTCTACAAGAATAGCTCATGCGTATAATATACTTTGTAGGTTTTACCTGTAACAATTGAACCATATCTTCAGTTGAGTTGTTCTATTGTATGTGACTATAGGGGGTGTTCAATTCCGTGAAAAAATTTTGGGGAAAAATTTTGCAAAGAGAATCTTACCATTTAGGAGTACTAAATGTAGACTAATAATAAAACTAATTATAGATCTCGCCTGAAAATCGCGAGACGAATCTAATGACGGTAATTAATCCATGATTAGTGGATGATTAGCGGATGGTTACTGTAGCATCACTGTTGCGAATCATGGCCTACTTAGGCTCATTAGATTCGTCTCGCAAATTTACCTGGGGTTATGGAATGAGTTTTATCATTAACACACGTTTGCTAATCCATGCATGTAAGATTCCTTTTGGTGAAAAATTTTGGGAACTGAACACCCCCTATACAAAGTTTGTTGCCTCCTAGGAATCTCACAGAGGAAATGCTGTTGCACAATGTGGCAGTGGCACTTCATTGAGTACGCCAAGGATATCTGACCCTGAAGCTTCACCAGCTGAATCTTCAGCATTTATTCAAGGTGGCGCCACTCCTCTGGTTCACGCACTGCAATCAACTACCAGTCAAGATGTTTCCTGCTTTCACTTAGTTGGTGGCCGAAAAAATTTGTAGGGTATTAAATGCATCTTTGACCAATAATTAAGGGTATTAAATAATGTCAGTTTACAAAACTACCTCCACAACCTCTAGTAAATTTCTGAGACGAATCTAATGAGGCCTTTGACCGCATGATTAGAGGATGATTAGAAGATAGTTACTGTAGCATCACTGTAGCAAATCATGAATTAATTAGGCTCATTAGATTCGTCTCGGAAAGTTACGCTCATCTGTGAAGAGCTTTTGCAAATAGACTTCATTTAGTACTCCATGCAAGAAAGATTCCCTTTTGCAAATTTTTTCGGCCTCCAACTAAACACGGCCATAGAGGAAAAGCTGATCCATCTTCCTTGTCACAAATTATTGGATCAGGCGAATTTTTGCATGACTTACCTGAGCTACCGGAGCTCAAAAGCAAGCTGGCTCTTTTACAGTGCCCTATACTACTCTAAAGATGGACCAGTATGGAATAAAAAAGGACCAATATGAAAGGATCGGACGGCTCAGAATTTTTGTATACTGGTGAAAACTTGACTTGTGGTATAGTGATATAGGTCGGTAGTATAGTCTAGTATGGGTATTTAGGGAAAAAATTATAATTGGCACAAATGTAATTTTTTGAAGAAATTTTATTTGCACAAATATAATATTATTAAAAATATCGTAATGGCACAACTGTAAATATTTTTTAACAATCTATGTCAAGACATCAATATGGTTCGAATCTGGGACGGAAAAAGGGGAAAAAATCTCAATAGAAGGAGATTACTAGAATACCCTTTCTCTATACTCTATACTACTGAGTAGTAGTATAGGGCACCGTAAAAGAGCTCAAGCAAGCAGCTCAATTGTTTGGATCATCTAAAACTTGGTTCCTTCTCAATGGAACTACCTGTGGGATCCAGGCCTCGGTGATGGCTACCTGTTCTCCCGGTGACTACCTTATTGTACCACGGAACTGCCACCATTCTGGGTGGGACATTGCTGGTGGGATTACACCGCTGCAGGTGGACGAAGCACTAAAAGAGTTAGAGGAGGTTGGAAAGAGGGGTTGGCGCTGTTCTGGTCACTTCGCCAACCTATCATGGTGTATGCAGCAATGTGCAAGGTATTGTTAGTGTTTGTCACCCACGAGGCATTCCAGTTATAGTTGACGAGGCACATGGTGCGCATTTCAGGTTCCACGGCAGTTTTCCAAGCACTGCCATTGAGCAAGGTGCTGACCTGGCTGTGCAATCCACACACAAGGTCCTGTGCTCCCTTACACAGTCCTCAATGCTTCACATGGCAGGAAATCTGGTGGTGTGGTGCACGATCAGGTGCACGCGTACGAGCGATCGAACCGGGTGTTCAACTACACGCTGGACCGGTGCGGCCCCGTGCACATCTCGGTGGGCGACGGCGGCAACCGGGAGAAGATGGCGACGAGCCACGCGGACGAGGCGGGGCACTGCCCGGACCCGGCGTCGACGGCGGACCCCTTCATGGGCGGCTTCTGCGCCTCCAACTTCACGTCGGGCCCGGCCGCCGGGAGCTTCTGCTGGGACCGGCAGCCGGACTACAGCGCCTACAGGGAGAGCAGCTTCGGGCACGGCATCCTGGAGGTGAAGAACGAGACGCACGCGCTGTGGCGCTGGCACCTCGTCCGGGAGCCCCACGAGTGCCTCCTCAAGTCCACCAGGATGGCCTATTAGCTAGTTTCTTAGCTGCAAAATTAAGTTACCAGATTGGTCAGTCAGTTGTTGGCACGCTGAGATCGAATAACATTGTATTGTACTGCTAGGTTGTAACTTGCTAGCTTCGTTGGGTTGGGAATTTGGATTTTCTCATGAACTTCCTTCAAACAAAGATGCTACGACTCTGAATCCCCCTCTTGCATCATCGGCGATGCCTCTTCTCACACGCCAACGACAGCAACCGACCAAATGCTCTCCTGCATGCAGTTCAGCAGTTGCACAGTAGAGGGAATTAGCAGGCGCTGCAGCGCGAGCTGGTCCCTGCGATCGATATACTCCTATGGCCTGTTTAGTTCGCGCCAATTCGATCGAATTTGATCAAAACAACAACTTTGAACTACGTGCCCCCTCCCTACTTTTTCAATTCCCAAGAGAATCTGCTACAATCAATTCGATCGAATTCGCGCGAACTAAACAAGCCCTATATTGACTTGCGGGGCCGAGAGTCCGAGGGCGATCGATCACTGCTGCTGCAGGTGCAGCCGTGCAGGACTGACACGTGTGCCCTGATTGTACCGAGTGTCTGGCTGGCGCGTACAGAAAGTTGGTCAAACACACGCCGCCGTTGGCCCGTCGCTGTCGAGCGCGCACACCCCACTACGCCTGGCACCGGAAGGGTACGGAGAAACTCACTTTTATTCATATCAAATCTAAATATTTATTATACAATTTTTACTCTTCTCATTATTACCCATATCCAATGAATAATTAATTTTGTACTGGATAATTTAAAGAACATAAAAATTTGCACCTGATAGTGCAGCTTCATACGCTGCCATCGTCCATAACGTATCCTTGCAATGTAAGTATATACTCACACATACACACGTACATAATGCGCACGTACGATATTTGGCTTTATATGTCCTGTGGATAGTAGACCGCATTTCATCCTTAATCTAAAAAGCGTGTGTACATACTATATTTTGATGTAGTCCCTTTTTTTATAATATTTTGATGTAATTGGACAGGTAAAACTAGACACATCGATTATGATGTCGGACGGGTAAATGCATTACCCGCATCCGCCCTACCCATTGGCATCCCCTAAATGTGCTGGGTATCGTCACATGCACACACACACCCGATTCGAAAAAATTAAAGTAGTATCACACTACTGCTTATCTATTATCTTAGTATTTGACCAATAAACGGAGCCTCCACGTTCGCTCTCAAGGTCTAGAAATTCCCACGTTAATCGAAAAAATAAGAAAAACTAAAATTACCCACACTGCCATTACGTAAAATTTAGCCAAAAATACCCTCTTAATTATTTAAAAATTACCACTACTGCCATTACATAAAAATAGCCTGAAACATCCATATATATTTTTAAAAACCATCCACCAATGTCATTAGAAAAGTTACGTTCACTCTTAAGACATAGAAATTCTCATGAAAAAAATTACAGCTGTCGTTACGTAAAAATTAGCCTAAAATAATCCATGTAACTATTTAAAAATTATCCACAATTGTCATTACATAAAAATTAGCCTAAAACATCTCTATATCTTTATCATTTTGAAAATCATCCACCAATGTCATTACATAAAAATTAACTTAAAATACCGTAATACTATTTAAAATAAAAAATAAATAAAATATTTGCTTACGTAAAGAAAAAATTAACCAAAATACTCATGCTTTATCTAAAAACTATATATCTTTTTCTTTACTATGAAATTAGTCCAATCATTAATTATCCCTCACTATACAAACATAAATATGAAACTCTTTTTAGCTGATAAAATTGTCAATTTATACCATTAACTAAAAATAACTCCAATCAAAGTTATTTAGTCAAAATAAAAATAAAGAAAGATGTACATATAATACTTCTAAGAGATTGAATAACAAAGATAATAGTAGTCTTAATAAAAAATAATGTTATGACAACACCTGAATTATTTTGTTAATAATTTGACATAATGTGTAATAAGAGGACACCGATAAGAAAAAAAATAAGTTTAAGAAAAAAATAAATATGCAAAAATAGATATATAGATACTTTAATTATATACACTGGCCGCGCAAATGCGCGGGACATCTCTTTAGTTCCTATATATTCCACACATACAAGTGTTCTGTTATTATGGACCAACATACATATATATATATTTCACCTTATTTCCGGCCTCACTCAAAAACATTTAGATGATCGAAGAAGAAGCTATTAGGCCTCGCCGATTTACTACGTACTACTTGTACTACATAATTAAGCAAACAATGAATGATGGTATATACATCATCATCACTGGCGCTGCTGCTGCTTGCAATTAATTGTATGTGTATCTGGTGGGCACGAGCAGGAGCGGTGTCTTCTTGTGGACCGTGAGGCCTCCCGCCTCCTCCATGCTCACGTCCTCGCGCCTCACCCCTCTCGGCAGCTCCCACTCGAAGCAGTAGAGGAGGTTCGCCAGCGTGAACTCCGTCGTGACCACTCCCATGGCCATCCCGGGGCACATCCTGCGCCCGGCGCCGAAGGGCACCAGCTCGAAGTGCGTCCCGTTGAAGTCCACGTCCTTGCCCTGGAACCTCTCCGGGTCGAACTCCTCCGGGTTGTCCCAGCTCGCGGGGTCCCTTCCGATGGCCCACGCGTTGACGAGGATCCTTGTCCTCGCCGGCACGTCGTAGCCGCAGATGCTGACGTGCCGCAGGGTCTCCCTCGGCAGCAGAAGCGGCACCGCCGGGTGCAGCCGCAGCGTCTCCTTCACCACCATCTTCAGGTATTCCTTTGTAATCGAGCACTAGATTTACTTTGATACTCTGTTATTCTAAGGCTATATTTGTGTTTTGGACTTTCTGGGTACACATATAGTAGCATTCGGGTTTCTTCATAAATCCGGGTGTGACATAGCCTTCGCAAGCCGGACTATGATGTGGTGATAGCCATTCTCTATGAGAAAGATCTCACCAAGTGCACACCAAATCAAGTCCTCAACAAGGTGATGGCTTTTGAGCTAAGAAATAGAATCAAGCCAAAGCCAAGATCTTCTTCACCTACTCCAAGCATTGCTCTTGCGAGCAACCAAGAGAAGAAGAAGAGCAAGAAGAAGGAGGAGAGCTTAAGTGAAGAGGAATAAGAAGCCTCCTCAAGTGATAGTGATGGTGAAGAGATGTCCCCCGAGCTCCAAAGACAAGTCAAGAAGTTGGTCAAGAGCATGGAGGCGATCAACTCAATGGGGTACATGGTCCACATCAAGGATGGGAAGCATCATCAACACATGATGATCAAGAAGATCAAATATGAGAAGAAGAGGAAGGGGAAGAAGGAGAAGGAGCCCAACCATAAAGCCTTCACCACATTCGGAGAATGGGTGAGTGATGATACTCTCAACAACAAGAGCTCCTCTCCCTCATCACACTTATGCCTCATGGCCAAAGGTATAGAAAGCGATGTAAGTGATGACTTCGATTCCGACTCCGATGATGATTCCCCCGCTAAGCTTCTCACCATGATTCATGAACAACAAAAAGACCTTAAGAAATTAACTAAAGATAATAAGGCTCTCAATGATCTTAATGAACTCCTTACTTCTAATTTTGATAAATTATTAGGCAAATACCAATTGCTTTGCAAGGAGCATGAAGAAGTCAAAATTGAGAGTCTTAACTATCAATCTAAGGACTCTTTGTTAAACTTGGAGCAATCTATTCCTTGTGACATTCCTATCTCCAAGGTTGATGCCTCTACTTCTTGCATTGATTTAATTGATGAATCTTGATCATCCTCTTGCAATGAGAAATACTTTGAGAAAATTGTTGTAGAAACACTAGATTATCTCATTGCCAAGGGGAATGAAGAGCTCAAGCAAGAAATGGAGAGTCATAGGAAAAGCTTGGCAAACTTGAAGGGCAAGAGCATTGGGAGCAATGTCCAACTTCTCAAGATAACCATGATGACATGGTGAACAAGCTTGAGAAAGGAGCAACCGTGACTTGCTTCAAGTGCTATGAAGAGGGCCACAAGTTTTATCAATGCCCAATTGTCAAGGCGACGCCCAAGAGCGAGAAGAAGAAGGCCAAAACCACCATCAAGAGCTCCCTCATCTACACCAAGCCCAACCGCAAGAACAAGGTAAAAGCCAACACCTATGTCCTTAAGAAAAATGCTAATGGCAAGGTTGTTGCAAGCTCAGTTGGAAAGCCCAAGATGAAGGAATGTGGATGGAACTGACCCATTTGGGTGCCCAAGGAGGTCATCACCAACATGAAAGGGCCTCAAAAGGTTTGGGTTCCAAAAGATACTTGAAGCCCAAGATTGGCTTCAGGGGATTTGGAGGCTTGGCTCACAAGAAGAGGGGAAAGATCACATCAAGTAGCCAAGCTTGCAAGATTGATCATCTTTTGCCCAAATCCCCCACACAAAGGTAAATGAGAATATGGTATTACAATTCAAATTCTTTGCCTATTTATGTTGCTAGATTTGCATGTGCTACCTTTCATATCTCTTGCTTTCATGTGGTATCTCTTGCAATATCTAGTGTATTTATCTTAAGTTGCTTGTGCCATGCACTCTAACCCATGAGCAACTTACATGGTTTGCAAAGTTTGTGTAGGTTTTCTACACTTGGTTACTTTCATGGTACATGAGCTTCACAAGGTATGAATTTAGTACCATGACCACAAGCTATAAGCTTATCTTTCCATTTGTTGTTCAAAACAATGTGCATATACTTGATAGTGATTCAAACACTAAATGCACACATTTAGGAGGAGTTTAGCCTATGGATTGTGATTTTGGAGACTAACTTGTTTATCATGCATATTCATATTGTCTCCATGCGTCGTGGCATATCATACTTAGAGAATGTGGCATATTCATATTGTCTCCATGCGTCGTGGCATATCATACTTAGAGAATGTGCTTCAGTCACAATGTGATCTTACAACTCTATATGTATGATAATAGAAAATTTATGCTTTCATGCATATTGAGCCATGTCCTATCGAGTTTATGATCTTCATATCTAAGTTCATCGGCTATGTGCTCATACATTTCTAATTGGTTAAGTATCACACTTGTTCTCCCTTGACATCTACTTTCAAGTGATACTTGACTAACTCCCTAGGCTACTAACTCCCTCAATGAGCTATGATGTTTTTGATAGTCCTTTTAGGTGATTTGATTCCAAAGGGGGAGAAGTTTGGATCAATGCAAGCTTAATGTACAAGAACTAATGAGATAGGGGGAGAAGCCATGAGAAAGGGGGAGGATACATGTAGGGGGGAGAAGTCATGAAGGAATATTGGACTTAGGGGGAGGCCACACCCAGGGTGCTACTTTAAACTATGTGGGGGAGATTGTAAGGAAGTTGGCTCCCTAATCCAATGAGAGGAGTGGCCACACCCATGGTGCTACTTCAAACTATATTGGGGAGATTGTAAGGAAGTTGGCTCCCTAATCCAATGAGAGGAGTGGTAAGCATTCAAGCAAGTGTAAGTGCTTCAACTTAGTCAATTTTTGCATGTTTTATACTTGCTTTGATTGCGTTGTCATCAATCACCAAAAAGGAGGAGATTGTAACGAAAATGGCCCTATGTGCCATTATATTGTGATTTTGGTAATTGAATGACAACATAGTCATTGGGACTAACAAGTTTGTTAAGTGATTTACATAGGAAATTATGTCTCAAGAATGATTCCAAAGCATAGCAAAAAACTAGAGAGTCTTATTTTTGAGTATTCATGACATGGTATTGGCATGTGAAACCATGGAAAGGGCATAAGTTGATTGAATAGGATAAGCCCGAAGAGATTACACACAGCATATTAAACACCGAACATCGGCGTACATGTTGAGAAGCATACGCCGTGTGAAGCTCCTGAAGAAAGGCAACGGCGTACTATACGGCGATGCACGGCGTACAAGTTTGGAAGGCTACGGTGTGTGGATGGTCCCAAGGTAAGCAATGCCATATGATCCGCTATCACTGTTCACATGAAGGGCGGAACATACGGCGTGTTGAATCAAAGCAGAAACTGAAGATTTCTATGCGGCGTATTATACGCCGACCATCGGCGGACAATCAGCGTACAAGTTACACAGGGACGATGTCAAGAGAAGATAGAGGAAAGGCCACAGCGTATCAAATGCCGATCAGCGGCTTACATGTTCAGAAGCATACGGTGTGTGTAGGTAGCCGTTGGAAAAGGGAATCTGACCGTTGAAAAGGGAATCTGACCGTTGAAAAAGCACACGGCGTATGATCCGCCAATGGGGGTTTGGTGCACAGCGTATTATACGGCGTTGCCCTGATCTCGTCTTGCACCTTCTTCATCATCGCCGGCCTCCGTATCAGTTCCGACATCGCCCACACCATCGTCACCGAGCTCGTGTCCACGCTAGCAGTGAACACGTTCTGAAACATACACATATACATTTGAATATTTGATTGAATCGCGTGTATTGTATGTACACGTTCTGAATAATGAACACGACGTACGTACCGAGAGCAGGCCTTTGATGTGGTCTCTGGTGAAGCCGAGAGCGCCCTGTCGGTCCTTCATGAGCGCGACGAAGGAGTCGATGAGGTCGGGGCCGTGCTCCGGCGTGGCGCGCGCCGGGTCCAGGTGCTGCTCGATGATCACGTCGAAGAAGGCGTCCAGGTCCCGG
>CM014278.1:67406419-67433435 GCA_004135705.1 Alloteropsis semialata | reverse complement strand
ACTCCGGCATAACAATAGCATTGAGAGCATAAAGTTGAGGGCCACTCTTCTTGTGAAGAAAAAGAACAACCCTAGATCCGGATGGGTGCTTAAGCTCAATAGAGCGAGGATTACACCTAATAACACCATCGTGTTTACTCATCCAATTCATGCCAATAATTATGTCAAAGTCCTCAAGATCAATGACCACAAAGTTTATAATGAAGGAAAACCCAATCACGTCAAGCTGAGCTAGATTAACCACTTCTGTTGTCACTAAAGTTGCACCCGGGGCATCAATGTGAAAAGGAGTAGATACCTTTCTAATTGAGAATTGATGCTCTAAAGCAAATCTTCTACTCATAAAAGAATGAGATGCACCGGAATCAAATAATGCTCGGGTATTAATTGAATTGAGAGAAACCATACCAACGAGCACTTGCTCATCCTCACAAGCTTCTTCAGCAGTAACATAATTCAGCTTCCCCCGTTTAGGTGCTTGAGCGGTCTTCACGTTCTGACGGTTCTGGGGAGAAGACATAGGAGCATTGGGGACTCCACCTTTCCTTGGAGAGGGGCACTCACGGGAGTAATGCCCTTGTCCACCACAGTTGAAACACGATCCCCTAGGGAAACTCCCACCACTGCTTCCCTGTTGTCCCATAGGGCGAGAAGTTTGTCCTTGCGGTGCTGGAGGACGACGTGCCATCCACATGGGCTAAGGAGCACCATAGCCAGGCACTCGAGGTGGAGGAGAAGGTCCTGTGCGTGGACGCTGAGAACTACCACCCCTGGAGGGAGGGGCAGCCCTCTTGCGGTTATCCGCATCCAGTGCATTCAACCGGTACTCTGCATTGATCGACTTGCTCACTAAGTCATTGAAATTCTGGAAATCAGTGTTGAAATGGTGAGCTTTAAGCTTCAAGGATAGACCCTCAAAATAACGGTCCATCTTCCTGGCATCATTAGAGACGTCATCCTTGGCATATTGAGCAAGATAGTTAAAGGCGTTAGTGTACTCTTGCACTGTCTGATTACCCTGCTTCAGGCTTCGAAACTCATCTCTTTTAATGTTTATCACACTCTTGGGAATATGATACTCCCGAAAGGCCTTCTGAAACTCATCCCAGGTTATCTGATGACCAACTGCCGCTTGGGCTTTGTAACCTTTCCACCAGACTCCCGCGGCATCCTCAAGTTGATGGGCCGCAAAGGCCACTTTCTCAGCATCATCATTTGGAAAGAGCCCCAACTTCTCTGTAATGGTAGAGAGCCAGAAATCCGCATCCAAAGGCTCATCGGATCCCCGAAAGGTTGGAGGTTGTGTTGCAAGGAAAGCTGAGTGACCTCGGCGTGGATTTCCACCACCACCACCTTGGCCAGCTAGATGGTTCACCAAGGTCTGAAGGATCTGATTCTGAGCTTGATGGTTGTCTTGAGATCTCCTAAGCAACTCCAAGATAGCAGGGTGCACATTGGGAGGAGGGGGCGGAGGAGGAAGCACAGGCTCTTCACCCGCACCATTACCAACTTGATCATTCTCAGCCATCCTGTCACCAACCACAATTGAGGTTAGCGACCGGAGAGAAAATTGATATAATATAATTGTACAAAGAAGCATTGCACAAGAATACCATATCAATCACAATTGTGTGAGAGATAGATTACTAAAGATAGTTGATAAGGGTTGTGAGATAGATAAAGAAACATAGAGGAATAGAACAAGATACTTGGACAAGATAAAGGACATATAGAGACATGTATGCATAACAATGCAAGGTTATGAACCTGTCAATGTCTAATGAAATGCAACATGATAATAAATTAAACATGATGACATGCCGCAACAAACGCATCTCTCAACAACCCAAAACGGAGGTCCACCCTGTTACTAACGTGCCTCACATCAAAATTTTAGGTGATTAACCATGATTAGGATGCTAACCAGCTCTGATGCCACGCTGTGAGGAACCGCCCAAATTACCCTCGTTTAATCGAGTCATCACCACTGATCAACTCAATTAAAAGAGAATAATCCCGGTAGTCCTTGAGATGTGTCATGAGCGTTGCCCAGGATTTAAACACACCTCACTAAGCACAACAAAAACATCATAACCATAGCAATCCAACCGAGTCCATCACTTTACATAAATAGATTCGAGTTAATTTACAACACAAGTTAACAAGAGTTTGCAACGGAAGGAGGATTTATCACCTATACTACAGTTCACTCCCAAAAGAGAAGGTTAGCACCATGTGGCGATAGTGCCTTCTCCAAAGCCATGACCATCACTCCTCACCCGCACCTCCGTCCGCGGGAAAGAAGTACCCAAAGATGGCCTCCGCTTGCGGATCACCTGAAAACAACTTAACGGCAGCACCGTGAGTACAAGGGTACTCAGCAGGACTTATCCAAAAGATAAACATGCATTTGGCTAAGTGGATAGGATGGATCAAAAGTAATTTGCATAAAAGCCTCTACAAAACTATAATGACATAAACAAGTAAAGACCTAGCAGTCTATAATCTAAGCCAAACATCAATCAAATACTATAAGTGAGATGATCATGAATAATGAGCTCAGTCTTCCATGAACTCCAATCGGTAACTCTACATTGAACACAAGGTAACAAGAGCTTGCTCCTTAACCCGGGAGCTCGGCTATTGCAATAGATTATAACCCTGCAGGGGGGTACAGCTTTTCCCACGAGAGGCACAAGACCAACGCCCATACCCTGGCACCGAGGATAAGGGTTAATTCATGCCCTCAGCCTTTCACATACCCACACCCAGTTATGAACGAAGAGCCGGAAGTGTATAGGTGTACCGGACACAGCCTGATCACACCTCATCCCACCCCGCCTTAATCCGGCCAAGACTCGGTGTGACTTATGCTACTTAGTTTACCTTACCCACAATCAGCAGGTGGTCTGTACGGAAATGTGCTCAAGTACGCTGTAACAATGATTGGTCCTAACCCAACCCAAGCAAGTCTATGCCAAGTGAGCTCCATCTCATATGACAATAGCACACTTGCTCAAGTCTCGCATCAAGATTATGTAGCTCAACTTTTAAATCATTCCAAGCTATCCAAGTATTAATTTAGGCAAGCATAAGCTATAACTCGCGAGCGGTGGTGACCTTGCCACCTCTCGACTTCTACCGAAACTAAGCATGGATAAGCAATTATACGTGACCTCTAATCAAGCATACTCATCTAGGGGGTTTTGTTCTATGTCAAGGATGGAATAATGCATAAAATTAGGAGCTACACAGTCAAGCAAACATATACTTTGTTATGGCTAATGCACAAACAAGGCATAATAATGTTTTATTGATCCAAAAAGGGTTCAACTGGTGCCTGCCTTGACTGTCGTTGGGGGCGTCGTCGACGGTGGGGTCTTGCTGGACCTCGCCGACCTCCTGCTCCTGCACTTCGGTCTCTACACGAAATGCAATGATGCAAAATAAATAAATATGACATGATTAAATGCGATGATATGAAAATGAGATGCTCTAACATGATTTAACAATGCACCAGATCATGAGAATGTTTGATGATAGTTTAGATAGATAGGTAGAAGAATTGAAGACGCTTGGCAAAGACAGCAAAAGCTGGCTACGGCGGACCGTCCGGACCAGAAGAGGCGGACCGTCCGCAGCAGAAAAGGTGCCTGGAATGCCCGGAAACGTTCCTGCGTAAACAGTCCGCGAAAGCCATGCGGACCGTCCGCGACTGGCGGACTGTCCGCGCCCAGGGGGCGGACCGTCCGCGCGCACGTCGCAGCGCACTGGCGAGTTCGCCGGTGGCGGCTCCGGCGACGGTTTCGAGCGGGGTTTGTTTCTAGAGGTTCCTAGAGATGTATAGAAGGAACTCCAAGCAAAGGATTCAAGCGGAAAAACTATTTAGAAGCTCGAGCTCAACAATGGTGCTTAGAACCCTAGGTTTTCTAGAACCCGAATCAAAAGAGGTTAGAGAGCGAATCGAGGGATTAGATAGCTCACCGGTGATGGATTGAACTCCGGTGAGGTGCTAGAAACCGATGGAAAGCGACATCAAAATAGATCGGGCGAGTTTCTTCACTTGAGCTTTTAGGGAAAGAGGGAAAAACTTTGAGAGAGGCTCCAAACTCAAACCATGGAGGAAGAAAGGAGTAGAGAGGGTACCAGTGATCTTCGGTGATTCTCCGGCGAAGCTCTGACGAGATTGAGGGGTCTTGGGAGTGGAGGAACCCTAGGAGGGCCTCCCGGTCGCCATGGGGCGGAGAAGAAGCGAGAGCGAGCGAACGAGCGAGAAATGACGAACGGATAAGGTTCTGGACCGATTTTGACGAGTTCAGGCGGACCGTCCACGAGGGAGGGGCGGACTGTCCGCAGTACCAAAGTTTGGTTCGTTACAGACACCACCAGCGTCGGCACGCTGCCCAGCCGCAGCAGCATGGCGGGGCCGTGCCGGCGCGCCAGGTCGCGCAGGCTCTGGTGCGGCAGCGCGCCCAGCTGGTGCAGGTTGCCGAGGATGGGCAGCCTCGGCGGGCCCGTCGGCAGGTGGAGGCGGCGGCCTTTCCTGCTCCTGCTCCAGCTTCTTCTTGTTGTGGTTGTTGCTGCATAGAAGAAGAAGAGCAGAGGGAGGAGGAGCAGGAGGAGGGTGAGCTTCCATTGCTGAGGTAAGCTGCAGTCCGCTAGGACCTGCTGCGCTCCCGCCATTGTTTGTGTTTGTTCCTCTTCCTTGTCAGAGTCTTTGCGAATTGATTTGAGAGGCTTGGACATGCCATGGGGGTTATAAGTAGGGGGCTCTGGCCTCAGGTACGTGCCGTGAATAAACTTTTTGTCGCTTTTGCTATCTCCTATCGTCACTGAAAGTGGCATCTTAATATAATGTAATAATGTATTATTATATTAAGATGGCACTGCAAAAAAGTATAGTAGGCTGGAAGCTGAATTGTTTTTAATCGCGGCCCGCTTGTAGTTGTAGATTACATATATTGAGCTAGTACTTTGTGAGATTGTGATTTTGGAAGGACGCATCAACGGCCAACAACTGAACCTTTTCTATAGCAAATCACTACTACAGAAAGTTTCAGCAGGGGCGGCTCGTAAGCCTCTGTAGGGGCGGTTTTACGAGCCGCCCTTAATCAACCGTTCTTACAGTGGTAAGAACTGTAAGGGCCGCTGGAAACCAGCCGCCCTTACTGATAAATCAATAATGGCGGTTTTAGTTAAAACCGCCCTTACTACTGATAAACATTAAGGGCGGTCGCATTTCCAGCCGCCCTTGCTGCTCATAAACATTAAGGGCGGCTGGAGACATAGCCGCCCCTGCTATGTTATCTGTAGGGGCGGCTGGTTATTTAGCCGCCCCTAATCTCAGTTTCCAGCCCAAAAAAAAGGTAAATCAGAAATATATAATATAATCCACATAATATAATATAATCCACAGAATATATATAATCCACAGCCTAATAATTCACATAACTCAAAGTCCAATAATTCACATACATATATATAATTCAAAGTCCAATAATTCACATTATATACTTGTGGGTTATTTATCCACCTCGTCACGGTAACTTCGAAAGTCCAAGTTTCTCATTGGAGCATCCAGTATAATTCACATACATATATATAATTCAAAGTCCAATAATTCAAATTCCTGTACATATATATCCGCTGAAAAGCATGCATTTGACAACTGGGTTCACCTTATCTCTTACAAGGGCGCCTACTGCATTACGAAATTTTGATCTTACTTCAGTTGGCTGACGGATGTCCCCTTGTGGCCCCACCTCTGTTATCACATATATCTTGTGCTCAGGATATTGGTTTGGTTTTCTAACCCCCCTTTCTTCTTTGGCTTTGGCTCCGAGTTTGTGGCCTGAGGTTGTGGTGCAGAGGCGGCAACGTCCAACTCTGTGGCGGCTGCCTCTGCTCTTTGTTCCTGTGGTGTGTCTTCTCCGTCAAGACGTCGCGGACGTCGGCGTTGTCTTTTCGGACGAGGAGGAGTTTCAGGAGTGGCCTATATACACAAGAGGCCAAAGTGTTAGTTATTGTAACACGATAAAAGTGTTACCAAACATTCCTTACATAAGGCTTAGTCTCTACCTCGTCATTAGGGTCGAAATCCTTGTCCAGCTCATCTTCCGTTGGCCTATGCCTCGGTAAAAATGGGTGAGGATCATCGGGAGATACATATCCCCCATCATCATCATCGTCATCGTCGTCATCATCATCATCATCATCATCATCTTCGTCGTCGTCGTCATCACCATCTTTTTCTCCTGGTCTTCCCTCTTCTACTTCATCTTCGAACAAATTCTGACTAAGCAACCCTTCTATATCTTTGGCTAACTCTTCCTGACTCATGACATGTGGTTCTCCCTCTTCAAAGGTTTTCCCGTGCTCAGGGCTTGGGGTTGCACCTTCTCTTGTCGGTGACATTTTGCGATTTGTACTAACAGAAGAAACAAAGGGTATTTTAGATACACCAGGAAGTCTCCTACACGCTTTCGACTCACCAAAGGTGTATATATATATATATATATATATATATATATATATATATCTGTAATAAAAAAGCAATACGTAGAAAACCAAGTTGTCGGTTGCTCTCAAATTAGCGGGCTCCTGCTATAAATAGCCATCAGGCACTCTTTGGCTCCTACTTGGCTGTCCTGTTGTATCACTACACCCTTTTGTATCATCGAGCAAAAAAAAAGATATTGCTATAAAAGTAGGCAAAAAAAACATCATTGGCCTCAGCTATTGATTAACATATGGGTAATCATCAATATAGGTCATTGGTGGCTGCCAATGCAACTAGAAACAAGAACCATGATCAAGACAGGCATGGAACCATATATCATTTAAATATTTGGCTCAGAAGTGCCCAATTCTTATCAAATCGCGTCTAAACTGGTTGCTTGTATATATGGTATACAAGCCGTCCTAGTTTAGCCACTCAAGTATATATGGGGGCATCTCATCATCATCGCCGCTGCCTCAGCATAAAAAGATTCACATCATAGCAGATGCCACTGCCTCAGCACAAGTTCACAAGTGAATAAAAAGTTCACATCATTGCACATGCCACTGCCTCAGCACAAGTTCACAAGTGAATAAAAAGTTCACATCATTGCACAAGTTCACAGATGACGACCTGATGTAAGCTCAAATTACTTTTAAAGGCATACAGGAAGCTTAAAATTAAATAATATGATCAGCTCACATATGTCAGCACACATGAATCTACTTTGATATGATGAAGCAAATAATCTGAAGCAAGCCAAAGAAACCAAGATGAGAAAATGCACTGCTCCAACTCAGAATAGAACAGTGTACTTGAACAAAAAGAGATGATCAAAATGCAACCAGTGTCTTCATGTATCAGTTCAGTTTACATAAGCTATTTTTTTAATTATAGGTCAAATCAGTATGAGTTAGTGGAACATAATTGTTCTGACAGAGGAACAAGATATGTTAGAATATCACTTTTCTCATAGTATGATCATCAATTTTGGACAACAAAATAACAAACACAACATTGTTTTCATTCCTGAGGAAAAGAAAAGTTTTCATCTATTTCCTATACTTGACAAAAATGACATGACATTGTTTTCTTCTGAAACACTTGCACGACATAGCATTGCATATTTGGGTTTAACAGAAGCAATCAATAAAGTTATGTACTTGCAATGTATAGGTACCCTTGTTGACTGATCAGTTGAATTCAGAAATACCAGCTAATATTTCTCATCCCCTCACACTATATCATTTGCCACTACTCACAAGAACAAAATTCAATATGTAAGAAATCAGTTTCTAACCTACCACACACTTGTGTCATTTACCATATATGGCCAGGCAAAGGAGGAAGTACACAGACCAACTACTGGGCATATATTTACCATAAAAGACTGGCCATAGATGTTCAGTATGCATGTTCCAGATAAATGAAAACCAAAGTGCTCATTCAACAAAGATGTTCACTACTCTGATATTCATACAACACAAATGTTAATAAAATCTGTTGAAATCTGACTGAAACGAAGAGACAGGAACTCATTGCTGCAAACAGAAGCTGCATTAACACATTGCTGGGAACTAAATACTACTGAACACAGAAGCTGCAAACATTGCTGCAAACAGAAGCTGCAAAAATTGAAAAAACTGAATGAAACTAAAAAGGAAACGGCCAAACATTCAACATTCAATTCTGAATGAAACATGGCTGAAAGCTGCCAAACACATAGATAGGACACCACAATATAACTGAAATTTGTTCAGTCAGTTATGTAATTCTCAGAGCATCATAGGCAGTGGCTTCATAGTGCTCAGTTAAAAATTGGAAATTAATTCCTCAAAACCTTCATTGGCAGTGGCATTGCTCAGTCAAAAGAACACTCCCAGAGCATCATTGGCAGCAGTTTTCATCCAAAATTCACCAGTGGTAAAGCATCACAGAGCATCACGAACTAGAGCAGTAGAGCATCACAGACCTCCGGGAGGAAGAAGAGCCGGAGACGAATGAGTAGGGGAACGTAGCCACGGCGGAGCTCCGGCGTGGTGGCCGGAGGACGGAGGTGGGGAAGGAGGCGGTGGAGCTCGAGGGCCTCAGCGGATCCGGGTGAGCCGAGCTCAAGTCGACGGCGAATCCGGGCGAGCTCAAGTCGACGGCAGCGCGCTCCCGGCGAATCCGGGCGAGCTCAAGTCGACGGCGGCGCGCTCCCGGCCCTCGCTGTCCAGAGGGGCGAGCTCCCGGCCGTCGGTGTCTAGAGGGGCGCGCGCGCGACGAGGAGCGGCCGGCGTGGAGGGGCGGCGGGCGGAGGAAGGAGGTGTCGGAGATGGGGCCAGGGAGGTGGTGCCTCAAACCCTAACCGCGGCGAGCTCAAGGCGACGACGGCGCGCAGAGGCGGCGGCGTCGCGGCGGAGTTAGGGTTCCGGCGACGGCGGCGCGCAGCTACGGTGGAAATTTCGGCCGGGGGGAAATTTCGGCAGCCTGACGGCGTCGCGAGGGAAAAAACGCGCCAAGGACTTAGCCAATTTTCGCCCTCGATGCGCGGCTGCCTTATATACCAGAGGGCCACAGTAGGGGCGGCTGGTGATATAAACCGCCCTTACAGAATAAATAGTAAGGGCAGTTTCTGATACAGTCGCCCCTACTATTGTTTTTTGGTTTATTTGTAATAAAATTATTAAATCAACATTATTAAGTGTTTTTGAGGTACAAAATGATAAAAAAACTTATGTAAATATAAAAATATACATGTGGAGCCTTCATTGAAGCTACCACCATAACCCAAGTGTTTTCCATGTATAACGCCCCATATTTTGTCTCGCGTACCACGGAAAAAATTATAATAATGCAAATAATTGTCCGAAAAATGTGGGGGCTGGTGTGGGATCATATTTTGGCTATAAATGACTGCCACAAAAATCTCTTCACAAGGGTATATGGAGCCTTTAATGGAACCATGTCTCTACACTAGGGTTCTTAGGGATTGTGGGGTCCAAGTTGTAGTTTTGGCCTCAAACTTTTTCCTAGGCTTGCAAATGCCTTCATTGAAGCTACCACCAAGTTTGGGATTTTCCGGAGTTCGTTTGGTACTTTTTCCAGTTTAATTGAATTTCCGCGCGACTGGTGCCAAAATTTTCCACAAGGTCTCCTGTGCCCTAGGAAAAATACCCATGTGGAGTTCGCTCCATAAGCCAAGTGTTTTCCATGTATAACGCCCCATATTTTGTCTCGCGCACCACGGAAAAAATTATAATAATGCAAATAATTGTCCGAAAAATGTGGGGGCTGGTGTGGGATCATATTTTGGCTATAAATGAGTGCCACAAAAATCTCAAGCCATTTCAACAAAGTTGGAGTGCACTTGCTTCACAAGGGTATATGGAGCCTTTAATGGAACCATGTCTCTACACTAGGGTTCTTAGGGATTGTGGGGTCCAAGTTGTAGTTTTGGCCTCAAACTTTTTGGCCTCAAACCGTTTGAAAAGTGGACGCCGTATTATACGCCGGTTGACTTTTGTACACGGCGTATTATACGCCGCTCACGGTTTTTAGGGGAGTTGTTGAGTAACGGCTAGTTCTTTGTGTCTAGCCTATATATAACCCCTTGGTCGATTTCCTGGCTGCTCTTTGGACCTCTTACCACCCCCAAAAAGATCCGGATTGGTGCCAAAATTTTCCACAAGGTCTCCTGTGCCCTAGGAAAAATACCCATGTGGAGTTCGCTCCATAACCCAAGTGTTTTCTATGTATAACGCCCCATATTTTGTCTCGCGCACCACGGAAAATGGAATCACATACATAAATGAAATCACATACATAAATGAAGTCTCACACATAAATGAAATCACATACATAAATGAAGTCTGACACATACATAAGGTATAGTCTCACATACATAAAGGTAGTCTCTCGAACACATCACGTTCAACAACTAGCTATTCATCCCTAACAACTCTCCCCTTGACCCCTTTCCTTTCCCATGGCAATATGTCTTTGGGCAGCTTCTTTTCCACATCTTCGATCTTCTTCGTAAAGTCTGTGTATAGCTGCATTTCAGCATAGTGATTATACTCATCAGGATCGTCCACGCCATCAACTCCGATAATGTGCTGTTTTCCAGAGACAACCACGTGCTTTGTCCTCTTCTTTGGTGGAAGGTTAGACACTGGGTCAGGTAAATAGAAAACTTGTGCCACATCTGAAGCGACCACCCAAGGGTCATCTCGGTAGCCTACATTTTTGAGGTCAACCATCGTCCACCCGATCTCATTCAGTTCGTGTTGTTTGATCCAGCGGCAACGAAACAGGGCCACTTGTATATCCGCTCCATAGTCAAGTTCCCATATATCTTCAATGATGCCAAAGTAATTGATTCTTCGCCCCTTTTGGTTGATTGCTTCAGTTCGAACCCCGCTGTTTTGGTTCACACTTGTCTTATCCTTTGCATGGGTATAGAATGTGTACCCATTGATTTCGTAAGCTTGCCAAGATGTCACTTGTCTCGATGGCCCAAGTGCTAACCTATGGACGGTAATATCATCTTTGGTTGGTCCAGTCGGTATGTTTTGGTCCTTCAACCATGCAGTCAATCGTTGCTTGTGTTGTTTCATGACCCACTCATTTGAGCGGCCATTTCTCTCCTCCTCTATGATAGCCATGTGTTCATCAATGTACCGTCGCATCACTTCTGTAGTCGCTAAGACACTGTAATGCGCCCGACTCACTTCATTGTAATCTTCGTCAATGAACACTTTTTTGCCCCTGGTGCCTTTCCCAGCCAACCTACCCTTGTGACGAGATTCAGGCTTACCAATCGCTCTCTGTACTTTTAGATACTCTTGACAGCACTCTACGACTTCTTCAGTAGTGTACCCCTCTATCATGGAGCCCTCTGGGTAATATTGATTATGCACGTATCGACTTAGGACAGACATGAACCGCTCGTAGGACCACATTTCATACAAGTAGCAAGGTCCCAGTGCCTCTATCTGATGAACCATATGAATCATGAGATGTGGCATGATATCAAAGAACGCGGGAGGCATACACATCTCTAGCTGGTTTTGGGTCTGCACCACGAAATCATGTAGTGACTTCAGCTCTTTCTTGCTAATCACCTTCTGCGAGATCTTTGAAAAGAAGTAGCACATACGGGTGATAGCCATTTTCAAGAATTCTGGCTTTATAGCCCTGATAACAATAGGTAGGAACACTGTCAACATTACATGACAATCGTGGGCCTTCAAGTGTGTTATTGACAGGTCCTTCATGGACACTAGCTTCTTGACGTTTGCCGAAAACCCAGTAGGGACTTTGACCCCCCTTAGGTAATTGCATATAGCCCTCCTCTCTTCTACGGTGAAGTTGAAGCAAGCCGCGGGCAGAGTGCATTTTCCATCTGCCCCTTTTACCGGGTGAAGCTCGGGCTTCACTTTTAGCTGCACCATGTCTTTCCGTGATTTCAGACCATCCTTTGTCTTGGGCGTGTCCATGAATGTAGCCGCGAGACTCTCGAAGACATTCTTCTTCAAGTGCATATCATCAATGGCATGGGGAACCTCCAAGTCTGGCCAATAAGGCAAGTACTGAAAGAAGATGGATTGTTTCTTAAAAGGTACGCCTTCGATAGGAGGTTTACTTCTATCTCTGATCGTCCCATCTGGATTCTTCTTTCCATAGACGATTTTTATGTTTTTCACCATTTTGTATACATATTCTCCATTCCTGCGTCTCTCTGGAGGGGGTTCAGTCTCTAGAGTGTTGTCGTAATAATGTTTGAACCTTACGCTGCGGTACTTGTGAGTTTGCTGTAAGAAGCGTCGGTGCCTCATATAAACTATCTTTTTCGATGCATCCAGATACACATATGAAGTAACGTCCAAGCAGGTTATGCATGCAGTCTTCCCTTTGATCTGTCCGTTCAAGGCAAACAACGCGGGATAATCATTGGTAGTAACAATGATTATGGCTCGACATATAAAGTCCTCCTTTCGGAAGGCATCATACATCGGCACCCCCTTCCAGAATTCTGCCATTTCTTGCATCACAGGCTCAATAAACACGTCTATGTCAATGCCCGGTTGTTTAGGACCAGAAATGAGACAAGTAAGAAAGAGGTACTTCCTCTTCTGACACAGGTACGTTGGGATGTTGTACATGGTCAAGAGCACAGGCCAAGTGCTATGGTCACTCGTCCTCTCATTGAAGGGATTCATTCTATCAGTGCTCAATCCAAACCGTACATTCCTTGGGTCCTCGCTGAATTCTCTGTGCTTCTTATCAAAGCTTTGCCACTGAGTACCATCGGCCAGGTGTGCAATCCTATCATCATCTATCTGGCGCGTATCATCCCACCATGTCATGAGTTGGGCTTCTTTGGGGTTTAGGAAGATACGCCTCAAGCGGTCCTTCACTGGTAGGTGCCACATTACCAAGGCGGGAATTTTTCTCTTCTTTGAATCAATGCCTAATGGACTGTCCTCTTGCACCGGAGAATGTTGTACCACCTTTTTTCCACCCTTCTTCCTCTTGTTCCCTATGGAGGCTTCATTCCCTAAGTACTGATCGTTGTTCTTGTACCGACTGGCCCCGCACCTAGGACATTTATCTAGATCCTTGAATATGTCGCCGCGAAAGAGGATACAGTGGTTCGGGCATACATGGATTTTTTTCAACACTCATTGTCAACGGACTTACAACCTTCTTTGCCTGGTAGGTGTTGGCAGGAACTGAGTTTGGCTTTGGTAGCAACCATGACAGGAGGCCCAGCAGATCATTGAAACTGCAGTCCGACCAACCGTATTTAGCCTTGAGGATGAGTAGTTCAAGCACAAAACGTAGCAATGTCCAGTGTGTCGGCCAACCATTCGCAACACCATAGACAGTCTCCTTCGATGCTTTTGTTACCCTCTCTAGGTTTTCTAGACCATTCACGCTCTTTTAGATTATTTCTGGTCCAATGGCCCGAAGCATTTCCTCCAAATAATCACCATCATCTTCATCCCCGACACGTGCTCCAACGTCAACATTACCACCTGTGTCCTTGCCAGTGCAACCGTCATCACCACCTGTGCCGTTACTATCCCAATCATCATCACCTTCAAATTCATTGTGACATCCGCGGTTCATTCTTACTTCAAGCTGTTCTGAATACTGGGAGAGGAGCTTTTGGGTGTCGGGGTCGTCTCCTATCAGATTTTCCATGTCATCATCATAAACTTTATTTTCACCATGATGAATCCAGACTGTGTAGTCCTTAACAAATCCTCGCGTAACCAAATGTTCTCTGATGACCTCTACGTCTCTCCATGCCAGTATGTTCTTGCAATCAAAACACGGACATACTATTATATCATTATTTTCTGTCAACGTCTCTGCATGCTTCTCAGCGGCTTCAATGAATTTATCCACCTCGTCACGGTAACTTTGCTTCCACCTTAACTCGCCATACATCCAAGAATTCCTGTGCTCCATATCTGAAAGGATCTTGATGTCGCCTAGAGGGGGGGGAATAGGCGTAACCTGAAAATGTCGCCACTTAAAACAAATTTATCAGCGACTTTCGGAGTCTCCGGAAAAATCTCCGGAGTCTCCGAATATGGAAACTCAAGCCTTTAAGCAGCGGAATGTATATCTGCCACAGAAACCGGAACTTCCGGTTTCCAAAACCGGAACCTCCGGTTTTGGCTTGGGCAGTCAGAACCCCCAAACCTGTGAGTTGCAAACTGGGCTCGAGATCAATCTAGATCAGAGTGTATGCTCATAGGATGTATCTCAACAGGTTCACAAAGCACCTGCACTGCACAAACACTAACACCCGAATAGATCAACCAATATCACAAGATCAAACTATGAATGTGAATGCAATGCAAATTTAAGCAAACCAGTGAGGAGACGCAAAGATTTGTTTCCCGAAGTTCAGATTCACCCAGGGCGAATCCTACATCTCCGTTGGGTGCTTCCAAAGAAGCCGGGTCGCTCTCAACCCCTTTCCCCACTTCACTAGTTAGCTTCTTCCCTTTCGGAGGCGAAGCGTGACCTGCACAAACTGTCCCGCGGCTCACCACACCTTGGGAGCTCCCGGGCGACGCCTAGCCGTCTAGGAGGCACACCTCCAAGAGTAACAAATGCTTCACTTGATACTTGACAAGGCGAAACAGTGCTCAAGCGTATGAGTGCTCTTCTAGTGCTCACAAATGGCTCCTCTCTACTACCCAACTCAAAGGATCTATCAAAGATCACACCACCTCACAAAGAGGGGTTGGGGAGAGCTATCTTGGCTTTGGCTTAGCTTAGAACAGGCAGGAAGCACACCAGCAACTGCAAAAACAGCAGCCTGCCACTGAGGACGGCGAGGGGTATAAATACTCAACAACACAAAAACTAGCCGTTAGAGTGACAGACCAGAAACCGGAACCTCCGGTTTCACAAACCGGAACTTCCGGAATTTCGAATAAAAGAGCCGTTAGAGACACGTGGCACCCGAAACCGGAACCTCCGGTTTCCAAAACCGGAACCTCCGGTTTTGCCACTGTCTAACCCATGTCACATGTGTTCGTGAGGCTTTTGTGTCTCTCATCACCTCTCATGGGTTAATTTAGCACTGAGACCTTATCAAAGTATCATATGATGCATCCCTCTTGATAGTACGGCACACCTAACTCAAGATTAAATATAAATGCAATATTCATCCTCTTGAGCTTCACCACAATGTATCATGCCATACTTTGATCAATATATCCTCATGAGAGCTGCATCCAACTTTGTCTCTTTGCTTTGAGCACTTCAACCTTGAGCTAGTGACTTGGATCGATATTCAACACATATGAGTGAAATTCAACTTTGGATCACAAGTCACCCTTTCATATGATTCAATAAACATTTGATGCATTGCATTGCTATACTCGGTAAGGCTTGACTTGATACCTCGAAATCCTCTAAGCACTAGCCACTTCACCCTAGCAAAGCTCATGGCTCAAGACACCACTTGACCAATCTTCGCTTAGTACCTTGTTGCTAATCCCTTGTCCGATTTCTTCATCCAATCACTGCCTCATTGAGTCTAGCTTTGTTTTTGACATCAAGAATGAAATCCACTTGAGATCATATCTCCTTTTGTCTTCTATAACCAATATGTTTACAACAAGCTTCTCATTTTATTTAGAGACCAAGGAATAACCCAATGCCATCATGCCTCTATCTTCACCTTTATTTGCTTGTCTTGTATCACACATAATCATCATGGAATCATTTCAATATTTATTATCATGATATTTATCTTCAATATAAGCAATCTTGTAATATGAGGCTATTACCAAGCCTCAACACATCTTCATCAGCCATTGCTTATTTTCCATGTTTAGATATACAATGTTATACATCACACTTGTTCTTTTCGCCGAATGAGCCTTTTATACAATCTTTCCCACAAAGATTATTCACAAATAACTTTAGACCTGCTCATAAGCTTAACAAGTTCATTAGACCTTTAATCTAGTTGTCATTCAATTCACCAAAACCCACAAGGGGCCTAGATGCTCTTTCAATCTCCCCCTTTTTGGTGATTGATGACAAACTTGATTAAAGCTTACAAAAGATATATCAATAAAGCTTTTGAGTGAACAGATTTAGATAGAGCTCCCCCTAAGCATGTGCACTGAATGAAATTCAACAATTTTGGCCTAAAATGCCAAATTGCACATTTTCAAGACAACCACGGAGCTCTCCCTAAATCTCAACAACCGTGAGGTGCAGAACAAGTGTGTGAACAGATAACACGTGATGCATATGACAAATATTTCAACTAAGACAGTAAGATCAAGAGAAAATGGTTCTGTGCAGCTAAATCCGGAGATTCCGGATCCAGAATCCGGAACTTCCGGATTTGTCTGTACAGACTAGAACAGAACAAGCATCACCACATATAATTCACACTAACATTCATCAAGTCTTAAATAAAGCATAAAACAAGGTTCAGCACACACAGTAGCACACATTACATAAATTCTCAAGTCCATAAGAGCTAAAACGAGATTTATTACAGGGCATGTGGCATACCACACCCAAATCCGGAACCTCCGGATTTGGAAATCCGGAACCTCCGGATTTGCCTGGGCAGATAGGCTGAGAGTAACAAATTCTTCTCTGTCGAGGCTTTAATCTTCCTTTTTCTCCCCCTTTGTCATCCATCACCAAGAAGGGGCAAGGGGAGTCAGATCTGCAAGCTTCTACTCCTCATCTTCATCATTTTCACCACGGTTGAGCCCACTACCTCCCGCTTCAGAAGTTCCAAGATTTTGTCCAAAAACCCAAGAAGCAAAATCAGTACCAACAGAGGTGTTTGGGTCAATGGGAGGCTGCTGAGGAATGTGTTGGGCAGCAGAGGGATCCACATGGGCAGGATTAACATGAGATATCCCATGTCCATAAATTTGCCCCCAATAGTCTTCTTGTTGATACTTAGCATTGAGTTGCTCCAAATTTTCTGGTTCACTTTCTTGTCCTTCGGAACCAGTGGGAGAGGGTGGATCTTGAGGCAAATGAGCTTCTTGTATTTTCTTCAATCTCAAAGTATCTTTCTTTCTCCTTTGTCTCTCCTTGTGAACCACATCATGGGTGGATTTGCACATCCCAAACAGCATATTGAACATTTTTCGCATTGGAGAGGGAGGCTTTTCCCAATCCATCCCCCTTGAGCCACTACGCCTTGACTGAGGATGAGAGGGAGCACGTAAGGTACTAGGATCATGAATAGGAGCATGTGAGACAGCACCTTGATCATCTTGGGCAGCAGCTAGATTTGCATATTCAGCTAGAGTACGTCCAGGATGAAAGTCCTTCTTGATCTTCAATGCGGTGTGTGTATAGTCACACTCAAACTTCTTGTTAGTAACAGTGTCAATCATGAGCATGATATATGGAGCAAAACCACAGCTCTTTTGAGGTGACTCCGCAATGGCCTTGATCTCCTCCCAAACATAGTCAAAAACACTAAATTCCGGCTCATTTGGACACATAGCTTTTAGCAAATTCTTCAAATAAGCGGATATGTTGTGAGGATCACCTTCTCTTGGGGCAAGAGTCTTCCTAAAGAACCTATTGAGATAACCATAGAAAGGGATCAATCCTTTAGGACCTCCAAATTCCCACTCTCTTCCTGGCATATACATAAACTTCATATCTCTCTTGGGAAGATGTGTGGCTATGTGAATTTTCATTCGATCATGATCAGATTTCCCAAAGCCAAGCAACCTAGCAAAGTTATTGTAGTTGATCTTATACCACTTTCCTTCGGTCATCCAATGAACCCACCTCATATCATTGATTGTTTCAAAGTAACAAGTGGCAAAGAATTGAGCAATAATCTCATTGTTCCAATCATATTGGAATCCCATTAACTTGTACACATGCTTGGCCTTACATGCCTCTATGACCTCATTAAAGATTGGGTCATTCATATCCTCATAGACCTTCCAATTCACAAATTGAGAGCGTGCGATGCTAAATTTCTTGTTGAAGATGGCACTCTCATAGAAGTCTTGATGAAATTTGGTTTGGAAGCGGTACTCTATGTTTCTCCCTCTTTTAACTTTCAAGGGATTTTTCCCTCTTTCAGTTCTGACCTTTTCAGTCATGCCAAGAACGGTGTAATCAACCTTGCGATAGTCATGAGGCACAACGGGTCTTCTCATCACAAGTCCTGTCACAAGCATAGGTTGACCCGTCTCCTCCTCCTCTTCTTCTTCCTCTTGCCCTTTACCTTCATCATCACCATTTCCACTGCTAACACCATGACCACTACTGCTGCTACTGCCTCTCATATCTCTTCCACTCCTTTTTACACCATGACTAGGAGGAGTCAATTTATAATTCTCATCACTTTCCTCCCCATCATCACTAGAGGTGTCATTGCCACTTTCTTCTTCTTCAATCTCTGCTGCTGCTGATGGCTCATCAATATAGAGTGTTCCTCTACGCTCTTGTCTCATTGTTGCCGCTCTTGTTCTTCCAAGTGGAATATTTGGAGTTTTTGTTCTTCTTGAAAAAATAAATCTGTCATCATTGTCTGGAGACCCTGTGAACACATAAGTACACAAGAATTCATGCCAAGATGGAATTGAGCGATACGGACAAGTGAAATTGAGAGATATCAGCAGATGACGTGCTCTCTGTGTAAATCCGGAGCTTCCGAGTTCCAGAAACCGGAAACTCCGGGTTTGTACAGGGACGCATCCAAATAGAGCAGAACAGAGAGATTGAGACATATATCATAAGATATGAAACACTGATCTTGATCCATGAACAATAGCAGAGAAATATTAAATGGAGGATCACAAAACAGGGGGTCATTGCAAAAACCGGAACCTCCGCATTAGGAATCCGGAGCTTCCGAGTTCTGCAGAGAAACCCTAGTTCATGTCCCCACAAAGCTGGCCATGGAAACTTGAATCCAACATATGCAGTATCATCTAGGGTGTAAATGTAGATGTCCTACCAGAGGAATCGAAGAGATCAACCCTAGATAAAGAGATCGGGAGAAAACGGTGATTTTGTACCTTGACTCATGGTGGGATGAGTTTCAAAACAGATCCGGAGGAGAGACTCGGAATCTCCGGATAGGAACCACCAAGAATCACTCTTCAATCCTTGAACACATAGGCCAAGCCCCCAAATCGCCACGAAATCGCCTCTCCCAAACAGTATAATATCGGACTTGAGGGCAGGAGAGAGAATGAGGACTGAAAGGTTAAGTCACGGGCGAAACAGGAATATACCCGTTGAAATCCGGAACCTCCGGTTTAGGAATCCGGAACCTCCGGTTTTGCTTTAAACCTTGGGTATTTGTCTGAACTAGCTTGACTCATGAGGATTTGATCCAAGGAATATATATGTGTTCCATATTACTTAGATATCCATGGGGATTTGGAACAGATATGCTCAGAGGAGACATTAGATATCTTCTGCCTTCATCCATCAAAAACCGGAGCTTCTGGTTTGTGAATCCGGAACCTCCGGGTTTGAACTGAACTTCATAATATTGACGCTATTCAGTGTTTTGAGAGAAAGGATAGGATCCAGAAACTTAGATTATCCATTTAGATTAGGATCCTTAGGTCTGATTTGATTCTTTTGAGGATTTTGGGAGAAGATAGAATCTCCAACCAATAGCCCTTGAGATAGGATTTGAATAGTTCCTATGGACTTGAGAGAGTCTAGTCATTTGTGGTTAGCCATCAATCAATCAGGGTTAACCATAACCACAATATGACTTGACATGGTCACAAAGACCAAAAAACCAAATGTTTTTCAAAAAGCACACAACCTAGCATACTAGTTATATTTTGAAACACTATCCTATATCACTCAGACATGCAACAATTTCAGGTCAAGCACCTTCTTTAGCATATTTGGTTCATACCTCACGAGATACAAGGCTATTTGACACTCAGTCAATTTAAATGAAGGTATCAACCAAATATCTAAAGGCACACCAAGGACTTGAAATTGCTTCATGCAAAACATGCACACACTAGCATATACAGGGCCTAGATGCATAAGGTAAAAGACATAGGGATTGAAGAATTCATACCTTAGCCCTAGAACAAGAGTTCTTCACTTAGAAGGATAATGGCACCTTTATCTTTTATAAGATATTTATTTAAGCTCGAATACTATCTCCATTAGATGCCTATCAAGCTCTCAAGTTGATTTAATGGTCATTGTAAATACAGCAAACATATCGCAATGTTGCTTCTTTGAGAAGAAAACATTTGAGCAAATGACATAAAAGTTTGCTACACACATGAAAGCTTGACAAAGGAGTTAGTAGCCAGGACACAAAATATAAGACAAGCTCCCCCTTAATATGTGCATCAAGGATTTGAATCTTGAGACATGCACTTGGTTCAGTTAGGACCTAGGGAGCTCAATTCATATTTTGTCCTAGTAACATAATCATGCCATGATGAGATTTAGTTGAGAAATTCCTTACAATTACTTTCTTTGGATGTTTATACAGTCAGGATAAACCAGAGTGATGCTTGTGACAACTGGTCCACTTCAATCAGTCAGAAAAAGAGCGAAGATGACAGAGTTCCGGAGACTCTGAAGAAAAGTGCGGAGTATCCGTAACTTCCAGATTATTCTGCCACAGGTTCACCAAAACCGGAACTTCCGAATTCGGAAACCGGAACCTCCGGTTTGGCCTTGGCAAATTAGAGTTGGAGTTCTGCTGACATTTTTGACTCTTTTCTAGATGGATATTGTCATATATGACCTGCTGGAATTATAAACACAAAAACTTCCAGAGGAAGTGGTCAAGAGCATCGAATGGCATGAAAACAAAATTATTACTTGACTCGACAAAGAGAACTATCTAGTTGTTGTATATGATTAGCACAGAGCATGTTCATATACAGTCAGCTAGATAACCAGGAGCAAGGTACTTGTTATCAAGGATGCATTGAGGAAGAGAATGAGTCATCAATTTTCACTTGACACCTTTTCTTGAATAGACATGAAGTTCTTTACTTGAGCCAAAGATAGAATATAAAGTTCTTCTCAAGTATGCCAGGCTCCAATGCACCAACAAGTACCTGTAGAGATCTTTTCAAGCACACTTTGGTACCCAACCCATGTTGGGTCCACTAGAGTTAGTCAACAAGGTCTTAGGTACCCAAATAGCTTTTGTGCTCGCCTTAGATGAGTGAGTCACATTGGCAGCACAAGAGTCATTCAGGTTCTTTCTAAGCTTCTTAGAATCATTAAGAATGGACTTGAGCTTAGGAGAGTTACCATTTGGGCAATCCTTACCAAGATGACCCTTTTGTCGACATTCATAGCAAATCTTATGCTTGATATTGCTTGTTGACTTAGTATCTTGACTTCTGACAGCAGCACCTCTCTTACATTTTTCTTGAGCCTTCAAGAAACCTCTATTTAGCTTGAAGTGTTGCTGCATGTTCAAAACCGGAACCTCCGGTTTGCATAATCCGGAGCTTCCGGATTTGCTAGGCAGCGCCTTGGACTTGCTTGGACACGTTCCAATCTTGTGTCCCTTTTCGTAACAGCTAAAGCATCTTCTCTTAGAAAGGCTTCTTTGTCTCTTCGAGAGTGCTGGCTTGTCTTCTGTCTTCATTGGACACATAGAAGCGAAGTGTCCCATCTTTGAGCATTCGAAGCACTTGATGTGATCATGTGACTTCTTCTTGTTGTCATGCTTCTGCTTTGTGATGGACTTGACAGGATGGTTGCAGGAGCTTTGCAAAGTTGATCCCTTCTCAAGCTTCTTCACCATGACATCACGGTTATCTTGAGAAGGTTGTGCAAAGCTCTTGCCCTTTAGTTTACACAAGTCCATCTTGAGCTTCTCGACCTCTAGCTTCAGATTATCATTCTCTTGTGCAATGAGGTCATCATTTGACTCTACAAGAACTTGATCATACCATGAAGGTTTTACTTGCGAGCCGCAAGGGTTAGCACAAGATAAATCAATTTTAGCTAGTGAGCAAGAATACTTGTGCAATTGAGGTTCTAAGGATTTTACCGAAGTAACCATAACCTCGTGAGCCACTTCAAGCATGGTATGTGACTCCACAAGCTTCTCATGAGAACACTCTAGTTCTTGGTGAGTTGCTTGCAAGTTCACATACTTGTTAGAGAGCTCTTCAAGTTGAGCCTTGAGCTTTTGGTTGGCCTCTTCCAATGGTGCTACACATGCAAGAGAGTTAGAAGCACAAGTATATTCTTTTTCTAGGTTTTCATACTTACTAACCAAGGAGGCATGTGAATCCTTGAGCTCTTCATAAACCTTGGTTAAAGCTTTGTGCTTGTCAACCTTTTGACTTTCATTCTTCTTGGTTGACTTCTTCTTGCTTATGGACACAAGACATAGATTTACTTCATCACCAGAGCTTGAGTTCCTTGTAGAGATTGACTCCTTACTTGGCCTGCATTGAAGATCATCCTTGACGGTGAAGTCACTGCTAAAACCGGAACCTCCGGTTTTGGAAACCGGAACCTCCGGTTTCTCTGTGCTAGTAGAGCTGGACGAAGTTCTCTGATCTTCAAGCTGAGTAAGCGGAGTCACTTGAGGCTCAGTAGAGATTGGTGATGTTGAACACTCCTCAAGTGATCTAGCATCTGTTTGCTCCTTGCTATCACATTTGGGCTTGGCATACAATTTTTTAAGTAGAGCCCAAATGCGATGTGCATCACCATGTATCTTCTTCTTCTTCTTAAAAATCATGTCTTGGAGTTCTGTGCTAAGAAGACTCATCATGAAGTTAGTAATTTGGGCATTTAGTTGGAGGCATTTTCCCACTTCTTCGGTTAGCTCGGATTTGTGCCAATCGAAGTTTGTAGGGACGATGCTCTCAACTAAAATACGCTCAGCAGTAGGACCACTGTCCTTTATAGCATTCAGAATATGAGCGGACCAAGAAGCGTAATTTGAGCCATCAATGGCGAGTGACTCAAACGATACCTCACCCGATGACGACATCTTTTCTCACGGCGGTTAAGCTTTGATGTGAGTCCAAGCTCTGATACCAATTGAAAGGATCTTGATGTCGCCTAGAGGGGGGTGAATAGGCGTAACCTGAAAATGTCGCCACTTAAAACAAATTTATCAGCGACTTTCGGAGTCTCCGGAAAAATCTCCGGAGTCTCCGAATATGGAAACTCAAGCCTTAAGCAGCGGAAAGTATATCTGCCACAGAAACCGGAACTTCCGGTTTCCAAAACCGGAACCTCCGGTTTTGGCTTGGGCAGTCAGAACCCCCAAACCTGTGAGTTGCAAACTGGGCTCGAGATCAATCTAGATCAGAGTGTATGCTCATAGGATGTATCTCAGCAGGTTCACAAAGCACCTGCACTGCACAAACACTAACACCCGAATAGATCAACCAATATCACAAGATCAAACTATGAATGTGAATGCAATGCAAATTTAAGCAAACCAGTGAGGAGACGCAAAGATTTGTTTCCCGAAGTTCAGATTCACCCAGGGCGAATCCTACATCTCCGTTGGGTGCTTCCAAAGAAGCCGGGTCGCTCTCAACCCCTTTCCCCACTTCACTAGTTAGCTTCTTCCCTTTCGGAGGCGAAGCTTGACCTGCACAAACTGTCCCGCGGCTCACCACACCTTGGGAGCTCCCGGGCGACGCCTAGCCGTCTAGGAGGCACACCTCCAAGAGTAACAAATGCTTCACTTGATACTTGACAAGGCGAAACAGTGCTCAAGCGTATGAGTGCTCTTCTAGTGCTCACAAATGGCTCCTCTCTACTACCCAACTCAAAGGATCTATCAAAGATCACACCACCTCACAAAGAGGGGTTGGGGAGAGCTATCTTGGCTTTGGCTTAGCTTAGAACAGGCAGGAAGCACACCAGCAACCGCAAAAACAGCAGCCTGCCACTGAGGACGGCGAGGGGTATAAATACTCAACAACACAAAAACTAGCCGTTAGAGTGACAGACCAGAAACCGGAACCTCCGGTTTCACAAACCGGAACTTCCGGAATTTCGAATAAAAGAGCCGTTAGAGACACGTGGCACCCGAAACCGGAACCTCCGGTTTCCAAAACCGGAACCTCCGGTTTTGCCACTGTCTAACCCATGTCAAATGTGTTCGTGAGGCTTTTGTGTCTCTCATCACCTCTCATGGGTTAAGTTGAGCACTGAGACCTTATCAAAGTATCATATGATGCATCCCTCTTGATAGTACGGCACACCTAACTCAAGATTAAATATAAATGCAATATTCATCCTCTTGAGCTTCACCACAATGTATCATGCCATACTTTGATCAATATATCCTCATGAGAGCTGCATCCAACTTTGTCTCTTTGCTTTGAGCACTTCAACCTTGAGCTAGTGACTTGGATCAATATTCAACACATATGAGTGAAATTCAACTTTGGATCACAAGTCACCCTTTCATATGATTCAATAAACATTTGATGCATTCCATTGCTATACTCGGTAAGGCTTGACTTGATACCTCGAAATCCTCTAAGCACTAGCCACTTCACCCTAGCAAAGCTCATGGCTCAAGACACCACTTGACCAATCTTCGCTTAGTACCTTGTTGCTAATCCCTTGCCCGATTTCTTCATCCAATCATTGCCTCATTGAGTCTAGCTTTGTTTTTGACATCAAGAATGAAATCCACTTGAGATCATATCTCCTTTTGTCTTCTATAACCAATATGTTTACAACAAGCTTCTCATTTTATTTAGAGACCAAGGAATAACCCAATGCCATCATGCCTCTATCTTCACCTTTATTTGCTTGTCTTGTATCACACATAATCATCATGGAATCATTTCAATATTTATTATCATGATATTTATCTTCAATATAAGCAATCTTGCAATATGAGGCTATTACCAAGCCTCAACACATCTTCAACAGCCATTGCTTATTTTCCATGTTTAGATATACAATGTTATACATCACACTTGTTCTTTTCGCCGAATGAGCCTTTTATACGATCTTTCCCACAAAGATTATTCACAAATAACTTTAGACCTGCTCATAAGCTTAACAAGTTCATTAGACCTTTAATCTAGTTGTCATTCAATTCACCAAAACCCACAAGGGGCCTAGATGCTCTTTCAGTTGTTTCCTTGACAATGGTAGCAGTATTAGTAAATCTCCAGTAGCAATGCTCATGCTTTAGGATTTTGAATTGATTTACAGGATGGATCTAAATTCTACTTTTATTTTGAAAATGAAATTGCTTGGCAATCGGAAAAAAGCTAGAAAAGAATTCAAGTGTTTTGCTATTGATAAGGTTGTTGATAGTGACTTGATAAACTATACGGATTTTGTTGAATCAATCATAGAGAAGTACCCTCCTGGTTATTTGGAAGTAGCCCATGTCCAGTACTATGATGAAAATCTGAGAACCTTCCCAGAAATTAAATGTGACCAGGAATTGATGGTAATGTTTCAGAAAAACATGAAGGAAAAGGTAGTGAATGTGTTCATTTCATATTGTGACCCTTCTACACCATTTGAGCCTATCACTGAATGGGAGATTGATGAGGAAAATGAGCCCCAAACTAACATAGCAGATGATGAGGACAACTACCTTTGCAACCCTTTGCCCGAGAATGAGCATGTAGGTGTTGATGAGGAGATGATGTACTTAAACAGAGAATTATTGCTTTAGATGTGGTTGTTTGTGTTGATAAGGAGAAGGACAATGACTACGTCCCTGACAGTGGGAATGAGGATGAAGACGACAATGAGAGTGAGGATGAGGAGGAGGATGAAGTAGAGGAAGAGGAAGAGTTGGTAGGTCATGAGAGAGAACATATCCCAAATGTGGCATATGATAAGGAAGATCCTCCAATGACAGTGGGCAGCATATATCCTACCATGAGAGAGTTTAAGCTAGCACTTTCTCAACATGCCATCAAGCATGAATTTGAGTATAACACACAGAAGAGTTCCCCATATAGGTTTAGAGCCTATTGCTCAAGAAGAGATGAAGATAATTGTCAATGGAGGCTGCATGCTTCAACAACAGATGATAAGTATACTGTAATGGTAATTTTTTTTAACATTTTCTCATTTCTGAATTTTTTTGCACAAATATTCTGTTATAGCTAATTATCTTTTTCTTATTTGTAGATGAGGAAGAACCCTTGTGAACATGCTTGCTCTAGTACTAGAAGGAATAGGAGGTCAAGAATGCAAGCAAGCATTGAATTTGTGAAAAGGTGAAGGATTGGCTACTTGAGGATCCAAAACTGAATGCAAGGGCATTAGAAAAGAAGCTGAAAGAACATTACAAGGTGAGTATCCACTACAAGAGGGTCTGGATGGGAAAAGAGCTAGCATTGAGGCAACTTTATGGTGATTGGGATAATAGTTTTGACAATCTATATAAGTTCAAGGCACAAATTGAGAGCACTTGCCCTAGTAGCATAGTAGTCATTGATCATCACATAATAAATGGCAAGATCAGATTCAATAGGTTCTTTTTTGCCTTGAAACCTTGCATTGATGGGTTCCTTAGTGGCTGCAGACCATATTTAGCCATAGATAGCACTTTTTTGACTGGAAAGTTCAAGGGTCAACTAGCTAGTGCTTCTGCTGTTGATGGCCATAATTGGTTATTCCCTGTTTGTTTTGGAGTTTTTGATTCTGAAACAAAAGATAATTGGGTCTGGTTTATGGAAATGGTTAAGGGTGCCATTGGATCACCATTGGGTCTAGCCATATGCACTGATGCTGGGCAAGCAATAATGGCTGGTGTAGGTGAAGTTTTCCCAGAGGCGGAACATAGAGAATGCATGTTTCACTTGGTGTCTAATTTCAAGAAAAAGTTTCATGGGAAGGTTTTTGAAGACCATCTTTGGGCAGCTGCTTACTCATGGAATCCATATATATTTGGGAAACATTGGTCTGCAATGGAGACAGCAAAGCCAGCAGCAACTAATTATCTTAGGAAGAGGCACACAAGGTTTTGGACCAGGAGTCAATTCTTGCCCTTTTGCAAAGTGGACTATGTAA
>CM014278.1:67359759-67381195 GCA_004135705.1 Alloteropsis semialata | reverse complement strand
GCTCGCCCAGAGCCGGGAGGCCGCCGGCGCCACTCCCCACCGCCGGACAGAGCCAAGCCGAGCCGACCGAGCAGTTCTGTCGGAGGTAGAAGACGACCGCACTAAAACGTAAAAGAATAGAAACTTCAGGGGGTTATCCACGAAATTTTGGACCTATATGTGATTATTGAATCTTGCAGGGGGTTTTCTACAAAAATTTGAGGACCTATATGTGAAGAAAGGACCTGTCCGCGATTATTTTTCTTTTCCCGAGGACCCGGATGTAAATCCCGAATTCACTATTCAAGTGTTCTTTCCTTTTTATCTCGGCTGAGATTCAATAAATCACCACAAATCACAGAAAAATCGTAAAATCACAAACTTGGACTTTCTGGAATCCTTGAGAAATTATCTTTCCAGTGATGTATCATATGCATGTATAATCTCTGTAAATCCCAATGTATTTTTGAATGTATGAAGATATGTTTGAGAGGATGTTTATTGCTTTATAAATCATAGGAATGTGCTAAAATTGCAAAACCACTTTTGATGGATCGGTTGTGATTGTTAGAGTTGAGTTGAGTATCTGTTGGCCATAGTTTATTCATGATTTTGATAGATTTGGAATTAAGTTATTTCTAGCTAGTTAAGAATGGTTAAATCACCAAATATTCTATACAACTCCAAAAAATCTGAAAAATTCACATAAAATGCCTCTGGTAGAATAGTAGTTGTAGTAAAAAGTTCAGCTGTAGAACATTTTTGTAGAATTTATTATGATTTTCTAATTGGTGATAAATGTGGGCTATTAAGAAAAATAGAAAATAAATAGGTAAAATGCTGGAAAATTTCTGAAAAATATGTTTTACTGTCAAGCACATAGAAACATGTTTACCTTAATTTGTGTTTATGAAAATATATTTTCTAGGCTTTATTTGGTAAGAACTAGTTAGGAAATGCTTAATTAATAAATAGTTTTCTTGTGGTAAAAATAATTCTGCAAACATGTAAAGCACCTAGGAGTGCTGAATGTTAGATTTAGCAATTGAAACTCCATTGTATTACTAGTGGTTATTTGTGGATGTTTTATTTAATTTATGTAGTAACTTAAGTGGTTATAACATATTAAAAGGGTTAATAAGATTTCTTTATATATTATTTCAGAATTGAGTTAAGTTTAATTAGCAACTAAAAGCAACCCACCCCGCTTTATTTGTGAGCTTCTTAATTGTTTATAATCCATAAATGATTGTCCAGTGATGTATTAGTGAGTTGTTGCAGTAATTCTGTAATTGATTTGTCGCACTACTGCATCTCATGCATCCGCATTTCATGTAGAGCAAACCCTTGCTGACGGCTTGTACGAGATTGAGGTCGAGCACGAGGACGATCCAGCTGCCGCTGAGTTGAACACTACTGCTACGCAAGACCCGAACCAAAGTTCGGAAGGGCCCAAGGCCAGCGTTGATCAGGAAGGCAAGCACCGGAGCATAATCTACTGTTCAAACGACTCTTTTACTTTGTGCCTTACATTGTGCATTTATGTTTAAGGAGTTGTTTGAAACCTTAGTTGCATGATCCCTAGGTACCTAAGTCCTAATACTAGTATGTGTAGGTCGTGTAGACTGCCATGCTTAATTAGGATCGGTAGAAGTCGAGTGATTGCCTTGTCACTCGCGAGATATAGGTTTTTACTTTATTATCAGTTGATGAGATTCGGCAAGCGGGGCTTGTGCGGTATTTATGTTTGGTTGAACACCCCGCTTGCACAGGAATTGTTGGCTAAGGCATTGATTGTGTGGTCAGTTGGTCAAGCTTTTGAAGGTACTAATCGTATGCCGGGAAATGTGGTAAACTGGTAAACCTAGTACTTGATTCAAACTGACGTCTGACGGACATTTCCACTCCATTGGGCGAGGGGGATGATGGCGAGTGTAGCAGTGGCCGCGGCACAGGTTGCCTGGGGCACCTGGGGTCCGTTGGGGCGTGCACTCGGGTGGAGTGGTATCTGATGGCAGGTGGCAGGGAGAGATGGGAACGGTTGCCTCGTGAGGTCCGGGGTGTCTCTCACGGGTCGTACGATTAGGTTGTCCCATGCATGGTGAAAATCAACTCGAGTTGTCCGTCCTTCGCGGTTACATGAAGCTGCTTGATCTCTTTTCATACATCAATGTCCTTGGGCCAAATGGGGAAAGTGTTGTAGATGAGAAAGATTGATAATTGGTTAATCAATTATTTTTTTTACACTGGTTGTTATTGGATAGCTTGGCAAACTTAGTAACTGTTGGTTCACTTTAAAACTTGGCTAAAATATTGAAAGTAGGGATCAACTGGTAGATGCTTTTGGCAAAACAAACCCCACAGCCAGAAAGTCTTGCATGTCTAGTATTTAACCTGGTCGGGTAAGTCTTGCTGAGTATTAGTATACTCAGCCTTGCTTGTGGCTTAACTTTTCAGATACTGGTGATGGTTATGACCCTGTTGCTGCTTTGACTTGGCCCGGTGTGCTCCCTGATGGTTGGACAGTCGAGTGGGGGCCGTCTGAGTCCGACTCAGGCCGCGGGATTTAAATGTCATATGTGGGCTCCATGTGATATTTGTGTATCGACGTTTAGACTTCCGCTGTATTATAACTCTGGTTTGTAATAATTAAAACATATGCACTGTATTTGTATAATTATCTATGTGAACCTCGTGTTGTAAAATTTTGTGATAAGTTGTACTGCCTGAGCCCATCTTCGAGTGGGACTGCTGCTATTTCGTTTCGGTCGAGACAAAAGGTATCCGACGGATTGCACGATTAGCTCGGTTTAAGGGCGTGGAGCACTGCTGAGATAGTGGGCCCATGCGTTTAAACCGGATTAATTGGGGCGGTCTGCCACAGCCCCGGCGGCTACGGAACAGAGCCCGACTGGTAGGCTCCTGCGCCTTACCGTCTCGACCTATAACCCTAAAAGCACTCGGAAGAAAGCAGAAATGGTAAGCAGCAGATAAAAGCACGAGTTTTTTAGCAACAATAAGTCCTTAGCAAGGGCACGCCCTCCCAAGGGGAAGTTTAGTTCGTTACATTACAAAATGAAATGGCTAAGTCCCCTACTCTTTCTACTATTACAGCCCGAGATCCTTCAGGGCGATGGCAACCATCTCGTCGGCAAACGAGGAGGAGTCGGCTTCGATGGCGTCGTACTCGTGGTCTTCGTAGCCAGGAGCCCATCCACCTCGCAGGCAGTCCCTTTCCATGCCCGGGTAGTGCGAGAGAAAGATGGCGACGATCTTCCGCGCCACGCTCCGAGCAAGCTCCGAGGCCTGCTCCCGACTTCTCCTCGGAACAAGGGCAATGCGCTCCGTCAGGGATGAGCCGGCATCAACGCCAAGGTCCCCCAGAAAGCGCTCGACGGCTTCAACCAGAGCCTGGTGGACTCCGGTCTTCTCCTCGAGGGCCTTTTGGGTCTGCTCGGTCGCCTCCCTCGAATTCCGAAGATCTTCAACCACCCCTGCAGAAAACACCTCGGCTGAGATATCACTAGGAAAAGAAAGCAGGAAGAAGGACGAGGGGAAACACGGTGCTTACTCTTCATCTTCACCTCTAGCTCACGGCCGACCTGCACCAGCTCCTGGTTCACAGCAAAGGCTTTGGCGACCTCGCTTTTCTCCGACTCCAGCTTGGTTTCCAGGCCGGCCTTTTGAGTGCGGAGGGCTGCACCGACAAGCGACGTTAAGCAACTCGAGACCACTCGGGAAGGGGGAAAAGAAACCAAACACGGAAGGGCAGCTCACTGATGATCTCCTCCTCCCGCTTCGCGGCTACTTCCCCGAGGCGGGCTACCTCATCGGCGGCAGCCTTCAACTTCCCGGCCAGGTCAACCAGCTAGTTGTTGGCCGTCTTGAGGTCGATGTCGGCGTGCTGGAGGTCTTTCTGGAGATCGGTCACCTTTGCCTTCAGGTCCTCACTCTCCCGAACGGCGGCCTCCCTTTCTCGATTGGCGACATCGGCAGCCGCAAGCGCCGATGCCACCGTCTTCTCGGCCTCGGCCGCCTTCTCCTCGAGGGCAACCCTCTCCTCCTCGGCACGGGCAAGCGCCTCCGCTCCAGCCTCCCGGGCCTCGGCCAGCTGAGCCTCAAGCTGCTCCTTCTCCGCCTTCAGCTGCTGGACGGCATGCCACAGCCCGGCCTCCCTACGAAGGAATAGGGATTTATCCGAGCTGCGCTTCATGATCTCCTGTACAAAGGCAGAGGCGGAACAATAAGATACTCCCAAAGCGGCGCCGCCTTAAGACAAGAAAAAGAACAAGAAACCCGAAAGCTTACACGGGCCGGATTGATGATCATGGTGTTGAAGACGTCCTTCATTTCGTTGATGCCCTCCGCGAGAAGCTGACACTGCTCCCTCTCCGACTTGTCGTCAAGATCGAAGATAGGACTCCTCGGGTTTTGACGGTCATACCACATCAACCGACCCTCGCACGGCAAGTTCGGATCATCCTCGATGGATACAAGGGCCTGGAAGTTGCGGTCCATCCTCATCATCCCCAGGGTGTCCTTGAAGGAGTCCGGGATCCCACTCGAGGAGCTCGGTCCCCCGGTGGGATGGTTGTCGGCCCTCCGTAGGCCATCCTCCGGCGAGTCCCCGAGCGTGATGACCTCCGGCGGGACCTCCCCGGAGGAAGGCTCGGGGGCTGCGGCAGTCGCCACCGGTAGGACGGCGACACTCGGGAGGGCCCCGAGCGTCTCCACCTCCGTCTCCTCGGGATCGGCCGTGGCCCTCGGAGGGGAGGCAGCCCCGCGGCCGCCCGACGCGGCGGCGGTCTCTTCGGCGCCAGCTAAAGCCGCGTCGCAAAGCAGGCCAACCTCCCCTGCCCCAGGATGGCTCGCCTTCTCTTGGGAAGCCGGGGGGGTCCGGCCCCACCAGTTGCTGCTCCAGCTCGGCCTGATACGCTGCGACGTCCACTTCCGTGGGGGCGGCCTGCGCAACGATGAGGCCTTCCGGGAGCGCCCCTCCCGAGCTGCCTCCGCTGCACTGAGGCACCTCCTCTGTGAGGGAGGGCGTCTCCCTCCGAGCAACCTCCTCGGCCTGCTCGACCGCGGGCTTTGGCGTCTGCGCCGCCGACCGCAGCCTCTTCTGCGGCGCCGCCTCGAGAGGCTTGTCAGCCCGACTGATGCATCAAAGGTCGAGGAACCCGACTAAGGAAGAAGGCAACCACAAAAACAAAAACCACTCTGAAAAGACAGAATACTACTTACCTCGTCAAGACGGTCCGAGTCCGCTTGACGCTCGGCTGCGTCGAGTCCGGCAGGGGCGAGGGCCTCTTGGTCCCCGCGAGCGTCGTCGGGGCAGGGGCCGCTTGCGCGGTTTCGGCACCTCCGCCCAAGTGGGGCACCGCCTGGCCAGTCGGGCCTTCGCCCCCAACATGGGCGGGATCTGTCTGCCCCGCCGCGACCCTCACCGGGACGGAGGGAACCCGCACCTCCATCGTGGGGGACGCCGGCGAGTCATCACTCCTGGCAGGGTTCACCTGCCGGTCCGAAGGAGGCGTCAGGGGCGCGCCACGCCCTCCGCTCTGCGCCCTTGTCGTCCGCGGAGCTGTCGGCGGCCCTCTGTCGTCCCGAGGCGAAGACCTCCTGGAAGAGCGCGACGCCCCCGACGATGACCCGCCCCTGCGGGCGCGCTCTGACGGGTCACGACTCCTGTCCCGACGAGGGGAGGCCGTGTCCCGACCGGAGTCCTTTTGCTTCTCGGGCGAGCGACGGGTAGACGGAGGCGTGTGGTCGCGCCCCCGCGCTGGCTGTCCCCGGCGGACCGATGAGCCTGGCCCAACCGAGAACTTCCACTCTTCCTGGCGCCCGGCTGCGGCGACTTCCCTCTTCCGCTCGACCTTTGCTGCTGGGCCGAGGACGAGGGCGTCGCCACGGCGACGGCTCTAGACCCCGTGGGGGGCGCGCCCCCGACACCCTCTTCTTTGTCAGACTCGTCGTCCTCTTCCGACGAGTCCTCCTCCCCGGGCTCCGACTCGGGGTCCTCATCCTCCGAGACCCTGTAGCCCTTCCCCCTTCTCTTGGCCCGGTCGGCATTCCTCGACCTCTTGGCCAGCTCGCGTTTCTTCCACTGCTCCCGGCGCTCCTTCCTCTTCTTGTCCCTCGCTGCGGCGGCGCGGTTCACCGCCCTGTCCTCGGGAAGAGGCGCCGGGGAGTAACTGACATCTTCGCTCTTCACCTAAAGGACTCGGGGTCAGAAGACCAAAAAAGGGAACTCGGGATCAACTTTGAAACAGACGAACGAACCCTTACGATGGCCTTGGTGTTGGTGTTCGGGAGCATCGGAAGAAGATCCGGCGGTGGGTACTCGAGGTGAGTCCTCCCCACCGCTGCCATCACCCGGCGCCGCACCTCGGCCACCGAGGGCAGGGGATCCGCCGTCACCGTCCCCACGAAGGGGGCCTTGTCCGGGGTCATCTGCCACATTCTGGAGGACCCGTCGCCTCAGCGGCACGACGCCTCTCGAGAGGTACCCGCCGATGACTTCCGCCATGGACATGTCCTTGGCTCGGAGTCGGGCGAGGGCTTTCCAGGCATTCTTGAGGAGCTTCTCCTGGTTCTTCTTCTCGGGCCCGTACGACCAGTTGTCGGGCGCCTTCTCAAAAAACTTTCCGGTGTACTCCGGAAGGGGGTTCTTGGGGTCGTTCTTGAGATAGAACCACCCGGGGTGCCAACCTTTGTTCGAGCTCACGAGGGAGCCCGAGATGTAGTCGCCCGACCGCCCCTGCTTCATCTTCAACACGGCGCACCCGATTGTTGCCGGGCCACCGCCTTCGGCCGAATGCAGCGCGAACTTGAAGAAGTACCTGAAGAGGTCCCAGTGGGCCTCCATCCCCAGGTACCCCTCACATAACGCCACGAACACCGCCATCTGCTGGACCCCATTGGGGTTGATGTGCTGGAGCTCCAGCCCGTACTCATTCAGCACGGCCCGGATGAACCTCCTGCGGGGACGGAGAACCCGCGCTCATGGAAGGCGAGGAAGGAAACGACGTACCCGGGCGGCGGCCGGGGGAAATCTTCCACGCCCGGTTTCTTCCACTCCACGGCCTCCGTCAATGGTGGAAGCAGCCCCTCCTCCACGAGCCCCTCCAGCTGACGGAGCGTCACCCTCGAGCGCTCCCAGTTCGACATCACGAAGCCGCCGAAGGAAGAAGACGCTGGTCTGGTGGAGGATCCGGTCTCGTACTCCTTGGAAGAGGGCGAGCGCGGCGGCGGCGGAGGCGGCGAGAAAGTTAGCACAGCAACTGCAGGGGAGACGAAACGCGCGACGGGAGGCGAATGGCTTGGGGTGAGGTAAAACCTAAATGGCGGCGGCGCGAGGCTATAAAAGGAGCGAAGCGGCGGCGTTAAATGCGCGGGCCCACCTCCGCCTTGGCTGCGACGTGCGCCCGTCGCTTCGCCTGACGGCCTCAAAAGGCGCGCCCTCCCTCCACACAGCGCAAGAATGGGTCGGCGCCTCAACGCTCGGCCCATCAACGGAAGAATATAGGCCCGACCCAATAAGGTACACCCCCGACGAGCTGCGAACCCATCACGACCCCGACGACCTCCAAGGTGAACTACTCAGATTCTAAGCCTTAACAAGAGCATCTGCTCTTCTCAAGGCTCGGGGGCTACACCCGGTGGGTGCTCGCGCGCCCCCACCGGAAGAATCACACGACTCAACATTCCCTCACCATAACTGAACCTGGGGCGAGTCCCCAACTCCCCCCCAGGCTCGGGGGCTACTGACGGGGATCCAAATTAGGGGTGGCCGATCAAGCCCCTAAATTGCCGACACATCACCATCTTACCCTTTAAAAGACAAAAATCAAGGACCCAGATCAGGCGGGCCCGACACAACCGGATGACCCCCGGCTCGCCCAAAGAGTCCCCGATTCGCCCGGGGAGTCTCCGCCTCCGAGGAGTCCCCGATTCGCCCGTGGAGTCTCCGCCTCCGAGGAGCACCCGATTCGCCCGGGGAGTCTCCGCCTCCGAGGAGTCCCCGATTCGCCCGGGGAGTCTCCGCCTCCGAGGAGCACCCGATTCGCCCGGGGAGTCTCCGCCTCCGAGGAGTCCCCGATTCGCCCGGGGAGTCTCCGCCTCCAAGGAGTCTCCGTCCCGCCCGACTGGCTCCCTCGGCTCCATCCCGCTTTTTGCCCACTCCGGGCCGTACCCGCTTGGTACCCGCCATGTCAGAATAGAATGGGCGCCCGTCCTTTGCCACGACGGCCACAGGAGCACCCGTCCCGTCCGAGCAGGAACGCTACAGTCCTAGAGGACAACACCTGGAGTGCATGGACGACACTTGGAGCCCGAGAAGGACACCTGGAGCCCGAGAAGGACACCTGAAAGTCCAGGGAGGGACAGAGCCAGTCAACCACGACCCGGCTACTCGGAGACTTACCCGAGAAGCCGGCCGCGCCAACCACCCGGGCAAGTACGATCCCGGGTCAAACGGAGCACCCACGCCGTCAACACCTGCTCCTCGTACGGCCCGGACGCCGGATAGAGCTAAAGACCTCGGCGTTGTAACTACCTTGTAACTTTTTCTTTTCACCTTCCCATTCCCTTTCCCCCTTGCAACTATAAAAGGGGACGAAGGAGTACCGACTGGGGGGGTCGATCAACAGAGCACCCTCGCACACAAACACACCCAACACACAGGGACCTGGGATCGTTTTCCCTCTCCCGACCAGTTTGTAACCCCCTACTACAGACTTGGACTCAAGAACACTAGCTCGCACTGGACGTAGGTATTACTCTCCGGAGGCCCGAACCAGTATAATCCCCTGTGTCTCTTGAGCCATCATCCGGTGCCCTGACACGCGACCGTAGAAATATTACTTACCGGCGGTAGAGAACCCCGACAATTAGGTACAAGTAAAATGAATTGTATAAAAAGGACTTGGCAAGCCCATAATCTGAAGCTTTTCCTCACTCAGCTGCATCACCTTAGTCCCCATTCTTCGCACTAGTTAACTGGATTCATCAGAACAATACCAGAGCAATACTGGTCCATTTACCATAAAAAACTGATCCAATGGCACCTATCTTTGAAGATATTTTGATAACGTAAAAAGGGGGAGAGAGAAAAATGATAACACACATCGTTTTCAAGAGCAAAACAGCCTGGAGAACATGTAAGCATGGCAGCCATGCAAAGCATCAAGCAGAGGTGCAGTCTGTGATGCCTCAGCGACATCACGGTCCCTCCATTTCTGCAGCATCCTTTCAGCATCAGGTGCCACCCATAGTTATTAGGACCGGACCGGACCGACGGTTGAACCGGTAAAAGACCGAACCTGATGCTCTAGGGGTCCGGTTTGCTTAAAAGACCGTCCAAGCAATCAGACCGTCCAAGCAATCAGACCGTCCAAGCAATCAGACCGCTAAAAACCGGATGAACCGGACGGTTTTTTGTAAAACCGGTGAACCGAACGGTTCTCTACGAACCGGAGCGGTTTTGTATGCACCTGTTACCACGGCGCGCCGGCGCGGACGCGCGTGGTCACTGCAGCCACATGCATTGGATGCGGTGTGTGGCCCGAGGAAGCAGAGAGACAGAGACCCTGTTCGGCTGGTCCGATGAACAGTGCTCAGCTGGCTTCTTTCGGCTTATTTCCTCTCACACAATACTATTCATTCTACCAGCCGAGCACTATTCATTCTACCAGCCGAACAGGGTCAGAGCGTCAGGGACAGTTACAGCTGACATGGCTGTGTTTCATTGGAGGCTGAAAATTTTTTCAGGGTATTAAATGTATCTTTGACCACTAATTAGGGGTATTAAATAATGTCAGTTTACAAAACTACCTCCATAACCTCTAGTAAATTTCCGAGACGAATCTAATGAGGCCTTTGACCGCATGATTAGAGGATGATTAGAAGATGGTTATTGTAGCATCACTGTAGCAAATCATGGATTAATTAGGCTCATTAGATTCGTCTCGGAAAGTTACGCTCATCCGTAAAGAGGTTTTGCAAATAGACTTCATTTAGTACTCAATGCAAGAAAAATTCTCTTTTGCAAATTTTTTCGGTCTCCAACGAAACATGGCCATGGTGGGCCTCGTTGCTGGTAGACTTTTGCTTTGGTCACACTCGCGCATGCACAGCTTGCTACATCCAATTTTTAGCAAGTTCTCTTTAAAAAAAAAATACATTGAATGAAGCACTAGTAGCTTCTCTATAATATATCGTTGTGAACCTTTTTTCTGATTGACATGGGGTAACGTACGTGTCATTTCATGGTTGGCCTGCACTGAAATACAAAGACGTCCATGATTATCTGAAGATTGTGGAATACTGGTATACGATCTAGTGGCACATTATATTCATGAACACGGTTCGTTCAATGGCAGTGGAAAATGAGAGGAATCTCGTGTCATCGTATGGATGTATCCCGTGAGAAAACTAGCCATAGTACCGTTTTGTGTGATCGACGTCACTACCCATAAGCGCGCACTGCGTTTTTTTTTTTCTTAGATTGACAGTTGCCCAACTGTTCCGTATTTTTCTTTTTAATTTGAAGCATTATTATTTTGATTGACACCGGTCTATTGGAGCGGTTCAAACATATTTATGGCCGGTTCACTAGAACGGTTCAATATTATCAAACCGGCGGTTCAACCGGTTTCTAACGGTTGAACCAGTGAACCACTGAACCGAAGTGTTCACCGGTTCGATTACCGGTCCGGTTCTAATAACTATGGTGCCACCTGGTGCTGCAGCACTGAAGCAGCCAGCGGCCCGATCAAATTGAGCCTTGTTGCAGCGGAGAACACATCCCTCGTCGTCACAAACATGTAAGCCCGCTGCGCCATCTCGCTGTCGAATCCAACCAGCCCACAGATCAACCCAAATATAGGTGCATGGTGAAATGACACACTCTTAGAACCGAGGAATGTCCGCCTGAGATCTTGCAGCGCTTGAATCTCACTGAAGACAGATGCAGCCACTCTCAGCAGAGCTGATCCTTGCGATGCCGACGCCTTCCTGCCAACTTCGTTTGTCAATGTAGCTTCCAGCAACTGATCAAGCTTGACCCATGCCGCTGCATCAGCGGACTTGCTAGCACAGTACACGAACGGAAGCAGAAGGCTGCCAGTGTTCTCCATGACCTGGATGACAAATGATCTCAAGTCTTCCTGGTCATTCACCATGCGAGATTGCATAGCAGCTTCAAGACCGTAGGAGTGTGCGAAACCACCAGTGGGGAGAATGGAGTCCAGTATCTGCCACTGGGTCCAGTGCAGACTCTGATTCACGCCCACTGCGCAGTAAGGTGCTTCCTCCATTGCACAATCCACCGAGTGGACCAATCTTGATTTCTTCGACAATGGGCTATCCGACTCCATTAACAACAACAGAGGGGATGGGCCAACCTTCAGTACTGAAAAGAGCAAAACTGTACATACTATGGTTAGGTCATGGCCACACAAAAAAGAACACGATGTTCTAGAAAACACTGGCAGTTCGCACGCAAAGCATCTATAAACTATATTGACTCTAGACATTCCCACAGGCAATAGATTTTCTACTTCGATGACGAGTGATCAAAATCAAGAATGGGCTTGCAGCCTGGCATTCCATCAAACACCCCGGGGGCGTCAGTCATAGAGCACGGTCTTATGCACCGAGCTTGATCTAGAATTGGATCGCACGAATGCAAGCTTAGCAGCAGATACAGAATCTTCGGAACCAGGTGGTCAAGAATTGGCGAGTACCTGAGTCGCTTGGACAGAGATATTTGCTCCAAGACGCCGAAGGTCGTCAGCAAGCGGTTGCGAGGGCAAGCTCGACTTAAGCTCCGGTCGCTGCGTCGATCCACCAACAGGGAGTCCCTGGAGGACGAGGTCGAGGACGGTCGTCGACGCCTCCCGCGGCTGTGCCGCGAATCGGAGGAGAGGAACAGAGTCGAGGGCAAGCTCGACTTAGAGGTCTCCGGGGAACCAAGGAGTCGCTGCGTCGATCCACCACCACCAACAAGGAGTCCCTGGAGTCGTCGACGCCTCCCGCGACCCGACTTATCAGCTTGTGCTTTTTTTAAGCAGCAGACCGTCCCAAACGTGTAGCTTCCGAAGTGGAAGCGCTTCTCCGCTCGTTTTCCTCCCTCCGGCGCCGCCACCAGCACCAATCCCTCCGCCGCCCCCTCCACCAAAGGCCGAAGCAGTTCCTCCCCGCACAAATCCCTCACTTCTCCCGCATGCCACAGCCGCCCTGACGTCTGACGAGCTCTTCGGCCCGGAATCCTGCCGCCCAGAGGGGCAGGGAGCTCCTCCGCCCGGAATCCCGCCACCCGGAAGTCCGGCGAGCTCCTCCGGACGGGATCCAGCCGCCCCGTGGTCCGGCGAGCTGCTCCGCCCGGAATCCCGCCACCCCGAGCTCCGGCAAGCTGGTCCGGTGAGCTCCTCGTTTCCCTCCCGCGGAGAGACGCAACGCAAGGATACTTCAGAGTTCAGTTCCTTCTTTTTGAGAGAACGGAACGAATCGCTGAGCTGAAAAATTTGTGGTAATCCAGGCCTACGAAAGACCATCAAGGCCTTATCCAACCCATACCACAGCCCACCAGGGCATAGAATTCTGGCCCATTAGCCCACGCCTCACCGCCTTCCCAAGGCTCCTCTTAAGCCCAGACCCTAGGCATCCGAGTTCCCCACTGTAGCCCAGCAGACACCGCCGCCGGCATCTTCTCTCCCACGCTCCGACGTGCGCCGGTGCCGGACTCGCTCCACTCGCCGCGCTCGGCGCCCCACTCCGCCGAAATAGTATGATATGATTGCCTCAACTTTATTTTAATTATTGAAGTTTAAGTTGCCATTGTAATGTTGTTTGTTCAAGTAACAGTACTCCATCGCTAAAAGCAGCATATCCGAAATAGTATGATATGATTGCAGGAATTTTATTTTAGTAATTGAAGTTTAAGTTGCCATTGTAATGTTGTTTGTACTAGTAACAACACTCCATCGCTAAAAGCAGCATACATCATTGCAAATTTGCCATGAAATATATCCTTTTTTTTTTGTCTACTGGTCATGACTCTGGGGTTAAATGATAGCTGTTGTTACGATTTCCTCTACATAAAGGTTTTTCTCATTAGGATCATAAAATTATTTTCACAATTCTTTAATTTCTTCTGCCACTACCGAGTGATATATACCAGCAGATGAAAGTGTAGCAATGCAGATATGTTCTTTTAGACTGTCTATTTACTCAATTTGTTTTCCAACAGGAAATTGTTGAATATTGTGAAGAGCAATCTGGTACAGGCTTTCTAAGATGGCAAATTTAAACATAACCAACATCTTGGAGAAGGTAACCACTAAACTAATTTGCATGCAGTTGGGGTTGGACTGATATCCTTTGACTTCTAATATACTTTGTTAAATGCTTTTTCAGATGACAGGGAAGGATAAAGACTACAGATATATGGCAACATCAGATCTGCTTAGTGAATTGAATAAAGAGAGCTTCAAAGCTGATCAAGACCTTGAGCCAAAGTTAATGAGTACTGTTCTTCAACAACTGGAAGACGCTTCAGGAGATGTTTCTGGTCTAGCTGTTAAATGGTATGCTTTCTGCAGTTATTTGCTTAAAATATTTTCCCTTAACCACAATATACTTTATTTTGGCATTTCTTCCTTTGACATGTTCAATCTGTCTTGTATAACATGTAAATTCCCATTTGTTTGTGTATGTGATTGCTATGCAATTGTTATATTTTCCTTCTGTAGATTATCCGCTCCTTAATAGTAGAATTTTGGACCATTTTGATGTTGTTACCCACTGTGTTGAATAGCCCTCAGCTATTTTTTATTTGAAATGAAAGAACATGTGTTTGGTGGTAATGTGCCCTTTTGTCATGCCTCAGTAATGCATTGTCTAAGAACTTCGGTACATAGAAGTTTCCTTTAATTGTTTTAGTATTTCTTTTACACAGTTCTTTATTTCTGCTTTCTTCGCCACTTGTTATCTCTTGTAATCTTGTCTTTGTAGCTTGGCTCCTCTTGTCAAGAAGGTTGGTGAGGACAAGGTAGTCGACATGACCAACAAACTTTGTGATAAATTGATCAACGGGAAGGAACAGCATCGTGATACTGCTGGCATAGCCCTGAAGACGATCATTGCAGAAGTTACTATGCCGTCACTTGCTGAAAAGATTTTGCTTTCTCTTGCCCCACAGCTCATCAATGGTGTCAATACCGTAAGCTTTCAGGCCTCTATTCACTCAGACAAATGTTCGCTATGCACCATTTGTTCTGTATGTGTTGCAACAAAAGTGAGCTATCTTGGACTGTTCGTTTGGACAGCAACATAAGTGTTGACAATTTAGCTATTATGTTGAAGCTATTGTAGTTAATTTCCTGTTAGAAATCTTAACTAGTGTCTAGTAGTGCAATCTAATGGATGTGCCTTTTCAAATTTTTACTGTAAGTTGCTTTTCTGCCTAGGAAAAATATTTATTTTAGATTGAGATGTGTTAATGAGTGACTACACACTTGAGAAACTTGTAAGATTTTTTTATTGATTAGCATAGCTAAACTGCTACATAAATTACAAGTTCCTTCAGTTCATTCAGTATATCAGCTTTTCTAGATCTTAGAAATTAGATTTAGCCACAACAATAAAGTTAATGCAGTTGCTAAGTATTATAAAACCTTTTAAAGGAAGATTAGGATGAAGCATGAGAACCTTTGCCAAATAGAAATGAAAATGCTAGAAATTCATAGAATAGTAGTGCGTTTAAGGTTTTGTTTACAGTTCTTTGCTTTGTAAGACTTTTGTTTACAGTTATCTGCTTTTAATCTATCAGATCATGGGTATGTGCACCTTTCTTAGTTTCTTGTCACTATACTCTGACATTAGGATGTGTTCGTGACTGTTTCACCATCTACATGGCGAATAAAATTGTATTTGACTGTTTTTTGATCTTACAACATATAAATATTTTCCTCGTCCCATGGCTCATAATGTACTTGTAAAATCTAACCCTTTGTTTATTGGCAGGCAAAAGGTGCTGAAATTAAATGTGAATGCCTTGATATATTAGGGGATGTGCTTCACAGATTCGGCAACTTGATCACAAAAGATCACGAGTATATACTGACCGCACTTTTATCCCAGTTGGGTTCCAACCAAGCAAGCGTCCGAAAGAAGTCTATTTCTTGTATTGGTAAGTCAACACACGTCTGGTTCTTGTTGTATTTTATTATGCTTTTCATCTCCTTCAAATGTTTTCTATAGATTTTATCTTCTAGCATGTTTAGGTATTAACACTTCATTCTGTTTTGCAGCATCGCTTGCTCCAAGTTTGTCAGATGATTTGTTAGCAAAGGCTACTTTGCAAGTTGTCCAACTTCTTAAATATAGAAGTGCAAAATCTGATATTACCCGAACAAATATCCAAATGATTGGCTCTCTAAGGTACTTGTTTTATCTTAAAAACTTTTGGAGGCAAGGTGTCCCTAATAATTTTATGGAATATATTATATTCATTTGTACATGTTAACTAGTCTACTAACTTAATGAACCATATCGAAAATATTTCTTCTAACATTATGTCTTTTGACTTGTAGTCGTTCTGTTGGATACCGTTTTGGACCACATCTTGCTGAAACTGTTCCTTTGCTTATAAGCTATTGTACAAATGCATCTGAAAATGATGAAGAGCTCCGTGAATACAGCTTGCAGGTAAGAACCTGCTTTTCTAACATCTGTTTTGTACGAGTGCTCTTTGTGTGTGTGTGTTTTTTTTCTGATTATTTGTGCCATACAGGCTCTTGAGAGCTTTATGCTGAGGTGCCCAAGGGATATATCACCATATTGTGATGGCATTTTGAATCTTGCTTTGGAATATGTGAGCTATGATCCTAATTTCACTGATAGCATGGAGGAGGATACCGATGAGGAAGGCCAGGAAGAGGACGATGATGAGTATGCCACTAGTATGCTTACAGAACTATTCTATAGATTAATTGGCTCCAGTTTTAAATAATGCCTTTTAACATTTTTGCTCAGTGAGAGTGCGAATGAGTACACAGATGATGAGGATGCAAGCTGGAAAGTCCGTAGGGCCTCAGCGAAGTGCCTATCTGCAATTATTGTATCTCGTCCTGAAATGTGGTCGAAGATGTATCTCGAGGTTTGTTGACAATCACTACATCAGAAATTGAACCTGATGACAATTTCAGAAATTTTGTTTGCTGTGAAGCATCTGTCCATTTATGCCATGCTATTTACAATGTTTTTGAGATACTATTTACTAACTACTGCTAAAAATATGAGTTCAATAACCTGTCATTGGTACTAATAAAACAAATGCCTGCATATAATTTGACTAGTATATTTTGTATTATGCAGGCTTGCCCAAAGTTAATTGAACGATTTAAGGAGAGAGAGGAGAATGTAAAGGTAAATACTTAACATTTAATGGTACATAAAACCTGAGCTGTCTTGATTGCCAAATCTTATGAAGCTTCTATCTGATTCTAGATGGACATCTTCAACACCTTCATTGAGTTGTTACGCCAAACTGGTAATGTAACTAAAGGGCAGGGTGACATCGATGAGTCAAGGTGAGTGTTTTTTTTTTCAGTTAAATTGTTTTATAGCCCTTTCTTGTCACTACTCACAATCCCACCGTAGTTAGAATATTTTGTGCAGTTGTTTGTTCATTCTGTTACTCTGGTCCGTAGATATTGATTATATTGCTTTTGTTGTTTATGCTTAGCAGCCAATTCGAACCTGGAAATCCTATCTGTTATTCTGGCCTGTAGATATGAGTGTACACTAAACACCTTGCTTTTGTTGTTTATGCTTAGCAGCCAATTTGAACCTGGAAATCCTATCTGTTATTCTGGTCTGTAGATACGAGGATACACCTTGCTTTTGTTGTTTATGCTTAGCACGAGACTTATGCATTTAGACTGGACGCCCATGTATATCAACCTGTTTTGCTTTGCAGTCCTCGATGGTTGCTGAAACAAGAGGTACCAAAAGTTGTCAAGTCCATCAACAGGCAGTTACGTGAAAAATCAATCAAAACAAAGGTTAGTTCTTCAACTATCCTGCACCTCATGGTTCTGTGATGATATTTCTGATCTTATTCCCAACATTTTTCAGGTTGGGGCATTTTCAGTATTGAAGGAGCTTGTTGTTGTACTACCAGACTGTCTTGCTGATCATTTTGGCTCACTTGTTCCTAGGATTGAGAAAGCTTTGAATGTTAGTGTCTTTCACTCCCACAGAAATATGTTGTGAAAGCATTTGTTAACTTATCGTTAATTTGATAGGATAAATCTTCTACCTCCAACCTGAAGATTGAAGCCCTTGTGTTCACAAGGCTTGTTATGGCTTCACATTCGCCATCTGTGTCTCATCCATACATCAAGGTAATGTAGCCTCGATCTGTATACAATAATACATGGAGACAATCGGAGCAGATGCTAATTGCAAATAAAATATCCAGGCTCTTTCTGCCCCTATATTGTCTGCTACTGGGGATAGATATTATAAAGTCACTGCAGAGGCTTTGCGGGTGTGCGGGGAGCTAGTCCGTGTCCTTCGTCCAAATCTCGAGGTCAATCTTGTATTCCATGCTTTGCAGACATGAAGTACCCTGTTAGTTTCATTTTTTATTTATATTTGATATTTTTGATGCAGGCAAGCTCTGTGGATTTCAGGCCATATATTGGTCCAATCTACAACGCTATACTGGGACGTTTGGCTAATCAAGACCAGGATCAGGTTTAGCAAAATTTCCCTTCCCTCTCCCTCTCGTTTGCGGTGCACGTTCATCTCTTATGCAAATTTTATGTTCTCCCAGGAGGTTAAAGAATGTGCCATATCATGTATGAGTTTGGTGGTCTCCACTTTTGGTGATGGCCTTCACAGAGAATTGCCAGCATGCCTTCCCATACTCGTTGATAGGATGGGTAATGAAATAACAAGACTTACAGCTGTAAAGGTAAGCTATTCACTGCTTGTATAAGATACAAACTTAAATTGATATTTGACATCCTGAAATACTAGTGTAATAAAGAAATTAGTTATACCCTAATCGAAAGAACATCTCAGTGTTCTAGTCAAGTGCAAATTTTCTGATCAGTCTCAGTCTTACATCAATATGCCTTTCTCAACTCCAGCTGCACTTTTTTGTTGATGAGAACCCAGAAATATACAGAGGTGGTGATCACACTTTTTTCTTACATTGTACCGTCAATAATGTCAGTGCACATTTAAAATACATACTACTGAAATGGCAGTGTCCTTCCTTGACCACATCTTATTTTCCATCCATCACTTTATTACAGGATAAAAATCCATATTGATACTATTATACTGTTTCTATATAATAGCTATAAGATAACCATGGGTTTAATTCCAGAATAAGAAGTATTTCATTATTATATGTCAAGCAATACCTATTATGGTTGCATTTCAAATTAAATCACATGGCAACAATAGTGATAGTGCCAAAAGGTATAATGTTTTCTTGAAAAAACAAGAATGCTAACTTAACCTGTACATCGTGATCTGTTATCCGGTGTTCGAAACACTGCATTCTAGCTGCAGGACCCAATATACCATTGAAAGTAATTTTCATTGTATATATCAACACCTATATACTAATATAAATTCAGAGATGATTTGCTGGATTTGATCCGGGTTTCATTAACTCGGATCACAATAGCTCATGCAGAATAAAAATACTTATCTAAGTATACTAATAACTAGAATCACGACCAAGACTATCATTGGATAACTGATGTTTTGATGTCCTTATGTTCTGTTCCTTCATTCTGTGATATGTGCTCTAGCACTTTGTTTAGTTGTTGGTTCTCAATCTAATCCCACAGATCAACATATAGCTTTAGGACAGCAAGCCTTTCTCTAAGGAAAAGCCTTCTGAGGCAGACAAAGATGAAGTCCTATCTTGATTTCAGAAAACGGAAGCAAACAGATTTCAGAGTTTGCAGTTTGCTTATTACATGCCACTATTTATGACAGCACTGGAACCATATCGCACATTCTTACTTTGTAAATCACTAGGTGAGCTTCAGGCAAGGCACATGCCACTGCCTGCTGTAGTTTCCTGAAATTGCAGAGATAACAGTGATTGGTACTCTGAAAACTGAAAAGGGCTGTAATCATGAAGCAGTTGCCCTGTATGCCGTCGATCAGAAGAATTACAACACCCTCACAGAGATTCAGCGATAATAAACGAAACTCACAAGGAATATCTCCATGACTCTAGGAACTGAGGAATTAGAAGTTCTGCAAATGATTATACATGTGTGCCTCTAAAGGATAGGACAATTTTACAGAGAGAGTGCAGCTCTAGGAAAATATACATGACCTGAACTCCTACATTTCATATTTTGCACGTCATCCATAATGCTGCCTGTCCAAAGTTGATAATGTTGATGCATACATATGCTTCTAGTTTGTCTAGGACTTCTTTGGAACGCTGCACAAACCGAGATGTATGCGGTTAAGAGAATGAATAGGGCCACAGCTTCCAAGATGCCCACACGTCGCCAGTTCTTTTTGAATGCAGCAAGGACCCCTGCCTTGCAGGAATCACATTCAAAACAAAGAAGGTCTTGATGATTGCTCCACCTTGTGCAGTCAGCAGTGCTCAATTGTACCCTATCAGGGTGTGGAATCCAAAATGTGTCGTTAATGAACACAAAGGCACAAGAGGTTGGTGGTTTACAGCACCCTGACTGCAAAACGAGACATAAGATTGTATCAGTATCCACTGAACTACCCATCATAAGCAATAGCATGGCAGTGATTGGATTGCAAAAAGAACTCATCTCTCAATCATGTTCAGTTTCTTACTGAGGTGATCATCTCTATAGAAGCAATTCATCTGCAGTACTGCCATCTCACTGCCACCCAACGGCAGAGGACAGTACTACAGATAGCAGCGGAATCAAATCGAAAGCAACAGAACAATCTTTTTTGGGAGAGAGAAAGAAGGCGAAGAGAAATTGAGTGAAGGGACAGACCTCAATGGGGGAAAGGTTGCCGTCTCTTCTATCAGCATGCCGGTATTGGGGTCGCGCACCTCTCTTTTCATCCCGGCGCATGCGTGGCCGTCCCGTAGGGATCCGCTGATGACCTCCCAGTACTGCGGATCCTCGATGCGGTCGCGAAGCCAGCCTCTATAATCCGATAGCTGGTACTCAAGGAAGCGGTGGTTGACGATCACCTGGCCGTCGCCCCGGTCGGTGACGGCGAAGGCGAAGGCAACGACGAAAAGCAACGCCCCGAGCACGAAGAACATAATAAACAGACAGATACGCAGGAGCCAGATCTGGCGGGAGCAGGCGCCGGTGAAGCCAACGAAGGAGATGAACATGAGAACAAGACCCACAAGTGCTATGGGCCACTGCAGGAAATGAATGCGGTCGGTGCCGTCGGCCCTAGTGGATAACCAGATCGCGCCGCACAGAATGGGGATCGAGATCAAGAAATTGATAAAAGTGAGAATACCTAGCGCAGATGTGCTGCCGCGCAGCATCTTGACTACAGAGACCGGGACAACTGCGGGGAAAGCGAGCGGCGGAGGCGGGGAAAACGAGCGGCGGAGGCCGGGAAAGCGAGCGGCGGAGCACGAGGAGCAGCAGTCGGAGGTGGACGAGCAGGTGGTACGGAAGCCTACGGATAGATCTGAACGGACATTGTTTTGGCCGGGCCGGGCTCAGCCTGGGCCCAACTATACTGCTATTATTTGGGCCGAAACTTGTTGCACAATCCCGTCCCATAGGCGATTTCGGGTTTTTTTGGGGGAAGGAAAGACCGAACTTCGTCTTTTTTTTATTAGCATAGACGGTAATTCATATTCTATAGATGAAAAAAATTAGTTTAGAAAAATAAGGAAAAGAACTGCTACTCAGAAGCACACGCATATTGCAATGTTGCCGCTGTCCGCTCCTTATATCGGGTTTGTTGGCGAGGGGATCTAAGCTTGACATACTATATATATTAATAAGAATGGTGCATTTAACTCTATTAATTGAGGAATTTTACAATATAATATATTATATTTATTATGCATCACGCTATCATTTAATAGAGGCATAATAGAGTTTTTTTTTCTCCTCTTCTCTACCAAATCCAACTAACTTTTATTTTCTACCTTCACTCCACTAAATATCCCTACTGAGACATATGCATTCTCCCATGAATTGTAATCTCTAAACCCACAAAATCAACTCCATCGAACGGTCCAATTCTACGCTTGTATCTTCCCTCTCCTTTCTCACTTATCTCTACAACTAATCTCTACAGTTAAAAAGAAGGAAGTGTAGATGTTTCTTTTCTTCGTCCGACATTTCATCCTTAGCTTCGTCTGCACGGCAACGAGCACGTGTCGTCTGACGGATTGTTCCCCATACTTCGACCATTTGATCGGTCATCGCTCCTCACA
>CM014278.1:67333708-67358874 GCA_004135705.1 Alloteropsis semialata | reverse complement strand
CCAAGATTATATCTCACACGAATAAATTCATTTCGCCTAATGCGTCAATTGTCAGCTGTTAATCAGGTTGTCTGGAACCATGAATGAGAATGCATCCTCCACAATGCATTTACAAAAGCTCTCGCTCAACCAAAAAAAAAATCAGAGTGAAGAAACAAAACTTAAGCTGCTGAGCCACAACAGTGTAGTTACAGGCTGCCACCATGACGTGCATCAGCACTGGACTACTACTACGGCTGAGTAAGTCAAATGAACTGCTTCAAGAATTCAGTGGCAACAAGCCGGCCACGGGTGTTTACTAACAGCTTCAACTCGCTGATCTCCTTGCCGATGTCCTGAAATTCATGTAGGCACAATGTTGAGTTTGCGTATACGCCAACATCTAGTACAAATGTACAAAACTTTACTGCATGTCCATCAAGCGCCAATCTGGCCTGTAATGGTCTCCCTCGCTTCGTCAACTTCTTTGATGGAACGATCAATTCCATCCATGTACAGGATAGCCTGGAGCAAGTTTAGGTCACGTGAGCAGCCAACCTCACAGAAACAATAAAACAAGTGTTCCGTATCTACTGTACTAGCCTTTTATATGAAATCAAATACGACTTACCGTATCACAAACTTGATTAAGCTTGGCATCGATTTCCTCTCGCTTTATTCTGCCAGCGACACTCACTGAATCGGCTTGGGAGCATAAATCAGCAGCCTGCATTGTTCACATATAGGCAGACAGTATATCAGCAATTCTGAAAGGGGAACCTACAATAAAGAAACAGGATGACATAAGCCTACAGGCTTTGGTAATCAAGTACTAGATGCATAGTATTTATTTTTCCCCTTCTAGATTTATAGAGTCCATATTACTAAACAAACTCCAAGGCAATATGTATAGCAGTAAACATTGGATGCAGCAACTCATGCAGTGTAATTTCGAAAGGATTCTAATTTCAACATACGAAAAATTCAGGAGAAAAGCGTCACCTTTGCAATCCTTCCTTCTATTTCCCTTTCTTTATCAGTAAGGCACTTAAGTTCTGATTCCACTTCAGATTTCAATGCAGTCACCTTCTGTTTATTCTCTCCAATTCTTTTATCTTTTTCCTTCTTCTTCAAGTCGAGGCGGTCGTCGGTTTCACGTACTAATTGCAAGATGGCCATAAGCAATAATGTGATGAGACCAGTTGAACTAAGAAGTGACTGAACTAGTACTTGAGCAATACAAAAAATATAAGCAAAACCTTTTGATTGCCATTCAGCGGCTTTAATGTGGAGCGTCTTAATCTCCAAACTTTGGTCGCTGATCTTGGCTTTGAGTGCTTTAACCTCCTTCTCAGAAGCTTTAGCAGCAGTGCTCTGCTTACAACATATTTGTACAGTTATTGTTAGACCAATATGACTCAAGCGTGCAATCACTCAAGGGGTAAAAGGACACTCTTGCTTGCAACAAAGGTTCGCGGCTATTCATACCTTTTCATGTAGAGCAGAAATTTTTGAGAAATGCTTTGAGAGTTTCTCACAGACCTGCGAAAATGAAGATACTTATCATGCAACTACATCAAATGGAGTATCCAGGAACAACAAAGGTAAAACCTCAAAAGGAACAGCAATAAATGTCAAATATTCTTCTGATTTGAGCAAGGCCCATCAGCAGTAACAAAAAAACAGTGATCTGAAGTTGTGTGGAGAAAAAAATGGGAACTCGAGAACCAGAAAACACTATTTTACAAGCATATGATCTGTAATTTTTATAAGAGAATAATTCCATTCTATGAATATAACAAGTGTTAGAAATTGTTAAGCTAATTGGCACCAAGAAGCGTGTGTCATAAAGAGTACCTTTATATTCATCTCAAGAGTATTGTTTTTCTCCTGGACATTGTGCATTGCAATCTTTTCTAAGGTCTTTAATTCATCTCGGACTTGTTTCTTCTCCTCAAGGGTCCTCTTCAATACAAAAAACAAATCCATAGTTATTTATACCACTTTACACAACATGCAAAGTAGCTGACTGAGATACATAGCACCGATGCAATCGAATTGGCATCATATGCACATTGAAAAGACAGGCATATAGCACAAAAATAAATGAGCCAAGTGATTCTGTGGAAAAGTGAACACTTCTCTAAACGAACACAAAAATCAAGATATAGCATCCTATGATGACATTGCTATAGCATCGTAGTTACAGTGAACTGTCAAGTGATAAAGTCAATCTGACGGCTGAAAGAATGGAAGCGTCCTTACTAGTCCTAGTTGCATCAAGTAAATTCAGTAAGGAAACTAATTCTGGGATCTACAGGGTTCCTTCTATGAATGGAACCTTCGAGTTTTTAGCATAGGCATTCCGGCATATTCGAATAAAAGGATTCATTTTCCAGATGAACTTTATGCCTGCAACAAAAAATAAATTAATTGAAAAATGAAACAGCCTACCTTAAGCTTTTCTGGGGACTGAACAACCTGGGATAACAACTTTGAATTTTCTTGAGAATGTTTGATCAACTCGAAATCAGCTTGGGAGATCTGCCAAGAGAAATAATACAAGCGGTGAATTCAACCACCAGTGGCAAGTTATATGATTTGTTTCCATGAGTGGAGACAGATAATTCCAGCTGATGGAGCCAACGAACCAACCAGACAGTAACTCACAATCGGCTATGGCTTCATCTTGACTCCAGGTAATCCAAAACTACCGATGCCAGCCTGCTAGGCCATGTAGCTAATTCAACCTAGAAGCCTGGAACTGAATCTAGGCCAAACAAAACCAACTAATTTCAACATAATTTGTTATCCTATTGGTATTGAACAGAAATTTTGACCATATGACTTACCAACTAGGAAAATCTCATTGGTAACTCATACTGTTTCCTAACTGTCTATGATAAAAGCGTAGACTTTATATAACATGCTTGGCTATATCTGTGTGGAACTTGGAACATGCAAATAAACAGATATTCAAACCTCTTTTTTTAACAACGGATAACAATTTATTGACTGAAATTATAAGCGGAACCCCAAATAATGTAATGGGAGCAGTAGCAAAAACCACTCAGTGTTCTAATTAAGGCAGCGGCCAAAACAGGTTAGTAACTTGCAGGAGGTTAAAAATTGGCATATGTAAAACTAGCAACACAATGCCACATACAGAACACATGTTTGTGATGCTCCGTTTTGTATCGATCACACAGAACATAAGAATAACAAAACATAGGAAGGGAAGCCAAAAGCACTGTCTAAATAAAGGAAGAAAATGCAGTACAGGACATGGACATGAATGAGCACCTTGGCAAGGACCCCTTCTTTCTTTTCATCAATGGTTTTTGCTCTATTTCGCAGAGCCAATTGCTGGGTGTTGTATTCCTGGATCTTATGCTTAAGGGCGTTGACATCTGCCTCGAGCTGCTGGACTACAGGCGCCCCCACCTGCTCCTTGTACTCATGATCTTCTTTCGCCTTCTGAAGCTGCATGAGGGGGTGGAAAAGGGAAATAATACCCGCACAGAAGAAAACGGGGGTGAGGTACTCTACGAATTTCCCCAAGCCAGATTGCAGAAAATGCGAAGAGCGAGGATGGGAAGGGAACCTCGGCGATCCTGGCCCTGGACTCCGTGAGCTGGTCATCAAAGCTGGAGTAGTCTTGTATGATGGGGTGGAGTAAGGCGAACTTCTCCTGCCTGAAGTGGAGGTAGTTGACGATGGCGCTGAGGATGACGACGACGCGGCGCGGGTCGGGGCGGAGGAGGTCCCGGAGCGTGATGCCCTCGAAGCCGATGGACTTGAGGAAGTCCCGCGCCCTCCGGTAGATGCTCCTGAGCCCTATGGCGCGCATGTGGTGGTCCGGGTTGTCAAGCACCTGCAGCAAGTCGAACCCTAGCTGCTCGTCCCCGGGGTCGTCGCTGGAAGCAGAATGCCCCCCACCCACACGGAGCAGCAGTTGGAATCCAGGTGAGACGCGCAGCGGGAGGCGAGTGGGGCGCGGGGAGCGGAGGGGACGACGTACCCGACGACGTTGGTGAGGAAGAGGGAGAGGACGTTGGGGAGGAGCTCGGGCTGCGGGTTGGCGACGTCCTCGGCGGAGAGGTTGGCGATGGGCGCGATGGCGTAGAGTTGAGCGCCTCCGCGATCTGCGCCGGCGACATCTCCGGGAAGGAGAAGTTGGACGCCATCTCCTCCGCCGCGGCAGGGCCAGCAACGGACGGCGAGTCCTACCGAACCGGATGGAAGGGCGGCCGCCGGCGGCTGTTTCCCTTCTTCCCTCCCCCCGTCCCCCACCTCTCTCAAATTATTTTCTTTTTACTAGTGTAGATGTAGATGCACGCGCCCAGATCCGTGTTTTAAAAAAACTTAGCAAATTAAAATTTAAATTTATAAAAATAAAGTAAAGAATAGTTCCTACGACAAGGTATATTTAAAAAACCAATAAAGCGTACAATTTATCATTACATGTATTAGAACTATTCAATAACATAATAGCTTAATCCATACCATAATATTATCAAACACTTCAAGTTATAATAAATTAACAATATTTATAACTCACAAATATGTTACATACATTATTCAAATCAGATAAGTTTAAACTCATGTATTTGTATATCGAATAATTATCATAAGTATTTTCACATGGGACCCATAATAATAAATCTAAATCTCACATGTCATGTTAACAACTATCTCACACCCACAATTTAATACTCTTTCTCCCTCTTCTATCTCGATCCAACATCCTACCTTGACCTAGATGTGGTTTCTCTCTCGAGCTACGTGTGACTCTCTTTCTCATAACTCGATCCATTTGGTTTCTCTCTCCCTGATCCCCCGCCTCACACCTCCCTCCCCTGCCCTCCATATATTCCTCCCCAAGAACAAACCCCCCTCCCCCCACCACGCGCCCTCCCTCCATTCCTCCCCCAGACACCCTCCCTCCCTTCGCCTCCCTCTCTCTCTCCCTCCCCCGCCCTCCCACCCTCTCCCCTCCCTTCCTCCCGCAGACCCCCCCTGCCGCCTCTCTCTCTCCCGTTCATGTCTGAAGACTGACTACACAGGTTATAGTTGAATCTTTGTTTCTAGTGCTAATGATATAAACTTTTTCTAAAATTAAATATTCCTTCTGACAAAAAAAAGCTTTGCAAATGCCTAGTGTGAGGATAGATCATTTTTCTTTAAAATATAACATCAATATTAGGACATTTTGAACTATCCACCCATTCACTTTGAAAGTGGTTGGCTTTCAAGCAGTTATGGAAAAACATGTGCATAAAAAGGAAATATAGGTTGTTATCTGCATCTCTTACAAAACACATTAATTGCAATATGACCACCTCTTCATCTTCACAAATAGTTTTCGTCAATTTGTTTTAAAAATATATGGGCTTAAATAGTTTTTTTCCTTGATATATAGATAAGCTTCCTTCCAATTGCATACCATACGGATGCAAAACAAACAATACAAGGAACTATATTAAATAGACCTATTCTAATTCACTTCTCTTTCTCTCAGCAAATATCCATTTCATGTAGAAGGAAACACATAATTTAACATAATCTGTACGTAAACAATGGCAAGTCAAGCAAATTTCTGAGCAAGAAGGAATTCCAAAGAAAAGAGCTTTCAACTGCACAAGGGACATTTCTATACTTTTCCGATAGAGCACAATAAACTTTTGAATCTGAATCATGTTTGCTAGTTTTCCTTTGCAATCACTATGATCCACTTTCTTTTAGCATCCATATGAACCACATGAAGACCAATGCTGCACTTGAAGTCATAAGCCCTGATCTAAAACTTGATTAACCCCATACTTGCAGTCCCAAAACTTGAAAGGGAGTTTTGTGAAAGGAACAGACGAGAATAGTTTCTAGTCCTATCATGAAAAATAGAATGATTCATCGAGGGCACACAGAAAAAAGAGAAAATCAAATCCTAATTGCATATAAACAGTTGTGAAAGATGCATATATCTCTTATAGTCCTCAAGGTCATTTCAGAACTTAGGTGCCAGTACAATACTAACACGGACCATCAACACGCTATATCTGGTAAAAATAAAGGATTAGAAACAAAACAAACATTTCTAGAAGAGTACCATGAAATGGCAGTACTTGACCCCCTTATATGAGTTGATGGTAAAAGAAACATGCCTGAAAGTTAGATGGAAAAATAATACTACCACCATTGAAAGATGAAATCTTATCAAATAATCTTAAAAATAGCGCCTACCCAAAGGTAGAAAAAAATACCCTTCACCAATTATCAATATTAACACCATGCTACATCAAATAATTCAACTCAGTACCTTCTTGTAATCAGTTTAATCCGCTCCAACTTTACTGAAAGGGACATAAAATGTCATGTTGTGCCCTGCAACTTCATTCAAAAGAATTCTGAAACAATGTAAGGCTTCGCCTCAATAGGTGAGTTTCTAAATTTGTGAGCTTGTGCAGTACCTGCAAAGTTAAGTTCTGAGCTTTGTATACATATAATTAATTTTATCAATTAAAGAGATTTCTAATAGCAAGAAAAATATCTAGCGAATACATATAGCTGTACCTATCTTGCTAATTAGAAGGAAGAAATATCATTTAGGCTTTCCTGATTTTTCCACCACGCCATGCGTGCTGCTGATGGGGATGGGAGTAGCAATAGCTGTGTGCCTATGTGGAATAGAGTCACGTGATGGGTCTCACGAGACTACGAGAGGCAACCTTATCTCTTCTAACCGCGGCCCACCGCGCGAACTCCGACGGCAGCCGCTTCTTCCCCACCATGATGATCTTGACCACGTCGGTGACCGAGGAGGTGGAGACCTTCCCGGCCGTGGAGGAGGCGCGCATGATGTAGTAGCAGTTGCCGTAGAAGCCGACGCCGGCGCACTGGAGGCGGGCAGCGAGGAGCGGGCGTGCGTTCATGGCGAAGCAGAGGTGGACGGGGGTGTCGTCGGAGTCGAAGGCGGTGGCACGGGTGTGGCTCTGCCACGCCTTGGCGATGAGCACCTCGAACGCGAAGCAGCGGCCCCCGCCCGAGGCCGCCGTGAATTGGGACTTGAAGTGGTCGATGTAGTCGGCGGAGATGTCGATGGCCAGGTACTCGAGGCGCTGGGCACTGTCCAGCTCGGGGAGGCTGCCGACGTGCGCGTCGGCTGGGTCTGGGATGGCCTCGCGGCCCCAGGTCGGGGGCGGCGAGATTTGGTCCGCCCCGCGCGCCAGCTCCCCCACCGGGCCCATGAACTTGGCCGCGCTCAGATCGTCCGCCACGGCGTGGCTGAACCGGAACCCCACCACGAAGCCGCCGCACCCGAACGTGGTCACCTGCACGCGGCGAATTCGGCACCGACGTATGTCTTCTACAACTCTCTTTCCTTCGTTTTCTCCTCAACGCCGTGAAGTGTGCGAAGACCCAGATCGGACCTCCTAGCGGCGGTCAGGCAGCCCTGAGCAGGAGGGGCCCGTGCGACTCTGCGAGGGCATAGCGGCCGAGTGTGGCTGGGCCTTGGGCAGAGCTCCCGGCGGCGACCTCAGGCGGCTCCAAGCGGAGGGGCTCATCGAGCGCGCGGCGACCATGGCATCGGGCGTCCAGGCATGGCAGGGACCGCGCGGCGGCTTCAACCGGAGGGGTCCATCGAGGGCGCGGCGACCATGGCATCCGGGCATGGCAGGGAGCGGAGGGGCCTTGGTAAGGGCACGGTATCCGTGGGGCCGCCGGGCGGAGCACTGGGCGGCGGCCCTGAGGACAGAGGTCGGCGATGGCGTGGAATCTGCGGCAGCAGGGCCATGAACTAGGCGGTGGCCTCTAGAGTCCTCGAGTGGAGGGGCCGGCGAGGGCGAGGCATCCAAGGCGGCCCGGCTGAGCGATAGGCGGCAGCATCTTACGAACCTGAGTGGAGGGGCCACGACGAGGTCACAGCGGCCTCAATCGGAGGGCCACAGCGTGGGCACGGCGGCAGCTGCTCTTGTTTCATGCAGATGGTGCTCCAGTGGCAGCGCCCTTCGCTCACCACGTCCCTCGCCGACGGGCGCCTGCCATGCCCGTGAAAGCAGCCAGATGGATGCCAAGGAATAGCTCCTTCTTATAGCCCACACACGGTTGGTGGTGTCTTTCCTTGCCTCGAAAGAAAGGGCATTAATCACGCGTTCAGTATTGAGGGCGAGATTTTGGGCGGGGACACCACAATTGTTTTAGCGGCCATTAGCGTTGATTACTTGATTAGGAGGGCGCAGTGGGCCCGGCGGGTACGCGCCTCGTCCTCGGTGACAAAAAAATCGGGGTAAGATCGTTGTTTTTAACAGAGAAACCACGCCGAGATCGTTCTCCCCCTTCTTTTCGTCTTCGTACCACCTGTGGGGTGGGCCCAAAAGGTTGTTTAGTGAGGTGAGGGTAGAGAATTAAGGTTGTGTAGGATTTGACATCAAAAAAAACTTCCTCTTTATAGTATAGATAAGTATCTACTTATGTACAACCTACACAAACCCTACACATGCACACCACACTCACACCACGTGTATAGACCAAACCTACAACTACACTCAGACCGAAGATCACGTTGTGGATCGGGTCCATCCATCCATGACTCCGTCGCGCGCGCGTCGCATTCCTTCGTGGTTCCACACGCATGACCTCTCTCAAGTCTTGATGCGGCATGGGGGATTCGGTGAGGTTTGCTTCAGTAGTCACCGTGTGACTTACCCCTCCCCATCCATCGTCCAAAACCAATCCAGCGGCTAGCATTTTAACCAGGCAAGGCACGCCTTCCTCTCTTGGGCTGGGCGGCGGGGACGCGAGGTTCGGTTCCCGATATTCCCGCCTATAGAAATTGGAAATGGAATCGGGATATGTCTAGCTCTAGCATGGGCCTGCCGTTAAACGTGTGAAGAAAAGAAGAAGAGTTGTGGTCGGTGGCATTCACGAAACGGCCCAGGCGTGGGTTCGTGTCAAGGCCCGTCTCAGTCAACGTGGGTTCGTGTCAAGGCCCGTCTGAGGGGGTGTTTAGTTCATTGCATTTTGCAAAATGGTTTATATTGGATCACGTGTACAGAGAGAAAAAGTGTATTGAGAAGCGCGTATTTTGTAAAATGGCTTGGTGAGGGGGTGAACTAAACACCCCTCAGTCAACGTGTGGCAGTTACAGGAGGATCGGCCCACCAGTGATTCTGGGACAGGATTTTTTTATTTTTAATTTTTTTACGATTTTGCAAAAACGGCATCTGGACGACAGCAAATCTGTCACCCAACGCCGATTGAAACGGCGGTCACCATATGATACGGTGGCAAGGGCCAAATCCGCCGTATCAAAAGGCGGATAGAAAAACCACCGAATAAAACGGCGGTAAGCTACAGTGCCGCGCGGTTACTATAGCACCGTACGGTACTGTAGCGATTTACCGCAATTCAACCGGCGGTACCTCCCTCCTTTGTAAAAAAATTATAACTTTTTCATATGAACTTGAATGGAGCTAAAATTTATACAAAAATTGTAGATCTTGACGAGATCTACAACTTTATAGTTCAAACTTTTTTCATTTGAAATCATCTTCATATTCAAATAATCCACGCAATGCTCAGATCTAATAAACCAGAAGAAATTTTCTTCTCTGGACAACATATCTTGAAAAAATTATAACTTTTTCATATGAATTCGATTGGAGATAAACTTCATACGAAAATTATAGAGCTTGATGAGATCTACAACTTTATTGTTCAAACTTCCCGACGGCTATGAAGTAGATAGGTACTAGTCCGTAGGAAGGAAGGAACGTGCCTCGTGGCATGGGACGCAATGGATGGCCGGAGCATCCCGACAGCGAAACCAATCTCATCTGCCGCCGCCGGCGGGGCATCTTCCTCTGGGGGCGCTGGAATATTCCTTCCTCCCCTTCGAGACTCAGCCGCCCAGTAGTCACCGACGGGGTACTAGTTGTGCTATCTCTTTCCCGATAGCTTCAGCAAGCCCAACCTGAATTGGAGTTGCTCACCTGATGACGATGATAGCCAGCGCCTCATCATCTTGCTTATTAGCAGGAATCTAATTTTGCACCGTCAACAAATATAATCCTGCACCTGCTACTGCTAGTATTCCATTTCAGACCGAGCACTAGGATACCACTGCTAGTCGGACTAGTTAAGAGAGGATGGCTTTCGAGGCCGCGGAGTCCGCCACGTAGCATTGCGTCGGCACCCACGCGCCTTGCCTTTTCATCCCCAGCCCGGCCCGTTCCAAAGCTGCGGTGCCGGGGCCCACCGCCGCGCCGCAGCTGTGCCGCCCGGCACCGCCTCCAGCTCCAGTTGCCGCCGCCTCTTCCAAGACTCAACCCAGTTCCCATCGAACGTTAGGTCAATCTCAGTGGAAGTTTCATGGACATAATTACCTAGAGTGACACATCATCTAAAAGATGTTTGAAACTATGATGAAACATCATCTCTCAATGCAAAGTTTCATCTCTTGTTGTTCCCTAGACTACATGCAAGACACAAGCTGTCTAGGTAACTGTGTATAGAGAGTTTCATCACTATGAAACTCATTTCACCTCTCTCTTTATTAATATGCTGCCACATCGTCAAAAATGCTGACATGGCAACCTATTTAATGCTCATGAAACTCTCACTGAGACTGACCTTATAAATTTCCCTCCAAATAAATCAATCCCATCCAGGCCAGGCTTCCACTCCGCCGCCGTCAGCCCCCACCCCCAATCTACTTGTTCCCGGAGCCCCTACGGCGAGGCGGCACGAAACAGCAATGCGCCGGACCTCGCTGCTGCTTGCGGCGGCGGTCGTCGTCGCAGCGGCAGCGGCATCGGCCGAGCCGCCGTCCACGCTGTCCGGGCCGGCGCGGCCGGTGACGGTGCCGCTCGGGGACAGGGGCCACGCGGTGGACCTGCCCGACACGGACCCGCGGGTGCAGCGCCGCGTCACGGGCTGGGCGCCCGAGCAGGTCGCCGTCGCGCTCTCCGCCGAGCCCACCTCCGCCTGGGTCTCCTGGATTACAGGTACCGTATGTACTCTTACTTTGGGCGTTGGCATAATGCCATTGCTCGTCGGGGCTCTTGAGTCTCGATGTTCGCTGCCCCAACTTTGTGTGCACCGCAGGGGACTTCCAGATGGGCGGCGCCGTCAAGCCGCTGGACCCCGGCACCGTGGGCAGCGTCGTGCGCTACGGCCTCGCCGCTGACGCGCTCCTCCACGAGGCCGCCGGCGAGTCGCTCGTCTATAGCCAGCTCTACCCCTTCGAGGGCCTCCAGAACTACACCTCCGGAATCATCCACCATGTCCGCCTCCAAGGTTCGTGCGTCGTCACAATCCAGTGTATAGTCGTTTGTTCCCCTCCCCGTTGCAGAATTTGGAATTTCACGACGGCTGAATGAATCTCCTCTCTCTCACCATCGCCATGGACTACCATACGATCCAGGACTGGAGCCTGGGACCAAGTACTACTACCAGTGCGGCGACCCGGCCATCCCCGACGCCATGAGCGGCGTCCGCGCGTTCCGGACCATGCCGGCCGTCGGGCCCAGGAGCTACCCGGGGAGGATCGCCGTCGTCGGGGACCTCGGCCTCACGTACAACACCACCTCGACGGTGGAACACATGGTGCGCAACCAGCCCGACCTGGTCCTCCTCCTCGGCGACGTCTGCTACGCCAACCTGTACCTGACCAACGGCACCGGAACGGACTGCTACTCCTGCGACTTCGCCAGCTCCACGCCCATCCACGAGACCTACCAGCCGCGCTGGGACTACTGGGGAAGGTAGTACACTCAAATTAAGAACTCTGAACGCCGATTTGTTCAGAGCAATGTTCAGGCTTCAGTTTGTTCAGAACGCTGTATTCAGAGCTGGGAACTTGGGATTGTTGTGCAGGTACATGGAGCCCGTGACGTCGACCATTCCGATGATGGTGGTCGAGGGAAACCATGAGATCGAGGAGCAGATTCACAACAAGACGTTTGCTTCCTACAGCTCGAGGTTCGCGTTCCCGTCGGAGGAGAGCGGATCCTTCTCTCCGTTTTACTACTCTTTGGATGTCGGTGGCATCCATTTCATCATGCTTGGGTCGTATGCCGACTACAAGAAATCAGGTAAAACTTCACCATCTAAAATAGGAACCGTTGTGTAATCTCAAGTAAATTAGATATTGGTTACCTGTTACATGCCTGTGCGTGCGCAATGTGTACATGTCAATTTTGGTACATTTGTACTGATCAATTAATGAGTTCATTGTTTTCAACCTATATACTGCATTGTAAATTTGTAATTGCAACATGGTGATGCACTTACACCCAACAACTTGGGGCCGATCAGGTGAGCAATACCGATGGCTGGAGAAAGACTTGGCGAAGGTGGACAGGTCAGTGACCCCGTGGCTGATAGCCGGCTGGCACGCGCCCTGGTACACCACCTACAAGGCTCACTACAGGGAGGCCGAGTGCATGAGGGTGGAGATGGAGGAGCTCCTCTACGCGTACGGCGTCGACGTCGTCTTCACCGGCCATGTATGTATGGTTTGGTTTCTGAATGCCTTTGCTGTCTGAAAACCTCACTTCACTTGTCTGAACAAGTATGAATGAATGTCTGGTGGTCACGATCAGGTGCACGCGTACGAGCGATCGAACCGGGTGTTCAACTACACGCTGGACCGGTGCGGCCCCGTGCACATCTCGGTGGGCGACGGCGGCAACCGGGAGAAGATGGCGACGAGCCACGCGGACGAGGCGGGGCACTGCCCGGACCCGGCGTCGACGGCGGACCCCTTCATGGGCGGCTTCTGCGCCTCCAACTTCACGTCGGGCCCGGCCGCCGGGAGCTTCTGCTGGGACCGGCAGCCGGACTACAGCGCCTACAGGGAGAGCAGCTTCGGGCACGGCATCCTGGAGGTGAAGAACGAGACGCACGCGCTGTGGCGCTGGCACCGCAACCAGGACCTGCACGCCACCGTCGGCGACGAGGTTTACATCGTCCGGGAGCCCCACAAGTGCCTCCTCAAGTCCACCAGGCTGGCCTATTAGCTAGTTTCTTAGCTGTAAAATTAAGTTACCAGATTGGTCAGTCAGTTGTTGGCACGCAGAGCAAAATTAAGTTACCAGATTGGTCAGTCAGTTGTTGGCACGCAGAGATCGAATAACATTGTATTGTACTACTAGGTTGTAACTTGTAACTTGCTAGCTTCATTGGGTTGTGATTTTGGATTTTCTCATGAACATTTTGCCCTGCTGCTCGACTGCGAAGGGATGCGGCATCGGCCATGGGGACATGGCCTTGTAAGATCAGCATACAGACAGACATGGGCTTTGGAATTCTTACATGGGCCGGATCAGATTGGGCTAGGCCACGTTTTCTCAGGCCGAAAACGCTATCGCGGACTTGGCAAAGCCGCGACAGTTAAGGAGCTTCGCGATCTAGCGAAGGGGGTTGCCCCATCAGTCCTATGTGTGTTGGAGACTCAAGTTCATAAGGATAGGGTGGAGGGTCTGAAAAATACCCTGGGTTTTGATAAATCATTTGCTGTTAGTAGTCAGGGTCGTAGTGGCGGCCTAGGTATTTTCTGGAACAACAATACAGAGATTACTATTTTACCGTATTCACAGTACCACATTGATGTGATTGTTAGAGAAGGACATGATGATCCATGGAGACTAACACGTGTTTACGGGGAAGCTCAGACAAATGAGAGGCATAAGACGTGGGACGTCATGAAATTCATTAAGTCCTCGTCTCCTCTTCCTTGGGTATGTATTGGGGACTTCAATGAAGTGCTCCATCGGCATGAGCATATCGGAGTTCAAGAGAGAAGTTACGCACAAATTGCGGGCTTTCGAGATGCAGTAGATGTGTGTGGTCTAATTGATCTCGGTTTCGAGGGGAAGGAGTGGACATATGAGAAAAAGGTGGCTGGAGGCACATATTGCAAGGTGAGGCTGGATCGGGCCTTGGCGACTGGTGACTGGTCTGGGCGCTTCCCTTCGGCGTCGGTTCATCACCTGACTGCCGCGGCGTCTGACCATTGCCCCATCATGCTCAATTGGTCGAGGAGGGACCCGCCGCAACCAAAGAGGAAATGTTTTCGGTACGAGGTGATGTGGGAGACCCACGACGATTTCTCTGGCACCCTAGCAGAAGCATGGCAAAAGGATGGGGAGGCTACGAGCATTGATGAATTGCATGCAAAACTTAAGTCTGTTGGGCACTAGGCTGAGTCGGTGGGAGAGATTGACCTTTGGCAATGTCAAGCGGGAGCTACGACGGCTAAATAGTGAGCTCGAGTCTATGCAGGCTGCTCCTCATCGGACTGGGCCGTCGCACGCTGAACTAAAGATCATAGAGCGCATCATGGAGTTGAATTACCGAGAGGAGCTTATGTGGCGCCAATGGTCCAGAATCGAATGGCTCACAGCGGGAGATAGAAACACGCATTTCTTTCATTTGCGCGTGAGTAGAAGACGGCGGTGAAATAAAATCTCTAAACTTCGCAAGCCGGATGGTCAGATTACTGAGAACATTGCAGAACTGGGGACGATGACTAATGAGTTCTACAAAGCCTTGTATCAGTCGGAAGGAGTGCAGGACATGGAGGCGGTCTTGGGGACTGTTCCGGTCAAAGTCACGCCAGCGATGAATGAAAACCTGCTAGCACCATTTTCAGGACAAGAGGTGAAAGATGCTTTATTCCAGATGTTTCCCACCAAAGCGCCGGGGCCGGATGGCTTTCCGGCTCACTTTTTTCAACGGAATTGGGACTTATGTGGCACGGATGTGACCTCAATTGTATTGAGGGTGTTGAAAGGGGAAGATAGCCCTGCGGTGATCAACGACACGTTTATAGTATTGATACCGAAGGTTGCTAGTTCGGAAGAGTTGGGCCAATTTCGACCGATCAGCTTATGTAATGTCATCTATAAGATCGCATCGAAGATGGTTGCAAACAGATTGAAGATAGTGCTGCCAAAAATCATCTCGGAGGAGCAGTCGGCCTTTGTTCCTGGCCGGCTGATCACCGATAACATCGTCACGGCATATGAGTGTTTACACTTTATGAAGAAGAAGCAGGCTCGGGAATTGAGATGCTGTGCGCTCAAGCTAGACATGAAAAAAGCGTACGACCGAGTCGAGTGGGCATACTTGCGTGCCATCATGCTTCGGATTGGTTTCCACCAAAATTGGGTCAACATGGTAATGAGACTTGTTACTTCTGTGTCTTTCTCAGTTTTGTTTAATGGTGAACGTTTCGAGCAATTCCAGCCTTCAAGGGGTATTCGTCAGGGAGATCCCATCTCCTCCTATCTTTTCTTATTAGCAGCAGAGGGCCTTTCGTGCCTGCTAAAATCCAGAAATCAGTCGTCTGCACTCGATGGTATTATGGTGGCGCCGTCGGCCCTGATGGTTAATCACCTACTCTTTGCAGATGACAGCCTGCTGTTTTTCAAGGCAAATAGGGAGAATGCTCATGAAGTAAAGAATGTGCTTCAAATCTATTGCCAAGCATCGGTGCAGCAGATAAATATGGAGAAATCCTCTATACATTTTGCGAAAGGGTGTAGGCAGAATGTGAGAGAGGAGATAAAGGAAATTCTTAATGTCCACAACGAGACCTTGAACGAGAAGTACCTTGGTATGCCGTCAGATGTGGGTAATGCTACTAATGGTGCTTTCAAATATTTAAAGGATCGTGTGTGGAACAAGATACAAGGGTGGATGGAGCAATGTTTATCGGCAGGTGGCAAAGAAGTCCTTATCAAATCGGTTGCTCAAGCCATACCCACCTTCTCGATGTCGTGTTTCAAACTCCCAAAAGGTCTGTGCCATCATATTACTGGCCTTATGCGGGACTTTGGTGGGGCAGTAAAGATGGAAAACGCAAGACCTGTTGGGTTGCGTGGGATGATATTATCCAACCCAAGTATCTTGGTGGATTGGGTTTTCGAGATTTGGAGATGTTCAACTTGGCGCTACTGGCAAAATCGGCTTGGAGAATTCTACAGGACGAGGCAACCTTGAGCGCCCGGGTGCTAAAGGCTGTTTACTTCCCAGATTCGACTTTCCTGGAGGCGAATTTGGGTTCTCGGCCGTCGCGCATTTGGCGTGCGTTATTAGAGGGGCGTGAGGTTTTGCAACAAGGCCTAATCAGACGTATTGGCACGGGAGAAAAAACAATGATATGGTACATGGACTGGTTGCCAACGTCGGGACTGAGAAGACCGATCCAGAGTAGTGCAACAAACGCCCTAGAATTAGTGAGCGAACTCATCGACTCTTCTACTGTAACCTGGGATCGTCAGAAACTGCAACAGTTTTTTACTCCAAATGATATGGAGACAATCATTAATATTCCACTCAGCACCAGACGTCAAGATGACTTCTGGGCATGGCATTACGAGAAGAGCGGAATCTTTTCAGTCCGGTCAGCTTACAAGATGCTTGCACTGAATAAGTATAGGCTTAATTATCCGGGGCGTTCGAACCTCAAAGCTGAAGAACAGGAATGGAGTTTGCTTTGGGGTATCAAAATCCCGTCTAAGGTGAAAATTTTCTTGTGGCGTCTGGCTAGAAGCACTTTACCATCGAAGGATTTACTTCATTACAGGCACATGGCAGACAATGCTGTGTGCTTCATCTGTGGAGAAACTGACTCGTGGAGACATTCACTCCTCGAGTGTAATATGGCCAGAAGTGTATGGGCTCTGGAGGACAAGAGTATTACTGAACATATGGATGAAGTACGAGAACAAGATGCAAAGGGATGGCTGCTAGCGCTCCTGAAGCCTCTTGACCACCAGGATGTTGTTCGGGTAACAGTAACACTGTGGGCTATATGGCACGCCCGGAGGAAAGCGATACATGAAGAGATTTTTCAGAGTCCGTTGTCAACTCATAGTTTCATAGCTAAGTATGTGTCTGAGCTCCAAGGTTTACAGCTTCCGAAAGAAGAGAAGAAGGATGGGCGTGGCTGTCCAGCCCGATGGATTCCACCCCCGGCAGGTTTAATGAAGATAAATGTGGATGCCGCCCTTTCCAAGAACACGAAAATCGCTTCGGCAGCGGCAGTGACGCGTGATGGCTCCGGCCAGTTTCTGGGAGCATCGGCACTGGTGATGGATGGTATGACTGACCCTGAAACCATGGAGGCGATAGCCTGCCGGGAAGCTTTGGCCTTGGCAGCTGACTTACTTCTAGCAGAATTCAGGGTCGCATGTGACAGCTCAAATGTAATCAGAAGCATTCGAGGTGAAGGGCTGGGTTTGTATGGACACATCACTAACCTGTTCGCTTGGCTTATCGGCCACCAGCCAGCAGTACTTCAGTCTCACAACAAATCAGCACCAGCCACAAGCCACCAGCCAGCCAGCAGTACTTCAGTCTCACAACAAATCAGCACCAGCCACCAGCCACAAGCCAACCGAACAGGCTGTTAGCAAGAATGGAATATTTTAGTATGTGTGAGTTTGTCCATGAAGGAAGAGCGTCGAATGTTGACGCACATAACTTAGTTCGTAGTTGTATTCATTCTAATGTTGGTAGACATGTCTGGTTTCTGTCAGCGCTCGATGGCGTTTGTAACACCTATTCTGAGTAATAAAGGGTGTTTTGTCTAAAAAAAAAAAAACCTGTCTCCTCCTTCCTGTACAGTTCGTCGTCCCGTCTCTCCCGTCTCGCCGAGCCAACGGGTGCGCCGCGCAGCACCGCGACAGCGCGCAAGCATGGCTCACTTGCTTACCGGCAGCAGCTCGCCCACCTTCTTCTCGCGCTGCCCGCCTCACAGGGTAATCTCCTCCTGCTCACATCCGGCAGGCGTTGGCTTCGTCCTCTGAATGATTTTGGTTTATCTTGGAACCATTCCAATTCCAATAGTTTGATCAGGTATTTAGTGCTGGTGTGAGGTGCGCATTCTGTTTCCTGTATCGAACTCGTGGGTTTGTTTATGTGGGCTTATCGGGAGATTTGGGGATTGGGGGGTGCGTCCTGGAATTCGAGGGCCCTCCTAAGCTGGACGGAGGGCCCATGCCCACAATCTGTTTGCGGATATTGCTCTGCAGGTGTTCTTGGATTATGAGCTAGACTACGAATTCGTAGTTTCCTTTTCTAGAATGTTTATTGCTTTATAAATTAGGTTGCTATTTGTTAATGAGGAATTTGGCTTTAAAGTACGGCCCTAAACTACACCAATAACTTCTGGATCTCTGCTGAAATTTTTGGCTCTGCCCTTCCAATCCCATTGAATATGTGTGTATCCTTGTGCATCATGTGAAGGATATTACTTTTCAGTAACTCTATTCATTGTTTGTTCAGCCTCTCCTCTGCCTTCCTTTTACTAAATAATATTTGTTTACTCATGCTTAGTCTCCTTTGTGCAGACACTTTTATTGAAGCTGCTCTGTAGTTCCTCTACAAGAATAGCTTATGCGTATAATATACTTTGTAGGTTTTACCTGTAACAATTGAACCATATCTTCAGTTGAGTTGTTCTATTGTATGTGACTATACAAAGTTTCTTGCCTCCTAGGAATCTCTCAGAGGAAATGCTGTTGCACAATGTGGCAGTGGCACTTCATTGAGTACGCCAAGGATATCTGACCCTGAAGCTTCACCAGCTGAATCTTCAGCATTTATTCAAGGTGGCGCCGCTCCTCTGGTTCACGCACTGCAATCAACTGCCAGTCAAGATGTTTCCTGCTTTCACTTCCCAGGACACAATAGAGGAAAAGCTGCTCCATCTTCCTTGTCAAAAATTATTGGATCAGGGGCATTTTTGCATGACTTACCTGAGCTCCCGGAGCTTGATGATCTCTTCTCTCCAAAAGGTGTGATTTTGGAAGCTCAGAAGCAAGCAGCTCAATTGTTTGGATCATCTAAAACTTGGTTCCTTGTCAATGGAACTACCTGTGGGATCCAGGCCTCAGTGATGGCTACCTGTTCGCCTGGTGACTACCTTATTGTACCACGAAACTGCCACATTTCTGTGATCTCTGCACTGGTCTTGTCTGGCGCGGTTCCTAAATACATAATACCAGAGTATAATTCTGAGTGGGACATTGCTGGTGGTATCACACCGTTGCAGGTGGATGAAGCACTAAAAGAGTTAGAGGAGGATGGAAAGAGGGTTGGTGCTGTTCTGGTGACTTCGCCAACCTACCATGGTGTATGCAGCAATGTGCAAGGTATTATTAGTGTTTGTCACCCACGAGGCATTCCAGTTATAGTTGACGAGGCACATGGTGCGCATTTCAGATTCCACGGCAGCTTTCCAAGCACTGCCATTGAGCAAGGTGCTGACCTGGCTGTGCAATCCACACACAAGGTCCTGTGCTCCCTTACACAGTCCTCAATGCTTCACATGGCCGGAAATCTTGTGAATGTAGATAAAGTAAGCCATTGCCTTCAGGTCCTCCAGAGCTCGAGCCCGAGTTACCTCCTGCTGTCTTCTTTGGATGCTACAAGAGATCATCTGGGCAAGAACACAAATATATTTGACGAACCATTAGCGATGTCATTGGAAACAAAAGGCCAGCTGATGATAATCCCAGGGATATCTGTTCTGGACTTGCCATGCTTTGCTTCTGATTTCCCTGCTATTGATCCATTGCGTATTACACTCAGCACTTTAGATCTGCAATTATCAGGATATGAAGCCGATGATATTTTATATGAAGATCATCAAATCGTATCTGAGCTTGTTGGCACGCGAGCAGTGACATTTGCAGTTAACTTAGGAACCAGAGTGCAAGATGTTGAAAAGCTTGTGCAATCTGCAAAGCATCTATCAGAAAAATATTTCTTTGCAAATAGCTCGAAACGTACAATGGAAAATTGTGTTTGTGGTCCATTAGACAAGATCTCTGTACATCTGAATCCAAGAGAGGCCTTCTTTAGAAAGAAGAGGAGAATGAGAATTGAGGACAGCCTTGGTGAAATTTGTGGTGAGCTAATCTGCCCTTACCCACCGGGTATCCCAGTGCTGATCCCAGGCGAGGTAGTAACACATGAGTCGCTGTCTTACTTGATGAATGTCAGACAACAAGGCATCACAATCAGTGGAGCAGCTGATGCTGAATTAAATTCCATTTTGGTATGCAACTTGTGATGATTGTTCTGTTGTTTTAAGATATTATATTGTAGAGAACTAGAGATACTGAGGGATATCAGAATTATAGTTCCGGTCAAGTCTAGAGCACAATCAGCTGTCTGTTTGGTGGATCTGAACAACAGTTGCATAAAACCAATGGATGACCACTTGGCCAAATAATTTAGTTTGATTCTGTCTCGTGAGTTGAAAGAGTTGCCAAGCTGCAACATGATGCCAAAGTATGAGCAGGGTCTATGGCATGTGATCTCTTGTGAGTTTGAAGTATGGCTTGTTGAGGAGGCACCTTTCCATCTGAAGTGCGTTGTAATGTAATAATATCCTGCTTTCCTGTATTTCTCTTCAAGAAAACAACTAAATTAGCCAGTAAGTAACAGGAGCTGCTTGTCCCTTTTCTTTTCAGGTTTACTATTTTGTTCTCTTCAGAATGGAAGGCTCAATCTGAACTGGCTGTAAAGCTCAAGCATCAGATGCAAGTTTGTAGGCCTTCATGGTTCTCCCTCCAGCCGCGTGTTGCCAGGCGCCAGGACTTCTGAAGCAAGTACTCACTAGCTGCTCTGCTAAGTTTATCCATCAACCCAAGAGTTCATGAATATTCCACAACTTGGACAAAAAAGAAATATAGGTATATACTACATCATTGTAATCACAATCTTCTTTTTTTCATATTGTAGACGTGTACTCGTACTTTATATAAGAAATTAAGGATGCTTACAAATTAAAACAGACACCAAACCTGGAACTCAAAACTGAAAATAATAGTAGCAACTTTGGTCGCGATAATTTTTTATTTAAAAACTTCATATCCCTATACATTGCCATCAACAACCATGAAGTAATGTGATGCTGATGATTATGATCCAGTTAGGTTTGTCACGGGCTGGCTTTCTTTCCATAACAAAGTTCACCATAAACAATAAGGACTTGTGAGCTAACACTCTGCCCCTACTGTGCTGTTTGTTTCCTTCCCATTTAATTAAGCACATTAGAAACAGCATTTTGGAGTTATCAGTCTCACTTAATCTGAATCCTGTTATGATAAGAACCAGACAGGCAGTTGTGCCCTTAGGGGGTGTTTAGATGCAGCGTTATGCATGGTGTTTTTGCGTTATGCATAGTGTTTACAGAGAGAAAAAGTGCATTGGGGAACGTGCGTTATGCAAAACGTTATGCATAGTGCGTGAACTAAACAGGGCCTAAGATACCCACTAACAGAATAGTCCACCGGCTGACAGGTGGGACCATGTCCCTGCATGCCAGGCATAAGCCAGACAAATAAATTGGTTTTGGTAGGATGCTTGCTTTTTTTTTAAGCAGAACTGGCAGGAGTTCTGCCGTTCATATATTAATAGAGCAGAGAGTAGGAACGCTCCATATGTATGTAGTTTTGTTTTTTACTTCTTTTTTGCAAATCATATCTATTTCTATCACCAAAGAATCTTCCTTTTTTATTAAACATATAGCAAGACGTGCTTTACATATCCTAAAATCTAGCATCACACTCTATCTTACTCAACCTGTCATTTTCATACAATTAATTGTTGTTCGTACCACTAATGTACTCCTGTCACAGATAACAACAGATCATTACACCAAATTCAATTTCTTTGCACGTACTTGTAAAGAACTTTGCTAATCTGCTGGAAACCTAAAATGGAACTAAATTGCCAGACAGAGGGCTACTAATAGTAGTTAGGCACGTACTGACAGTTGCATCTTATTAATCCATGGTTGGTGAGATTTCTTGGTTATTTTTAGGGTGAGTACTTAACTAAGGACAGAAAGCATGAAGACAAGGCCTGCTAGGTGGCCATGGGTCAGAATTCACAATCAAAATGATTTGCACTGCTGAGCTATCGCATCCTTTGATCATGGCCACTAGCAGTACTATCCTAATCCTTCCTTGAAAGAGGATTGTGACAGTATGCTATGGGAAGATTCTTTGTACTGCGAATTTCCGTCACGGACTCTTCAGTCTTCACTGTTGGATGTGTCCATGACATGTGGGACTCATGATTTCGGTCCGGTCCACTTCACAAGTTTGAATTCTCTAACTGTAGAGTGTGAAGAGAGTTCTCGTGTGCGATATTTTTCGTCATTACCGGATGCCGATTTTCAGAGTTAAGCACTAACAGCAACGAAAGAACAGTAGGCTATCGCCATTGTCATATTCTTGACGTGATAAGCAACCGAAAAAAGGTTGGGTTGCTGGAGCTGGACCCTTCACCGTCACCAGGTACGCGTGCACAAACACCCGGTGGTTGCCTCCTTTTTTCTAGAATAATTGCTACGTGTACTGGCCTTGTGGATTACTCCCTCCAGTCTCATAATATAAGCATTTGTTGACTTCTGCTGTTTACGTTTGACCATTCGTCTTATTCAAAAAAATTATGAAAATATTATTTATTTTGTTATGACATGTTTTATCATCGTATATATTTCAAGTATATCATAATTGTTTTTATATTTTCATAAATTTTTTAAATAAGACGAATGGTCAAACGTGATCCACGAAAATCGATAAATACTTATATTTTGGGACGGAAGGAGTAGTTAATTCGTCTTAATCACTACTAGCAGGAGCAGCAGCAGGGTGCAGTGCAGGACATTTATTCGACCTGCACCTAGCAGTCAGTATTATGCGTGTACGCATGATGGATTAACGTACCTAGCACCGGCCTGTTTGGTTAATTAGAGTTCTAACTGTTTGGTTAATTAGAGTTCTAAAAGCGCTAAAGGGAATTTTTCTTGCATGGAGTACTAAATGAAGTCTATTTGCAAAACCCAGCCACGGATAAGTGTAACTTTTTGAGACGAATCTAATGAGCTACAGTAATCCATGATTTGCTACAGTAATGCTACAGTAACCATCCTCTAAACGTGCGGTCAAAGGCCTCATTAGATTCGTCTCGCGAATTAGCATAGGGGTTGTGGAGGTAGTTTTGTAAACTGCCTTTATTTAATACTCCTAATTAGTGGTCAGAGTTGTGAACAGTACTACTAATTTTTATAACTTCTGGATCCAAACAGGACCGGTGAGCCAGCAATGTAAAATTAAACACTTGAATGTACGATCAAATGTACCTGTGTTATACACGCTTGCAATTCATTGCCACTGACAGCACTGATCCCTTGTACTGCCTATTTACCTGCTTGTACCTCAGAACACGGTAACAACTAGTCAATTCCCCATCTGCTCACATTCATGGATTGCTAGCCATGAACAATTTATGCCTCTCCTTAGGGGTGAAAAAAAATTTCACAAAAGGAATCTTTTATGCATGGAGTACTAAATGAAGTCTATTTGCAAAACCTTTTCACAGATGAGTGTAACTTTACGCGTCGAATCTAATGAACATAATTAATCCATGATTTGCTACAGTATTGCTACAGTAACCATCCTCGAATCATACGGTCAAAGGCCTCGTTAGATTCGTCTCGGAAATTTACCTAGGGTTGTGGAGGTAGTTTTGTAAACTGACTTTATTTAATACCCTTAATTAGTAGTCAAAGATGCATTTAATACCCCGAAAAAATTTACCAAACCTATCTAAACACGGGGAACTCTCACAATCTATACAAGTTGGCATGCATATATACACAAATATGCTTCTCGTCTCATGCTCACTCTCACCGAAAGGAAGAGGAAAAAGAAATCAAACCAGGCATGGACTCCGGACGTACCAAATGACAGAGATTTCTACGGCGGCGGCAGAGCAGCAGTAAGTCCTGTAGCAGTAACAAACACATGGAAATTTCCTTTCGATGCAATTGATGGACATCTCCGTGCTAACCAACCAACACACCACCACTCAAGTGAATGTGAATCAGGCCGACGCGTGCGTCGCCTGGTCCATGGCCATCTCTAGCTGGCGGAGGGAGAGGGAGGAGGGCATGGAGAAGGCGTTCACCATGCCCATGGCGCCGACCTTGTTGTGGCCGTCCCAGCCGATGTGCCCGACGTGCTGCACGTCTGTCGGGTACCCGATCACCAGCTCCCGCTCCTCCTCCTCTTCGTCGTCGTCGTCACCGGCGAACATCAGAGACAGGCTCTTGATCCCCTTCATGAGCCTGGACACCCCGGCCGCTACAAGCCCCGGCGATGCCGGCGTCTCCGCGGCGGCCTTCTCCTTCGCCACGGTCTCGCCGCTTGCCGCGCCTTCTTCTGAACCTGCTGCTGCTGCTGCTGAATTATTATTTTGTTCCCGGCACAGTTGTTCTGTCAGTACACATGAACATAATTGAAACTGACGATCATGTTGCTCGTGATCATCTGTCAATCAAGAACTTACTCTGGGCCGTGGCAGTGGTCGTGGTGGAGGTGGGAGAGGGGTCGTTCTGCGGCTTCTTCTCGCTGGGGTCGGCGACGGAGACGGCGGACTGCGACATGCAGCCCATGGAGAAGGGGAAGACAGCGAAGCGGTCGCCGCCGCCGGAGCTGCCTCGGCGGTCCTTCATGTGTTGTAGGGGAGAGGAGAGGCCGAGAGGAAGCAAAGACAAGGCAAGGAGGAGGCAGACGCTGCAGGAGCAAGTGGTGGGGGAATAAGGCCGAGGCCGGCGTCTCTCCTCTCCTTGGCTTGTTGTGTTGTGTTATATGGATGGCAGATGGTTGGGCCTCCCGTCGTGTCCGGGCTTGTGTTTTTGGCTTTGCTCCCAAGGATGCATGATTGGCAGTTTATATAGCCACAGGGGCCATGATCAAAATTTAAAACTGGGCCGGGAAAGGCAACGTTTGGTGGGAGAGACCAGAGAGAGAGAGACACAAAGTGGTAGCTGCCTATGGCTATGCTACTGTAGAGAGAGAAACCGTGTGTCTGTGTGTGAGAGAGATTGTGAGATTGGCATGCATGATATCATCAATCTCGATCCAGATGATCTCTGTACTTGGCAGTTGGCATTAGGAATTGATCGATCTTATTGCTGCTACTGCTGCTGCTGTTGCCTGGATATGATGCTACCAACAAGACATTTGATCTGCATATTCGATTGCATGCCTCCTTGTGTTGGCTGGACACTGTTATTGTGCATCATTTCTTTCTAAACGAGGGTATGTACAACAATATCTGATGGACGAAATTAAAGGCATTGGTCAGCTCCAGAT
>CM014278.1:67319296-67331730 GCA_004135705.1 Alloteropsis semialata | reverse complement strand
TTCCTGGGTACACATATAGTAGCATTCGGATTTCCTTCGTAAATCCGGGTGTGACATTATAAGTAACCAACATCAGCATCAACCATTACTTTAGAAAACAAGGAACCACTCGAAAAGGATCCAGGCCGCTCTTGACCGTGAGCACGGCTGTTATAACAGTTTTACACTCTGCAGAGGTTGTACACTTTCACCACCGGTCGCGACACCCCTTTGCCATAGGCAATGCACTCCCAAAACGAGCACAGGGTATCACTACGAGACCTTTCAAAAGACACCCTAGCAAGCTAGTGGCCGCTACGGTTTCCTGACAGGCGCATGGACCCCTCCAGGCTCCAGCCAAAACATCACACCAATCCATCACACACAAACCCCAACGAGAACTGACCGAGGTCCACACTTAAACCTGGCAGCCCCACTTGCGCCTTTCGGTAACCACTAGACAAGCTAGAGCCGTACAATTTACTTAGTCAAGACCAGAGCCATGTGATTCCTGTGGTTGTACGGTTTTCCTGGGTGGCCGCTTTAAGAACGGAACCTTAAGAAGAGACGCTTAGAGCAATGCAAACACATGCTCAAGCTCCCTAAACCAAGTTGCTAAAAAAGCATATTTTAATAAGGTTCCAAGTATATCATTAGTCAAGATTAACATTTATTCATCGATCATTAGCGGTTGCAAGCAAGCTAAGCACAACTAACTTATCTACCCACATGCATAAACCCAAGGTAACAAGGTAAATAGGATAAACAAGACTAGTCAATCCTATGGTTTAACAAATTAGACACATGCATGAATGAATAACATGATTAATAGGTGAATAGGTATCAAGGATAAATCATGTTACACTTGCCTTCCTCAAAGTATTGTTGCTGATCCGATTCTTCAAACTCTTGATCAAAGCCGGCCTCGTACTGCTCGCACTCTAAACACCCATTCCAATCACCACACATACATCCATCACAAGCCAGTACATGCATACAAAAGTATTTCTATTAGAACAGTACACCATACAATGAAAACAGAAGCAAAAAGGATAGAAAACTAATCTACGCATTTCTACGATCACAACAACGCGAAAATCACTCTAATCGGATTTACGGTGATTAAACTACACTAAAAACAAGATCGAGGACTAACCTGCGAGAACCGAGGACCTAAACGTTATTAAACCTAGATAACAGGGGGTAGCAAGAGAGTTTTTCTGAACTGAAAAAAGATGGCAGGTTGATTACTGATTCTTCCAGGGACTCTTTAACATAATCGCGAAGGTGTATGTTTCAATCTAATCTTGGTCGTTGGATGGGAGTTGGCCGGTGGATGGGAACCTGTTCGGTCTGCAGGAAGGGGCCGACGCCATCTTCGTCTTCTCCTCGTCGTTTTCGCGAGAGCAGAAGGGCGGTGGTGCTACCCAGAACGCTGTTCTGGTCGCCGGCGACAAGGGGCCCCATGGCTATGGTGCACAGAAACAGGTGATGTTTGGCCCTAGAGAGAGAGGACAGCGAGGCGAACACAATCAGGCGATCAATTTGGGAAGCGAGGCAGCAGAGACAACATGCCTCGGGGACGGGCGGACTAGTTTGGCATTGGGCGTGGGGGATGGAGCTGCAGGTTCGTCGGCGTGGTTCTGGATGTCGGCTTCGATTCCTGGTGATCCTGGGTGCACAAAGGAACAGAGGGGGAGGTCGGTAGGGTGCAGAAAGGAATGAACGAAAACAACAATGAGCTTTACCTCCTCTGATGCAGATGAACACGAAAGGCAGCAGTGAAATCCTTGGATGGAGAAATTGGAGAGCAGGGAGGAGAAAGGGGGTCATGGAGGAGCTTGCTCAGGGATTATAGAAGATAGGGAGGGGCTTGGGCGCCTGAATTGAAGGGGGGGCAACGATGAGAAGGGCAACGATGATGCTTCTGTTCTGGCAAAGAAGGCAGAAGGGGCGAAGAGGAGGGGCGACCGCGGCCAGATGGTTTCCTGCGACTGTTTTTGCTGCTGCATCAATGCCGGCATTTACTCGTCATTGCTGCAGTCATGGAGGGGCATCGGTTTCATTTGGAGAAGAGGGAAGGATGGGGTATGACAGTTTTGGGAGGAGGAGAAGGGGAGCACGGGTTCCTGGGCGTGCTCGTGAAGCAGCAGGAGGGGGAGGCGAAGGGGGAAAAATGCGATGCAGGGAGGGAGGGCGACGGCGCTCCTGCGTGATGTGCTCCTGCGTGCGTGAAAGAGGGGGGGGCGACGGGATCAGGAAGGGGCGACGGTCTGTTCTGCGTGCGTGGAAAAGGAGAAGAGTTGGACCTGGGCTTCCTGCGTGTGGGCTGGCTGCTTGTGGCCAAGGGGAAAAGGTAAAGGGAGTTTGAAAGGATCTTGATGTCGCCTAGAGGGGGGGTGAATAGGCGTAACCTGAAAATGTCGCCACTTAAAACAAATTTATCAGCGACTTTCGGAGTCTCCGGAAAAATCTCCGGAGTCTCCGAATATGGAAACTCAATCCTTAAGCAGCGGAATGTATATCTGCCACAGAAACTGGAACTTCCGGTTTCCAAAACCGGAACCTCCGGTTTTGGCTTGGGCAGTCAGAACCCCCAAACCTATGAGTTGCAAACTGGGCTCGAGATCAATCCAGATAAGAGTGTATGCTCATAGGATGTATCTTAGCAGGTTCACAAAGCACCTGCACTGCACAAACACTAACACCCGAATAGATCAACCAATATCACAAGATCAAACTATGAATGTGAATGCAATGCAAATTTAAGCAAACCAGTGAGGAGACGCAAAGATTTGTTTCCCGAAGTTCAGATTCACCCAGGGCGAATCCTACATCTCCGTTGGGTGCTTCCAAAGAAGCCGGGTCGCTCTCAACCCCTTTCCCCACTTCACTAGTTAGCTTCTTCCCTTTCGGAGGCGAAGCTTGACCTGCACAAACTGTCCCGCGGCTCACCACACCTTGGGAGCTCCCGGGCGACGCCTAGCCGTCTAGGAGGCACGCCTCCAAGAGTAACAAATGCTTCACTTGATACTTGACAAGGCGAAACAGTGCTCAAGCGTATGAGTGCTCTTCTAGTGCTCACAAATGACTCCTCTCTACTACCCAACTCAAAGGATCTATCAAAGATCACACCACCTCACAAAGAGGGGTTGGGGAGAGCTATCTTGGCTTTGGCTTAGCTTAGAACAGGCAGGAAGCACACCAGCAACTGCAAAAACAGCAGCCTGCCACTAAGGACGGCGAGGGGTATAAATACTCAACAACACAAAAACTAGCCGTTAGAGTGACAGACCAGAAACCGGAACCTCCGGTTTCACAAACCGGAACTTCCGGAATTTCGAATAAAAGAGCCGTTAGAGACACGTGGCACCCGAAACCGGAACCTCCGGTTTCCAAAACCGGAACCTCCGGTTTTGCCACTGTCTAACCCATGTCACATGTGTTCGTGAGGCTTTTGTGTCTCTCATCACCTCTGATGGGTTAATTGAGCACTGAGACCTTATCAAAGTATCATATGATGCATCCCTCTTGATAGTACGGCACACCTAACACAAGATTAAATATAAATGCAATATTCATCCTCTTGAGCTTCACCACAATGTATCATGCCATACTTTGATCAATATATCCTCATGAGAGCTGCATCCAACTTTGTCTCTTTGCTTTGAGCACTTCAACCTTGAGCTAGTGACTTGGATCGATATTCAACATATATGAGTGAAATTCAACTTTGGATCACAAGTCACCCTTTCATATGATTCAATAAACATTTGATGCATTCCATTGCTATACTCGGTAAGGCTTGACTTGATACCTCGAAATCCTCTAAGCACTAGCCACTTCACCCTAGCAAAGCTCATGGCTCAAGACACCACTTGACCAAACTTCGCTTAGTACCTTGTTGCTAATCCCTTGCTCGATTTCTTCATCCAATCATTGCCTCATTGAGTCTAGCTTTGTTTTTGACATCAAGAATGAAATCCACTTGAGATCATATCTCCTTTTGTCTTCTATAACCAATATGTTTACAACAAGCTTCTCATTTTATTTAGAGACCATGGAATAACCCAATGCCATCATGCTTCTATCTTCACCTTTATTTGCTTGTCTTGTATCACACATAATCATCATGGAATCATTTCAATATTTATTATCATGATATTTACCTTCAATATAAGCAATCTTGCAATATGAGGCTATTACCAAGCCTCAACACATCTTCAACAGCCATCGCTTATTTTCCATGTTTAGATATACAATGTTATACATCACACTTGTTCTTTTCGCCGAATGAGCCTTTTATACAATCTTTCCCACAAAGATTATTCACAAATAACTTTAGACCTGCTCGTAAGCTTAACAAGTTCATTAGACCTTTAATCTAGTTGTCATTCAATTCACCAAAACCCACAAGGGGCCTAGATGCTCTTTCAATCTCCCCCTTTTTGGTGATTGATGACAAACTTGATTAAAGCTTACAAAAGATATATCAATAAAGCTTTTGAGTGAACAGATTTAGCTAGAGCTCCCCCTAAGCATGTGCACTGAATGAAATTCAACAATTTTGGCCTAAAATGCCAAATTGCACATTTTCAAGACAACCACGGAGCTCTCCCTAAATCTCAACAATCGTGAGGTGCAAAACAAGTGTGTGAACAGATAACACGTGATGCATATGACAAAAATTTCAACTAAGACAGTAAGATCAAGAGAAAATGGTTCTGTGCAGCTAAATCCGGAGCTTCCGGATCCAGAATCCGGAACTTCCGGATTTGTCTGTACAGATTAGAACAGAACAAGCATCACCACATATAATTCACACTTACATTCATCAAGTCTTAAATAAAGCATAAAACAAGGTTCAGCACACACAGTAGCACACATTACATAAATTCTCAAGTCCATAAGAGCTAAAACGAGATTTATTACAGGGCATGTGGCATACCACACCCAAATCCGGAACCTCCGGATTTGGAAATCCGGAACCTCCGGATTTGCCTGGGCAGATAGGCTGAGAGTAACAAATTCTTCTCCGTCGAGGCTTTAATCTTCCTTTTTCTCCCCCTTTGTCATCCATCACCAAGAAGGGGCAAGGGGAGTCAGATCTGCAAGCTTCTACTCCTCATCCTCATCATTTTCACCACGGTTGAGCCCACTACCTCCCGCTTCAGAAGTTCCAAGATTTTGTCCAAAAACCCAAGAAGCAAAATCAGTACCAACAGAGGTGTTTGGGTCAATGGGAGGCTGCTGAGGAATGTGTTGGGCAGCAGAGGGATCCACATGGGCAGGATTAACATGAGATATCCCATGTCCATAAATTTGCCCCCAATAGTCTTCTTGTTGATACTTAGCATTGAGTTGCTCCAAATTTTCTGGCTCACTTTCTTGTCCTTCGGAACCAGTGGAAGAGGGTGGATCTTGAGGCAAATGAGCTTCTTGCATTTTCTTCAATCTCAAAGTATCTTTCTTTCTCCTTTGTCTCTCCTTGTGAACCACATCATGGGTGGATTTGCACATCCCAAACAGCATATTGAACATTTTTCGCATTGGAGAGGGAGGCTTTTCCCAATCCATCCCCCTTGAGCCACTACGCCTTGACTGAGGATGAGAGGGAGCACGTAAGGTACTAGGATCATGAATAGGAGCATGTGAGACAGCACCTTGATCATCTTGGACAGCAGCTAGATTTGCATATTCAGCTAGAGTACGTCCAGGATGAAAGTCCTTCTTGATCTTCAATGCGGTGTGTGTATAGTCACACTCAAACTTCTTGTTAGTAACAGTGTCAATCATGAGCATGATATATGGAGCAAAACCACAGCTCTTTTGAGGTGACTCCGCAATGGCCTTGATCTCCTCCCAAACATAGTCAAAAACACTAAATTCCGGCTCATTTGGACACATAGCTTTTAGCAAATTCTTCAAATAAGCGGATATGTTGTGAGGATCACCTTCTCTTGGGGCAAGAGTCTTCCTAAAGAACCTATTGAGATAACCATAGAAAGGGATCAATCCTTTAGGACCTCCAAATTCCCACTCTCTTCCTGGCATATACATAAACTTCATATCTCTCTTGGGAAGATGTGTGGCTATGTGAATTTTCATTCGATCATGATCAGATTTCCCAAATCCAAGCAACCTAGCAAAGTTATTGTAGTTGATCTTATACCACTTTCCTTCGGTCATCCAATGAACCCACCTCATATCATTGATTGTTTCAAAGTAACAAGTGGCAAAGAATTGAGCAATAATCTCATTGTTCCAATCATATTGGAATCCCATTAACTTGTACACATGCTTGGCCTTACATGCCTCTATGACTTCATTAAAGATTGGGTCATTCATATCCTCATAGACCTTCCAATTCACAAATTGAGAGCGTGCGATGCTAAATTTCTTGTTGAAGATGGCACTCTCATAGAAGTCTTGATGAAATTTGGTTTGGAAGCGGTACTCTATGTTTCTCCCTCTTTTAACTTTCAAGGGATTTTTCCCTCTTTCAGTTCTGACCTTTTCAGTCATGCCAAGAACGGTGTAATCAACCTTGCGATAGTCATGAGGCACAACGGGTCTTCTCATCACAAGTCCTGTCACAAGCATAGGTTGACCCGTCTCCTCCTCCTCTTCTTCTTCCTCTTGCCCTTTACCTTTATCATCACCATTTCCACTGCTAACACCATGACCACTACTGCTGCTGCTGCCTCTCATATCTCTTCCACTCCTTTTTACACCATGACTAGGAGGGGTCAATTTATAATTCTCATCACTTTCCTCCCCATCATCACTAGAGGTGTCATTGCCACTTTCTTCTTCTTCAATCTCTGCTGCTGCTGATGGCTCATCAATATAGAGTGTTCCTCTACGCTCTTGTCTCATTGTTGCCGCTCTTGTTCTTCCAAGTGGAATATTTGGAGTTTTTGTTCTTCTTGAAAAAATAAATCTGTCATCATTGTCTGGAGACCCTGTGAACACATAAGTACACAAGAATTCATGCCAAGATGGAATTGAGCGATATGGACAAGTGAAGTTGAGAGATATCAGCAGATGACGTGCTCTCTGTGTAAATCCGGAGCTTCCGAGTTCCAGAAACCGGAAACTCCGGGTTTGTACAGGGACGCATCCAAATAGAGCAGAACAGAGAGATTGAGACATATATCATAAGATATGAAACATTGAACTTGATCCATGAACAATAGCAGAGAAATATTAGATGGAGGATCACAAAACAGGGGGTCATTGCAAAAACCGGAACCTCCGCATAAGGAATCCGGAGCTTCCGAGTTCTGCAGAGAAACCCTAGTTCATGTTCCCACAAAGCTGGCCATGGAAACTTGAATCCAACATATGCAGTAGCATCTAGGGTGTAAATGTAGATGTCCTACCAGAGGAATCGAAGAGATCAACCCTAGATAAAGAGATCGGGAGAAAACGGTGATTTTGTACCTTGACTCATGGTGGGATGAGTTTCAAAACAGATCCGGAGGAGAGACTCGGAATCTCCGGATAGGAACCACCAAGAATCACTCTTCAATCCTTGAACACATAGGCCAAGCCCCCAAATCGCCACGAAATCGCCTCTCCCAAACAGTACAATATCGGACTTGAGGGCAGGAGAGAGAATGAGGACTGAAAGGTTAAGTCACGGGCGAAACAGGAATATACCCGTTGAAATCCGGAACCTCCGGTTTGGGAACCCGGAACCTCCGGTTTTGCTTTAAACCTTGGGTATTTGTCTGAACTAGCTTGACTCATGAGGATTTGATCCAAGGAATATATATGTGTTCCATATTACTTAGATATCCATGGGGATTTGGAACAGATATGCTCAGAGGAGACATTAGATATCTTCTGCCTTCATCCATCAAAAACCGGAGCTTCTGGTTTGTGAATCCGGAACCTCCGGGTTTGAACTGAACTTCATAATATTGACGCTATTCAGTGTTTTGAGAGAAAGGATAGGATCCAGAAACTTAGATTATCCATTTAGATTAGGATCCTTAGGTCTGATTTGATTCTTTTGAGGATTTTGGGAGAAGATAGAATTTCCAACCAATAGCCCTTGAGATAGGATTTGAATAGTTCCTATGGACTTGAGAGAGTCTAGTCATTTGTGGTTAGCCATCAATCTGACTCAGCATATCTGGTGCAAAAATCTGGTGTATCCATTTAGATTAGGATCCTTAGGTCTGATTTGATTCTTTTGAGGATTTTGGGAGAAGATAGAATTTCCAACCAATAGCCCTTGAGATAGGATTTGAATAGTTCCTATGGACTTGAGAGAGTCTAGTCATTTGTGGTTAGCCATCAATCAATCAGGGTTAACCATAACCACAATATGACTTGACATGGTCACAAAGACCAAAAACCAAAGGTTTTTCAAAAAGCACACAACCTAGCATACTAGTTATATTTTGAAACACTATCCTATATCACTCAGACATGCAGCAATTCCTGGTCAAGCACCTTCATTAGCATATTTAGCTCATACCTCACGAGATTCAAAGCTACTTGACACTCAGTCAATTTAAATGAAGGTATCAACCAAATATCTAAAGGCACACCAAGGACTTGAAATTGCTTCATGCAAAAACATGCACACACTAGCATATACAGGGCCTAGATGCATAAGGTAAAAGACATATGGATTGAAGAATTCATACCTTAGCCCTAGAACAAGAGTTCTTCACTTAGAAGAAAAAAAGGCACATTTATCTTTTATAAGATATTTATTTAAGCTCGAATACTATCTCCATTAGATGCCTATCAAGCTCTCAAGTTGATTTAATGGTCATTGTAAATGCAGCAAACATATCGCAATGTTGCTTCTTTGAGAAGAAAACATTTGAGCAAATGACATAAAAGTTTGCTACACACATGAAAGCTTGACAAAGGAGTTAGTAGCCAGGACACAAAATATAAGACAAGCTCCCCCTTAATATGTGCATCAAGGATTTGAATCTTGAGACATGCACTTGGTTCAGTTAGGACCTAGGGAGCTCATTTCATATTTTGTCCTAGTAACATAATCATGCCATGATGAAATTTAGTTGAGAAATTCCTTACAATTACTTTCCTTGGATAATCATGCCATGTTTATACAATCAGGATAAACCAGAGTGATGCTTGTGACAACAGGTCCACTTCAATCAGTCAGAAAAATTCCGCTGACCCTTTTGACTCTTTTCTAGATGGACATTATCATATATGACCTGCAGTCATTATAAACACGAGAACTTCCAGAGGAAGTGGTCAAGAGCATCGAATGGCATGAAAACAAAATTATTACTTGACTTGACAAAGAGAACTATCTAGTTGTTGTATATGATTAGCACAGAGCATGTTCATATACAGTCAGCTAGATAACCAGGAGCAAGGTACTTGTTATCAAGGATGCATTGAGGAAGAGAATGAGTCATCAATTTTCACTTGACACTTTTTCTTAAATAGACATGAAGTTCTTCACTTGAGCCAAAGATAGAATATAAAGTTCTTCTCAAGTATGCCAAGCTCCAATGCACCAACAGGTACCTGCTAATATCTTTTTAAGCACACTTTGATACCCAACCCATGTTGGGTCCATTAGAGTTAGTCAACAAGGTCTTAGGTATCCAAATGGCTTTTGTGCTAGCCTTAGATGAGTGAGTCAGAAAGCACAAGAGTCATTCAGGTTCTTTCTAAGCTTCTTAGAATCATTAAAAATGGACTTGAGCTTAGGAGAGTTACCATTTGGGCAATCCTTACCAAGATGACCCTTTTGTCGACATTCATAGCAAATCTTATGCTTGATGTTGCTTGTTGACTTAGTATCTTGACTTCTGACAGCAGCACCTCTCATATATTTTTCTTGAGCCTTCAAGAAACTTCTATCTAGCTTGAAGTGTTGCTGCATGTCCAAAACCGGAACCTCCGGTTTGCATAATCCGGAGCTTCCGGATTTGCTAGGCAGCGCCTTGGACTTGCTTGGACACGTTCCAATCTTGTGTCCCTTTTCGTAACAGCTAAAGCATCTTCTCTTAGAAAGGCTTCTTTGTCTCTTCGAGAGTGCTGGCTTGTCTTCTGTCTTCATTGGACACATAGAAGCGAAGTGTCCCATCTTTGAGCATTCGAAGCACTTGATGTGATCATGTGACTTCTTCTTGTTGTCATGCTTCTGCTTTGTGATGGACTTGACAGGATGGTTGCAGGAGCTTTGCAAAGTTGATCCCTTCTCAAGCTTCTTCACCATGACATCACGGTTATCTTGAGAAGGTTGTGCAAAGCTCTTGCCCTTTAGTTTACACAAGTCCATCTTGAGCTTCTCGACCTCTAGCTTCAGATTATCATTCTCTTGTGCAATGAGGTCATCATTTGACTCTACAAGAACTTGATCATACCATGAAGGTTTTACTTGCGAGCCGCAAGGGTTAGCACAAGATAAATCAATTTTAGCTAGTGAGCAAGAATACTTGTGCAATTGAGGTTCTAAGGATTTTACCGAAGTAACCATAACCTCGTGAGCCACTTCAAGCATGGTATGTGACTCCACAAGCTTCTCATGAGAACACTCTAGTTCTTGGTGAGTTGCTTGCAAGTTCATATACTTGTTAGAGAGCTCTTCAAGTTGAGCCTTGAGCTTTTGGTTGGCCTCTTCCAATGGTGCTACACATGCAAGAGAGTTAGAAGCACAAGTATATTCTTTTTCTAGGTTTTCATACTTACTAACCAAGGAGGCATGTGAATCCTTGAGCTCTTCATAAACCTTGGTTAAAGCTTTGTGCTTGTCAACCTTTTGACTTTCATTCTTCTTGGTTGACTTCTTCTTGCTTATGGACACAAGACATAGATTTACTTCATCACCAGAGCTTGAGTTCCTTGTAGAGATTGACTCCTTACTTGGCCTGCATTGAAGATCATCCTTGACGGTGAAGTCACTGCTAAAACCGGAACCTCCGGTTATGGAAACCGGAACCTCCGGTTTCTCTGTGCTAGTAGAGCTGGACGAAGTTCTCTGATCTTCAAGCTGAGTAAGCGGAGTCACTTGAGGCTCAGTAGAGATTGGTGATGTTGAACACTCCTCAAGTGATCTAGCATCTATTTGCTCCTTGCTATCACATTTGGGCTTGGCATACAATTTTTTAAGTAGAGCCCAAATGCGATGTGCATCACCATGTATCTTCTTCTTCTTCTTAAAAATCATGTCTTGGAGTTCTGTGCTAAGAAGACTCATCATGAAGTTAGTAATTTGGGCATTTAGTTGAAGGCATTTTCCCACTTCTTCGGTTAGCTCGGATTTGTGCCAATCGAAGTTTGTAGGGACGATGCTCTCAACTAAAATACGCTCAGCAGTAGGACCATTGTCCTTTATAGCATTCAGAATATGAGCGGACCATGAAGCGTAATTTGAGCCATCAATGGCGAGTGACTCAAACGATACCTCACCCGATGACGACATCTTTTCTCACGGCGGTTAAGCTTTGATGTGAGTCCAAGCTCTGATACCAATTGAAAGGATCTTGATGTCGCCTAGAGGGGGGTGAATAGGCGTAACCTGAAAATGTCGCCACTTAAAACAAATTTATCAGCGACTTTCGGAGTCTCCGGAAAAATCTCCGGAGTCTCCGAATATGGAAACTCAATCCTTAAGCAGCGGAATGTATATCTGCCACAGAAACCGGAACTTCCGGTTTCCAAAACCGGAACCTCCGGTTTTGGCTTGGGCAGTCAGAACCCCCAAACCTATGAGTTGCAAACTGGGCTCGAGATCAATCCAGATAAGAGTGTATGCTCATAGGATGTATCTTAGCAGGTTCACAAAGCACCTGCACTGCACAAACACTAACACCCGAATAGATCAACCAAAATCACAAGATCAAACTATGAATGTGAAAAGAATGGGAGAAAAGAATGGGAGAAAAGTTTACGATGGCAGAGATGTTGTAACGTCCCGGAACATCAAGCCATGGCAGAGATGTTGTAACGTCCCAGAAAATCGAAAACCTAAAATCACGCGTTTAAAATCTTTTCCGATGAAATCTCGAAAGTCCAAATCTATCTAAATCCGTTTCCAGTTTCCAAAGTTCAAACCCCCGTTCCTTCCAAAAATCCGTTCCCGTCGTTTCCAAATTCGAACATCCGTTCATCCGAAATCTGTTCCCGTCCTCCCAAATTTCCGTCCGTTCCTTCCCGCGATCCGCGCGTCGCGCGCCTGCTCCCGACCGCACGCGTGACCGACCGCCGCCGCGAATTCCGGCTTTTCCCTTTCCCTTTTTCCTTTTTCTCCTTTTTCCTAATTTCCTTTCCTATTTTCCTTTTTCTTTCTTTTTCCTTTTTCTCTCCTTTCTTTTTCCCTTCTCCTTTCTTCCTCCTTCCTCCCGCGCCCTCCTCCCCTTTCCTGCTCAGCCCCGAGCGCCGCCCTCTCCTGGCGCGCCGCGCCCGCTCTGCTCCTCCCGGTGCTCGCCAAGCCGCCTCCCTGC
>CM014278.1:67294396-67318296 GCA_004135705.1 Alloteropsis semialata | reverse complement strand
AGGAGCAGCAGCAGGGTGCAGTGCAGGACATTTATTCGACCTGCACCTAGCAGTCAGTATTATGCGTGTACGCATGATGGATTAACGTACCTAGCACCGGCCTGTTTGGTTAATTAGAGTTCTAACTGTTTGGTTAATTAGAGTTCTAAAAGCGCTAAAGGGAATTTTTCTTGCATGGAGTACTAAATGAAGTCTATTTGCAAAACCCAGCCACGGATAAGTGTAACTTTTCGAGATGAATCTAATGAGCTACAGTAATCCATGATTTGCTACAGTAATGCTACAGTAACCATCTCTCTAAACGTGCGGTCAAAGGTCTCATTAGATTCGTCTCGCGAATTAGCATAGGGGTTGTGGAGGTAGTTTTGTAAACTGCCTTTATTTAATACCCCTAATTAGTGGTCAGAGTTGTAAATAGTACTACTAATTTTTATAACTTCTGGATCCAAACAGGGCCGGTGAGCCAGCAATGCAAAATTAAACACTTGAATGCACGATCAAATGTACCTGTGTTATACATGCTTGCAATTCATTGCCACTGACAGCACTGATCCCTTGTACTGCCTATTTACCTGCTTGTACCTCAGAACACGGTAACAATAGTCAATTCCTCATCTGCTCACATTCATGGATTGCTAGCCATGAACAATTTATGCCTCTCCTTTTTCTTCCTTAGATAAACGCCGTGTTTCGTAGGGGTGAAAAAAAATTTCACAAAAGGAATCTTTTATGCATAAAGTACTAAATGAAGTCTATTTGCAAAACCTTTTCACAGATGAGTGTAACTTTGCGCATCGAATCTAATGAACATAATTAATCCATGATTTGCTACAGTATTGCTACAGTACCATCCTCGAATCATACGGTCAAATGCCTCATTAGATTCGTCTCGAAAATTTACCTAGGGTTGTGGAGGTAGTTTTGTAAACTGACTTTATTTAATACCTCTAATTAGTAGTCAAAGATGCATTTAATACCCCGAAAAAATTTACCACAATCTATACAAGTTGGCATGCATATATACACAAATATGCTTCTCGTCTCATGCTCACTCTCACCGAAAGGAAGAGGAAAAAGAAATCAAACCAGGCATGGACTCCGGACGTACCAAATGACAGAGATTTCTACGGCGGCGGCAGAGCAGCCGTAAGTCCTGTAGCAGTAACAAACACATGGAAATTTCCTTTCGATGCAATTGATGGACATCTCCGTGCTAACCAACGAACACACCACCACTCAAGTGAATGTGAATCAGGCCGACGCGTGCGTCGCCTGGTCCATGGCCATCTCTAGCTGGCGGAGGGAGAGGGAGGAGGGCATGGAGAAGGCGTTCACCATGCCCATGGCGCCGACCTTGTTGTGGCCGTCCCAGCCGATGTGCCCGACGTGCTGCACGTCTGTCGGGTACCCGATCACCAGCTCCCGCTCCTCCTCCTCTTCGTCGTCGTCGTCACCGGCGAACATCAGAGACAGGCTCTTGATCCCCTTCATGAGCCTGGACACCCCGGCCGCTACAAGCCCCGGCGATGCCGGCGTCTCCGCGGCGGCCTTCTCCTTCGCCACGGTCTCGCCGCTTGCCGCGCCTTCTTCTGAACCTGCTGCTGCTGCTGCTGAATTATTATTTTATTCCCGGCACAGTTCTTCTGTCAGTACACATGAACATAATTGAAACTGACGATCATGTTGCTCGTGATCATCTGTCAATCAAGAACTTACTCTGGGCCGTGGCAGTGGTCGTGGTGGAGGTGGGAGAGGGGTCGTTCTGCGGCTTCTTCTCGCTGGGGTCGGCGACGGAGACGGCGGACTGCGACATGCAGCCCATGGAGAAGGGGAAGACAGCGAAGCGGTCGCCGCCGCCGGAGCTGCCTCGGCGGTCCTTCATGTGTTATAGGGGAGAGGAGAGGCCGAGAGGAAGCAAAGACAAGGCAAGGAGGAGGCAGACGCTGCAGGAGCAAGTGGTGGGGGAATAAGGCCGAGGCCGGCGTCTCTCCTCTCCTTGGCTTGTTGTGTTGTGTTATACGGATGGCAGATGGTTGGGCCTCCCGTCGTGTCCGGGCTTGTGTTTTTGGCTTTGCTCCCAAGGATGCATGATTGACAGTTTATATAGCCACAGGGGCCATGATCAAAATTTAAAACTGGGCCGGGAAAGGCAACGTTTGGTGGGAGAGACCAGAGAGAGAAAGACACAAAGTGGTTGCTGCCTATGGCTATGCTACTGTAGAGAGAGAAACCGTGTGTCTGTGTGTGAGAGAGATTGTGAGATTGGCATGCATGATATCATCAATCTCGATCCAGATGATCTCTGTACTTGGCAGTTGGCACTAGGAATTGATCGATCTTATTGCTGCTACTGCTGCTGCTGTTCCTGGATATGATGCTACCAACAAGACATTTGATCTGCATATTCGATTGCATGCCTCCTTGTGTTGGCTGGACACTGTTATTGTGCATAATTTCTTTCTAAACGAGGGTATGTACAACAATATCTGATGGACGAAATTAAAGGCATTGGTCAGCTCCAGATAAAGCAGGAGGGGATTTGCTTAATCGGTCAACAGCGATTAACCGGTTTGACCGACCGACAGAGGAAAGGAAAGAGATGGTTGGGTTAGGTCAGGCGCCATCATAGCATTTGCCTGCACCTCCTTTCCCTTTGTGGTTTCTGCATCCATGCATCTTGTTGCTTCATTTCCCGGTGTTGTTTCCTCTGCAGACATATGCACTTTTGGATGGACAGTTGGCGCCTCTGCTCATCAAGTGCATTCTTTGATCCATCCACGTGGACTGCTTGCATCTTTAATTAGAGTCATGAAAATGAATAACTGGTTATGAGCGAGATGGCAGTCTGTCATGTACTTGTAATTTGAGTAGTTCCTAGTGAGATCTAGCTGATGCTGAAAACACAAACACCATTATTAAAGTCATGAGTCATCTGCTCTAGGGTCAATTCCATATCTCTCAAGCTTCAGCTGCACACGCTTTTTTGTAGATTTAGCTGAGGTTCATGGGTCTCTTCTCCAACCACCTGTTGTATGCATGTATATGTTTCCCAATCCCATTCCATTGGTGCAAGAAAAAGGAGGCAGGCAGATAAAGAGAGTGAGAAAGGGATTGCTCGCAGCTACTCCTTAGATATATTAACCAAATCTAATCCAGCAGCAAACCTGTCCGTCAAGTGAACGAGAAAAGAAATATGAAAAATGGCCACGCGCATGAAACCCTTTTGCTTTCGATCTTCAGTTTCATATTCTTATCGAGATTCTGGGCTGAGGTTGGGTCATACTGGATGCCTGTGCTCCTCCAACCACCTGCCGGCCGCCTCCAATTTGCTCTCTCAGAAACAAAAACAAGGGAAACCTTTTATTCGAGAAAGGGATGGCTCGCATGTACTTAAACCAAAACCGATTGCACGAACCCATCAAGGAAACTGAAAAGAAGCTTCTTTTTTGCTCCTGTTATTCTCTCTTGCCTTACAGACCAAGCCAAGGCATCACGGCCATTTGGCTTGGAGCCCAGTCCTGGATCAGGGCAGGCCAAAAGCTAGCTCTCACACTAGACTAGAGACCCATATGCATATGTGATATGTGCGTGCACGCTGCAGCTTCACTTGGCTTCGCTTCACTTCACTCCACACCTGCAGGCAGGACAGCAGCTTGCCCGTGGCTTGGCTTGCTTGCATCAGCTGCCACTCACTGCAACTGCAAGAATGGGGATGGACAGTGGCGGCAAGGCATGCGCTGCAGAGCAGGTGCAGGGCTGGGTGCAGCGACCAACCGCTTCCAATTCCGGGAGCGAATTGAAGGGGATGGGCGTTGATTTCTGGAGTGAGGTGCAAGCGATTCTGCCTGCGCGGAAAGGAAAGGAGACCCTGCCCTGCTCCATCGCGAGGCCTGTGGCCTGCAGGCTGCAGCAAGGAAAGGAAAGGAAAGGAAGCGCCGAAGCGACGATGGTTGTTGGGTGGAGGTGGGTGCGGCGGGCACGTCGACAGTCATCCATGCTGATGCCGACTGTCACTATATGCATTAGCATTTACAGACGACTAGAGTATTATCGTATTGCTGGCTCTTTCCTACAAGTTTACTAATAAATACTGACTGATTGAATGATGCTTAGTGCGTACTGATACTGACAGATACATACACACCAACATTTCGCAGCTGCAGAGTTGGATCAAGTCGTTTTAGTATATTCAGAGTGGTACCAGAAGTGAAGTGGGCATGCCATAGAAGCACGCATGATGCATGTGGGTCGATATACAAACGAGCCACAGCAGGCACTAGAAAATCAGGCACGCGCTTGAACAAGGAAAGGAAGGAATCGTCGGTTAGGATCCGCCGGCAGGACAAGGTGAAACCTTCATTTGGGATTTTGGGTTGGGCACAAAGATCATGAGATACTCCTAGGCGACAAGCAGAGGGGCTGTACTTGTACGTGCACCTGATCTGATCTGATCACGCGGTTACTGACAGACAGACAGTCTACGGCAACGGATCGCGCAGATGGCGGCAGGCCAGATACGCATCGCCGGCCAGACGGCCTGATGGATGGGGTGTTGCCCTGCTATCCTGATGGAGCTACGGGACGAGGAAGCCAACAAGGGTGTCGTGGAATCACGAGGCTTTGGGTTGGGCCCCTCTTTGCTTTGCTGCCCCCGACCGACCAGCCGCCGTAGCCACCGTCCAAGGACAGGACACGCACACACACGACGAGAGCACAGCACGGACGAGCTCAGCCTGCCACGGAGGCATCGCGTAATAATTTCCTTCCGGGCAACTTCCCTACACGGAAAATCGCTCAGCCCGGCCCACGAAGTTGGCAGGCTACAAATAATTGATCGATCGACCACGGCCCAGCCCGTAGGAGAGGACGAACAATCGCGCTGCGGCCCACAACACACGCGGCCGAAGACAACCGCGATGCAGCCCAGCCCAATTGGCATCGCGACGAATGGCCGTCGTCTCGGCGAGAACTCATCTGTTCCCCGCCGCCATGCCATTGCCGCTGTCATGCTGCCAGCTGCCACAGTCGTCCAATTGCGCCACTCATTCAGCTGCGACCCGTCTCGTCATTCAACCATGACAGCCGTAGTCCGTACGCAGGTGGCAGGTAAGATAGATACGCAACAATGCAATGTCAATGTTCCAAAATCGGAGAGTTCCTTGTCATCTTCAGGACGACTGACTCCACACACCATACTGCCCTGCCGCTGCCGGGTTGCTTTTGCAATCTCCCATAGCTAGCACCTCTAGGCCTTGATTTGGTCCGTCACGAGCTAGCTCCTCCTCATCTGCCACAGGCCACCGCCCATCCAACCCAATTTCTATGCATCGTTATCACCAAAGTTGTTGCCTTTTTCCTTTTCGTATTTGTGTTCGCGTTGCCGAATCTCCTCCTCACCGAAACCACTCGTTCCAATGGCGGCGCCCGAGCCGGAGGTGATCCGTGACAAGGCGGCCATGCGCGCGTGGTCGCGCCGCCGCCGCGCCGAGGGCAAGGCCGTCGCGCTCGTCCCCACCATGGGCTTCCTCCACGACGGTCACCTATCGCTCGTCTCCGCGGCGGCGGCCTCGTCCACCGGCCCCGTCGCCGTAGTCGTCTCCATCTACGTCAACCCCAGCCAGTTCGCGCCCACCGAGGACCTCGCCACCTACCCCGCCGACCTCGCCGGGGACATCCGCAAGCTCGCCGCCACCGGCGCCGTCGCCGCAGTCTTCTGCCCCCCGGACCTCTACGTCCGCGCCGCCGCCGGCCGCACCGACGCCGCCGAGCCCGGGGGCTCGGTTTCCTGCCTCGAGGAGGACGCCCGTGGGTGTGGGCACGAGTCGTGGATTCGGGTCGAGCGGCTGGAGAAGAGGCTGTGCGGGAGCAGCAGGCCCGTCTTCTTCCGCGGCGTCGCCACCGTCGTCGCCAAGCTGTTCAACATCGTCGAGCCGGACATCGCCGTCTTCGGGAAGAAGGATTATCAGCAGTGGTGCATCATCCGCCGGATGGTAACTAGTACTTTGACATCGCCACACTCTGACACTTTGTTATGTGCAGGCTGCAGAGAAAGACTGTCACACTAACTAATGATGAGGAGGCCATCCAGTTTATTATAATTTTATTAAAAAAAGACTAAAAGATTAGGCAATCCTTAAACTACTCAGCAACAACAAGAAGTAAAATTAGGCTCAAGTTGTGAGCTTGTTGCTACCAGCTTCGATGCTGCTTCATTTCAAAATTTCAACTGTACGACTTCTTTGAATCAGAGAAACTTTTAGTTGTTTTCTGCTACTAAGACAAGCCCTTGCTGTCTTCAGGTCCGGGATCTTGATTTTGCCATAGAGATAATTGGCTCGGAAATAGTGCGAGAGGCTGATGGTCTTGCAATGAGCTCTCGCAACGTACACCTATCACACGAGGAAAGGCAGAAGGTTTGTTTTACTGAAACTGACATTGTTTCAGCGGTGACTTTTTTTTTTTAAACTGTTGTGTGATATAGCACTCACCAGAAGACAGAGGAAGTTAGTTCGAGAATCTAGCGTTTATGTTAAACACTTGCTGCATACCATATATACTACTTTTGTATCAACTGCTAATGATTGGACCTACTTGTTGAACAAACTTGAGTCCAGTTTTTGTTGCTTTGGCTAATCTGTAGCAACTTTTCTAGAGTAGGCATTGTGCAAACTATACTCATTCTTCAGAAGTGTTCAATACTTCAACCATTGCACAGTGAATTAAGTCGGAGTAGTGACTTGCCTCTACTATTTTCCTTCAATTTTGCTTCTCTTCCACTTTGTACTGACTTGCCTCTATTGGAATCAGTTTATAGGATAACTCCATAGGACTAGTTCAGCTAGAGAGAATGGTACCTAATGCTGCAAATGCAGATATATGGTGATTTTTTCCATAGCATTGTAGGGGATTTAATATAAACTTCATGGAAGAAGCCGTTGATTTTAAACCTGTTAATTCCTTATCATTATGCCGCTCCTTCACTTGTACCACGCTAAAGATCAAAACACGATGGTAGTTTTATGTGTTCAATTGTTAGACAAACAGTATGGAAGTGCTATGCATGTCTTGTTTTATTTATTTTTTCTTTTTGCTGCATTTTAATTACTTGATGGAGGTACGAACTTGTTCACTACTTCATCCTACTTTTGTCAACATCTCGCTTTCTCCGTGATAAACCTGGCTTTTAATAGTGATGATTTCTGCTGTAGGCGTTATCCATTAGTAGATCACTGGCGAATGCTAGAACCGCTGCTCTGAATGGAAACAATCATAGCCAAGAAATAAAAGATCAAATAGTGCAGACACTTACTGAAGCTGGCGGTCAGGTTGACTATGTTGAGGTAATGTTCTTGGCTTTTCCTTAGCTGCTATAGTAATCTGTGCTGCTCCTCTGTTCTTAGTCTGTCATGTCATCGTGATTTCTTATTACTAATTTTGTGTAGCTAGTGATGCTAATTTTCTCCAGGAATACCTTTAAATTTTTCATGCTACAACTGTAACGGCCGTACATAGAGTCTTTAGCATGGAACTACAAAATTCAGAAATCCATTTATTATTTCTACCAATCGGCAATCGCTGAATGGGACAATGAGTGTTTCGTTTTTGGCTATTTTGATAAAAGCGTCATGGCATCTCTATTCGAGACTTTGTTTATGGACCTTTGATGTGAACACAGATTGTGGAGCAAGAAAGCTTGGTGGCTTTGGAGAGGATGGATCGGCCTGCGGTGATTTGTGTCGCCGCATGGTTTGGCAAGGTCAGACTGATTGACAATATCGAGATCCAGACACCATGCTGATGGTCCATGGAGGAGAGGATTTGTTATATTGCCTTGAAGGCGCTACGTTCATTGAGGCCGGCTTCTTGTTCTGCACTGATGCGCGTGCTAATTGCTTCAGTCCATAACTAGCTGACTGGAGTAGAGTCTCTTACCACCCTGAACCATTGTTATGCTGTACACCATTTAATCATATGAAGTAATAGAATAGAGAGCCGATACGAGTGTGTTATCGTATTTCCTTTCCAGTTTGTGCTGAGCCATGCTCAATCCCTGATGAGTTGTATCAAGTGCGAAGGCACGGAAAAAAAATATCAGAAGGCACGACCGCACGAGAACCAGTCGGAGGAGGCCAATTGCCCCTGACAAACTGAATACTCTAAATTGCCCCGTGACACCTGACAGACTGAATACTGATACCGTGATACGAATGCAGCTAGTGAGCACATGAAAAAAAAAGGGTATTCGCATCGCCGCGACGACGGCGAGCATTTGGACAACATGACGGCTAAAAAAAAAACGTTCTAATTAATCGACTATTTCGAGGTTGAGCACCATCATCTGAAAGGGTACAGCACCAACCACTGCTGATTGCCCTGCCGCCGAGCTGACCAAGACCAAACGCGGACCAATATCTAGAGTCATTGACATGTGGGCCACTGACTTTCAACGCCTCCTTCTGTCCGCAACGGCTAAGTTCATGCAGAGGCCTGTAAGTTTCGATGGATCTGAACAGCTGTGACTACACCAGATTGACTGCAGACTTTGACAATTCCCTGGAAAGCCAGCTCCGGAAGACCAACCAACCAACCATGCAAACAAGCAACCCAGATATGGAATAGAGCAACACCAGATGACAAAGGTCAGATGTAATTCAAAATTCACTGGTGATATTGACGACTCAAAATTCACTGGTGATATTGACGACTCTTCGACATCAATGCCGAGCAACAAGTTACAACCTCAGGTAGGACAACACATCATCATCCATGCAAGCTAGAGCTATATACACATGACAGGTTAAGGTGAAGTGCCAACTTTTTTTTTTTTTGAGAGCAAATCAAGCAGAAGCACATCTTTCTCAGCCAGCAGCAGCTCAAATCCATCCAACTACTATAAATGAAGAATCTCAAGTTTCCCCTCTCCTCTCCTCTCCTCTCCCCCCTCTCTAATGTACATTCTGGTATTAAAAATGCTTTTACACCTTACAGATCAAAATTGTGCACCGATAACAGCTAACCACTTCGTTACAGGTTCTGGCTTCTTGGCAACCAACACTGTCAGACAGCACTCAGCCGGAATATTCCCCTGCCAAAGTAGACTCGCACAAAAGCTGCACGCCATGCACGAAGCTAGAAGGGCACATGCAGTTATGCCAACAGGCAACAGCTACATGAAAATGTATGAAACATCCCAGCATAACGAGCTACACAACTTGTAGCAGGAGCGCTAGCAGATAACAGCAGAGTTTTTCTTTGATGTTTCAGCTTCAGAGGATTGCCACTCAGCTATCTAATATGGGATGACATATGGTAATGCAATGACATCAGCAGGGTCAATTTTCAGAGCCTGAGCCCAAACTTTGGGTGCTCCATCAGCCTCAGCCTCTGAATTAGTCTTCCTTGATTGGGAGCTACCTTGGTTGAACAGCCAGTCCTCACCTTCATGCTCAGGCCATTCCGTCATTTGAGGTGCTTCAGGAATGGTGTATATCTGGCTAAGATACTTGCAGTCGGGGTGAGGCGACTTTCTAGAAGGTGCACCATTTTGATAAGCAGACATGGGATCCATTGAAGATTTCTGAGCCTGTTGGTTGCCATTAACCTTCTCTTCCTTCTTGTGGAGCCTTTCAGCCTTTTCAATAATTATTACGGCTTCTGGCTTCACAGAAGAGAGTGGCGCGGCTACATGAGATGCTGTACCATTCTCCACACGATTGTTGGGGAGGGCTGGTCTGGGCAACTTTGTAGGCCGCATATCATGAACGTCTGTACATCATCAGAAGTCTTATAATATAAAACACCATAAAAAACAAGATAATGGTGTTCAACAAGACTACATAATGCTCGTAAGTGGGAAAAAAAAAGATAAGCTAGTAACTCACTTTGTAAGTAACCATTCGTCTCATGATTCTTTCGCTTCTTCTCCTCAGCCACAATAGACTTTCCATCAACTGTTCGCTGCTTCTCCTCAGATTTTCCATCGACTGTTAGGGCAAAAGGAGGGACTGAGGGCTTCAACTGAAGACTCTCTATTGGATAATTTATGTTGTCTCTTAGCTGCTCTTTGTGATTATGTTCTGCTTTCTCCTTCTCTTTGTGATTATGTTCTGCTTTCTCCTTCTTTGCCTCTTTCTCCTTTTTCTTCTCTTTGTGTTTATCTTTCTCTTTTCTTTTCTTTTTTTCATGCCGATCACTCTTCTTGTCCTCTTTCTTGGCAACATCAGGTGCCCCATCTCTAACCTTCTCCATCCTTTCAGCTCTTCCATCTGCAGCTTTGTCCACAGGGGGAGGTTTTGACATAACCAGTTTCTGATCAGTTGGACTATTAGCCTGCAGCAGCCTTCCAACTTGTTCCTTTTCCTTCCAGATAGCAGGTGAAAGGGCTCCCAAATCAGGTTTATTAGCAGCATCAGGTTTATTAGTAGAGACAGAAAGGTTTTCAGGTGGCCGCACCATTCCATTTGGTCTTCGTATTGTGATGTTTGGGCTCGGTATAGTTGACCTAGGTGCTCTATCCATCCCCACTGCTGCGCTTGATGTTGATGGACTACCAAATCTCTGCATGGATGCTGCTGTGTTCTCCATTGGCCTGCCAACCTTGCCATTTCCTTTCTGTACAGTATTAGTATGATTTGGAAGCAAGGGAGAGGTAGTGCCAACTTCTTTCTTAGCAACATCTTTGTTTGCAGTGTCAATTCTCTTCTGAACCAGTATGCTAATATTACTAATCCGCTGCCCAATTCCCTCTTTTCTGGGAGTGGCTTCAGTATTGGAGGGAGGCCTTCCAACTCTGACTCTTTCCTCCATCGTAGGTGCTGGTGTAAAACCAGCAGCAGTTCTTTGAGCTGATGTGGTGAAGTTTTCAGAATGCCGTAACGATGTCCCATTCTTTTGTTGATTGACGTTCTGTTGTCCCAATCCCTCATTTTTCCTTGAAGTGTTACTAGAGTGAACATGCATTTTATTAACTGAAGATCTTTCATTCTCAGTTGCAGGTGGTGCACTGAAGCCTCCACGACTTCTATCATTTGAAACAGCATAATTTTCAATAGGTCGACTTGCCGCCGCTCTCTCTTCTGGTATCTTTCTGACCAAATCCTCCCTGGATTTAATATCCTTGGTATCTTCAGATTTCCTGCTGCTCTCTCCAACCTTCTGATCATGAAGAGTTTCGTCATGCCTTTCAGTTCCTTCTACTGATTCCCTGCTTTTATCTTTGCTCTTGTCTTTTTTCTTATCTTTGTGTTTTTCTTTTCGATCTTTCTTATCTTTGTGCTTATCCTTACTCCTGTCTTTATCCTTCTTTTCTTTACCTTCTTTTCTATCTTTGTCCTTCTTGTCCTTCTTATGCTTCTTATCTTTGTGTTTCTCCTGAAATGTTACCAAGTAAATGTCAAGCACACAATAGCAAGCTAATGAATAAAAAAAAAGGCCAGGAGCATAGCAATAGTGAAATGCAGTCCAAATTTGAAATCAACCATTAATCATTGACTAGATTATCCAAATTGATAAACGGTGACCTTTTAAGATAAACAGGGAAATTAAAACTCCATGAAAAACAGGTACATGACTACTACAGGTCACAGCACAGAAGCATACTGAACGACTAGCAACTTTGTTAACTGAGTCATACTAGTTTGCTTCCAGAGTTCTCAGCCCACGGATTTGTACTGGATATGTTACTTTCGTATTCATGCTAAAAAAAATGCTGAAGTATAGCTTATATGGATCACTGAACTACACTGGTACACTAATAGTATTTTTACCCTACTATACATGCAAGACATGTTACTTTTGAACCCACTTCTCAAAAATTGCAAATAAATAGCAAGCTTCCTGACCCAACATAGCACTTCATGCACTCTCAAGTCATGTCTTCAATACTAACACAGTAAGTTAAGCTCTATTTGCTTTAAAATATGGAGTTAATAATCAAGTTGGCAATGAAACCACTTACTTTTTGTAAAGTTGCATTCATATTCACAGAATGATTAAACAGGTAATGAAGATATGATTGACATTATTTAACAAAGAAAACTAGTGATCAGCTAAAATGTCTGAAGCATCATACTTTTAAATTTGTGTGAGAGAAGGCAAGTTTTATATAGCAGATGAAGTAGACGTTTGAAACTCTGGAATGGATTATAGTGCAAACACTGACAAAAATCTACAGCAACAGCTCATCATAGCACATAAAATGAACATGATCGAAAGAACATCTTATAACGACCAGAGCCCTAAAGCCAGGACTTCTCCATCTTAGTGAGCGCTACAGGCCTACAATGTTTACAATCCATGGTATTGTTGTGTACTGGTATGTCTGCATTTTATTACCCTGTTCAACTGGAGTGCTATATAGGGGGTAATTTTGCATTCTCAAGCTTTTAAAACATAGTATTGGACACTAGGCAGTCCAAACTGTATTATTCTGTACCATGTTTCTACTTTGTCCATCTTAATGCAATCAGAACACCAACATAAATAAATCACGACGTTTAAAACACATACAGCAAGGACAAAACCAGATGGAAAAGCTTCTGTCTGGTATGTATACATAACTTGAGTCACTAAGAACAACGATATTACGCCTATAATTCAATAAATCCCATAAACTGTACCAACTGAGCAGCATACAGTTACAATTGTAATACGGCACCATGTTAAGTTTCATGGTGCCCTGTCTGTGATTTATAAGAGGGCACATGACAAGTTCAAAAGAGAAAGGGTACTGATTAAACATGTAAAGCATAGGCCATCATGTTATTATACAGTGACAATACAACACAAAAAGACTAGTGATGTAACTCTTCACCTGGCCTTGAACTATAGTTGAAAATGTAAAGACACGAGGTGGTGTGCTGTCTATGATGGGTGGTCAGCAGCTACCAGCACTAACATCTAACAGGTCAGTTTTGCAATCATGGGAATGATATTACGTCACTGTTTCCCAAAGTGTGTTTCATTGGCATGATAACTTTGCTAAAATCTACTCAACAACAACAATAGCCTTTTGTCCCAAGCAAGTTGGGGTAGGCTAGAGGTGAAACCCAATAAACAGAGGTCAAGGTTCAGGCACATTGATAGCTAGTCTCCAAGCGCTCCTATCGAAAGCTGTTTCTTGGGAATATTCCACTCCTTTAGATCTCTTTTCACCGACTCGTCCCAAGTCAGTTTGGGTCGACCTCTACCCCTCTTTACATTATCGATCCGCCTTAGAACTCCAATACGCACAGCTGCTTCAGGAGGCCTCCGTTGGACATGACCAAACCATCTCAGCCGATGTTGGGTCAACTTCTCCTCAATTGGTGCCACTCCCACCTTCTCACGTATATCTTCATTCCGGACTCTATCCCTTCTTGTGTGTCCGCAACAATTGAGGAGAAGTTTTACTGACCCCTTCAAATTCGTTGGTCAAAGCCTCAATCAACAACCAGAAAGACCATCACAAACCAGTACTTTTACGTTGATTCACCTGGATGAAACGTCCATCTTTGCCTCAGGTGCATCCCTAGTTATGCAGTTCACGTAAACAAGGAATCTTTTGAGGAAAGTATTGAATAATGATTCCACAAAACTAACGCGTTCCAAGTCCCTCCAAATCACTGAAACAAGCGCAAAAAGATTCCCCAGATAACGTCTTGCGCATCCTGTAATTCCTAACACAGCTGAAGTTTCTCACACGGATACCCTAACCAACTTGCCCTAGCTCTGGATGCTATTTAGGAAAAGAATAGATCAGCAAAACTAACGCTTTCCTAGTTTCTGCGAATCATCAAACCAACTGAAAAGAATCTCCAAAATAATGCCTTGCTCACTGCTAAAGTTTCCAACACAGAGACCGTAACCGACTTGCCCTACCTCTGGACTCTCTTTAGGGAAATGAATGAATATTGAAACAGCAAAACTAGGGCTTTCCTGATTTCCGCCAATCACCAAACCAACTGAGAAAGAATCTCCAGAAATAACGCCTTGCGCATCCTGTAACGCCTAACACTGCTAAAGTTCCCCACACAGAGACCCTAACCAACTTGCCCTAGCTCTGGATGCTCTTTAGAGAAATGAATGAATATTGAAACGGCAAAGCTAACGTTTTCCTAGCTTACGCCAATCCCCAAAACCAACTGAAAAGAATCTCCAAAATAACACTTTGTGAATCCTGTAACGCCTAAAAGTGCTAAATTTTCCCGCACAGAGGGAACCAAACGAAAAGAATCTCCAAAAATAACGCCTCGCGCATCCTGTAACGCCTAACACTGCTAAGGTTTCCAACACAGAGACCCATACCAAATTGCTGTAGCTCTGGACGCTCTTTAGGAAAACAATGAATATAGATTCAGCAAAACTAACGCTTTCCCAGTTTGGCCCAATCACCGGAGAAACCGAAAAGGATCCCCCCAAGCATATAACGCCTTGTGGATCCTGTAACGCAGGTGAACTCAGCTGCGGGGACTCAGGACACTGCTAAAAATTTCTCACACAAGGACCCTAACCAAATTGCCCTAAGTTTCTATTCTGCCAATAAACTGTGAAACCAAAATTATCTGCAACAAATCCTAATGCAGCAAAGTCCCACTATGAGTTAGTCAGTTGTAGGAGCCCGGCGACCCCGACAGGGCGATCGATCAGTGAACGAGCAAACCAATCTAGGGGCGGGGGCGGGGGGTGTTCCACCTTGTCGAGCTGCTGAAGGTTGGAGGCTAGCTGGGCGTCGGGGCGCGGGGTCTTCTCATATCCTGGTGGCGGAAACGGGAAGCAGCGAGACATGGCACGGCCGCCTCGGGCCCCGGATCACCCACCGCCACCACCTCCTGGACGGCCGCTGCTCCCCGGCCTCAAGCACAGGCTGTCCTGCCGCAGGCGCAGGCGCAGGCGCTGGTGCTGGTGCTGGTGCCGCCGCCGCCTCACTCCTGGCGCGCCAGGGTCCAGCACAAGCATGCCCTCCGGCCACTCATCCCCCGCCGCCGCAGCCGGAATCGCGGGGATCTGGGCCCCGAATTCCCCTCCGCGCCGGGGGGATCCGAGGATCCAATCCAATCCGGCCCCCCGCGACGGGAATCGAATCGGGGCGGCCGCAAGCGTTTATGCCGTCGCGATCTCCCTTACTTTTTAGTTTTCGTTTGCTCGTCGGCCGCTGTCTGGCGTCGCGTCGGAGTAGGGTTGAGGGGGGCAGGGAGGGGGAGGAGGAGAGGAGGATTGGGGCACTCCACCGCGAGAGGAGGAGGGGAGGAAGAGGGGAACGGGGGAGGAAACCGGAGAGAGGACACCGGGGTGGGCCTTATATAGCCGGGGAAGGGGCCGGACCCACAAACAGCTGCCGGTCTGCTTTTGTTTCCCGGCTTTGCTTGGGCTGCGCAGCCCAAACAAACATATGGTCCTGTTATTTCCGGTTTTGTTCTATTTTTCCCCTTCCGTCATGTACTCATGTCATGTGTCGACCAATTGTTAGGCTAGCCCTTGTTACTTTGATTGATGCAAATGCAAAGCATCTCCTCCTGTCATCCAATTTTCTTAAGCCTGCTATGTGTTGCTTGGTCATAAAAATTATCTTGAGCTGTAGGATAAGAGTACAATGTAGCCATGAAAAGAGTTTGCTTCGAACTAAGACGCGCAAGAAGGGATGAAGAAAAGAAAACTTATTAATCAACAATAATGAATAATTATGAATAAGAGCCTTTCTGGAAATTGCATCATCAATATGATTAACTCGACATACGCGCGCATGTGACATGGTACGTTCTTTATTGGTTACTACAAATGTGGTATAATAGATTCACCATTTGTGAATGGTTAATCGCCGGTATGTTATTTATTTGTCACAAATGGGAATGGTGAATGTGTTATACCACATTTATATGCTCTGTTTTGCCTTCCCATTTAGGATGCGTAATATCTTGGCTACTAGACCTTCAATCCAATAGCTTTAGTTCGAGGAACGGAAGCTTCTTGCTTTGCAGGATCACTGGCACCCACTCACTCTTGCGTGTATCTAGAGCTATGGCTATCACAGATTTTTTTTTTTGGCCCCCCTCTATCTCGTTTAGATAATTAGATGTTGTCTTTCGATTTCTATGCAGCCAGAGATCACTTAAGTTGGGTGCATCTTGACAAAAGTAGTGGTACTGCGAGAAAACGAATGAGCATGGTGTTAGTGGAGGATGCAGCAAGTGTGTGTGAAGGTGACACGCTTTTGGTGTTGAACTCTGTACTTTCGGGTACGGTTCAAAGCAGAGCTTTCAGAGCGCATTGAACACGTGTGTTATTGGCTCGGCTGGATTGGAGGGAGGGGCACTGGCCTGGCCTACCACGGATCCGAGTTGTAACCAACACAATCATCGTGTTCATTCACTCGGAGATTTTGGTGTGTCAGGCTCGTAAAAAGTTTTGGTTAGAGGAGTCATAAGTAGTCGCTCTCCTACCAGACAAGGGGCGTATGTAGCCAGTTACTCAACAGCTGGCAAGCTCGTTTAGGCAGCATTTTGTTACTGTGTTCGGACAACACGCATGATACTGTATTTAGCAGCCAGAAATATCCATGTCTTTAAGGGCCTGTTTAGTTCGGTGAGAAAGTTCGCGAAATTTACTGAAGCAATTCTAAATCGAAGATTAAAAGGACTAAACATAATCTAATTATAAAACTAAATACACGGATGGACGGAAAATCACGAGACGAATCTATTAAGTCTAATTAATCTATCATTAGAGATTGTTTACTGTAGCACGATGTTATCTAATCATGGCCAAATTAGGCTCATTAGATTCGTCTCGCAAAGTTACCCGGGGGTTATGGAATGAGTTTTGTCATTAATCCACGTTTAACACCCTTAATTAGTGTCCTAACATTTGATGTGACAAGTTTGCAAACTTAGTTTGCAAACTAAACAGGGTCTAAACAGTAGTGTAGTTTTTTCATCAGCCTGATACGACCATGTTAATCCCCACTGCCGAGTTGTTTCGGCACAGATTTTGTGTTGCTGCTCTACTCTGGCGGACAGGAAATGAGAGAGATTGCTAAAGGAAGCTTTGTGTTCCGTGTCTTCATTCGGGTCAACAGTACTCTTCACTGACTCGGTGACTGTGGAGCTACTACTGAGGCTCTGTTTTAGGGCCTGTTCAGTTCGAAAAAAAAGTTGTCAAAACGTCACATCCAACTATTTATTAAAAGGAATCTTTCATGCATGGAGTACTAAACGTGTGTTAATGACAAAACCCATTCCATAACCCCTAGGTAACTTTTCGAGACGAATCTAATGAGCCTAATTTGGCCATGATTAGACAACGTCGTGCTACAGTAAACAATCTCTAATGATGGATTAATTAGGCTTAATAGATTCGTCTCGCGATTTCCCGTCCAACCGTGTATTTAGTTTTATAATTAGATCATGTTTAGTCCTCCTAATCTTTGATTTACAATTGCTACAGTAAACGATAACTTTCAATCTACCCAACTAGACACCCCCTTTAGTTGAGGAAAGTATCACAACTTTTCGCTATTTATCCGTCACATCAAATACTGGGACACTAATTAAAGGTATTAAACGTGGATTAATGATAAAATCCATTCCATAACTCCCGCGTAACTTCGCGAGACAAATCTAATGAGTCTAATTAGGCTATGATTAGACAATGTCGTGCTACAGTAAATAATCTCTAATAACGGATTAATTAGGCTTAATAGATTCGTCTCGCGATTTTTCGTCCATCCGTGTAATTAGTTTTATAATTAGATCATATTTAGTCTTCCTAATCTTTGATTTAAAATTGCTACAGTAAACATGCCATTGAGTAGGAGTGCAGTACACGTGAATTGATGAATCGGCGAGTACTAGCCGACTGGGTAGCACTAGGGCAGTAGGGCTTTATGGCCCGACAGGCAACTTCCAGTATCAACTTTGGCCAGGGCCAGCCGGCCAGGGAGACTCGACGGCAGGCCAGGCCAGCTCAGAAACACGACGGAGCAAGGCACGGCACAGCCTTTGCCTTTTCCCTCTCTCCCGCCGCGCGTGTCAGCTCGCCTCGTGCATCCATTTTCCCAGCCTGAGCTGCTGAGCATCTGCCAGCGAGGCTTCTCGGCCATGTGATTCGCCGTCCGCCCTGCCTCCTCCCTGGCTGGCTCCCTCGCCCGTCTGCCCTTGCTTTTTTCCTTCCCCGGCTCAGGCTGCCACAGCCAAATACTAGACGGCCGTTGGCCGTTGCTCGCATCGCAATGCAAGCCCGTGCTGCCGGGCAGGGCATAGTTGACTCGTGAGCCGCTTGCTGCCCGCCACTGCCGGCGCCGTGCGAAGCATATGCATTGCCCGGCCGCAGCACACACACCAGACACCACAGGGCAGGCAAGGCAAGGTCGCAAGATGAACGACTGTCAGAACAAAACAGAGCAGGAGGGGCGGTTCCGCACGTGAGCGAGCCCGGCGGCAGTCAGGTCCGTCGTACCATGCTTTTACTACATCGGTCGGGTTTAGATACCCCTCCATTTTGCATTCTGAGACGTACACTTTTTTCTCTCTATACATGTGATTCAATACGTTCATTTTGCATTCTTATTTTGCATTCTGGTTATCTAAACACCCCCGCCATCCGTGTCACCGTGTCAGGGGCTTCCGGCTTTCCCCGGGCCAAAGCTTTCCGGCGCCCACGCCCTGCCGCACCAGTGTCAGTCACCCCCGGGCCCCAGTCCAGTCCGTTTGCTGCGAGCTGCACGTCCGGTCCGGGGCAACCACATCAAAACTGTCAGGTCAACGTCAAGTCCGCTTACTGCACCGGCCAGCTAATATCTCGAAACTACTATTATAACCGTGTTCGGATGCCTCCGGACAAAAAAAAATTGTCCTTGCATGCATGTGAAACCTATTTACAAAATCTTTTTAGAGATGAGTGCAACTTTGCGTGACGAATCTAACGAGTCTAATTAATCAAACATTAGCTACAGTAATGCTACAGTAACCATCCTTAAATCATATGATCAAAGGCCTTATTAAATTCGTCTCGTGAATTTGCCAGAGGGTTGTAGAAGTAGTTTTGTAATCTGACTTTATTTAATACCTCTAATTAGTGGTCAAAATAGGGTGCAAAAAATTTATCCCCCCATCTGGACACAGCCATTACAACAACCGGGCATACATGCTCAGCAACCCATCGCTCGTCCCATATCACTGCAACATGGTAACATGGTCATACAAAACAAAACTGTTTCTTTTTTTTTTGTTGGAGATGTTCATCTTGTTATTTACATAAATATGGAACAACCAAAAGGAAAAAAGGAAGGGGAGAAAAGAAATCAAGATCTACGAATAATATATACATTTTCCTCTACTGCCGCCACTTATTTCAGTCCAGCGTATACAGCAAGAAGCTGCGAGTATCAAGAACGCAAGAATCGTATGAATGTTCAATCTGTTAATCCTGTCTCGGTCAGAAGAAGTTGACCTGCCGGATGGGTGCTAGTGAATGGTTCTCCAACATGCTCGGCTGTAAGGACAGCCCGAATGGAGAACCAGAAAATCCTGGCAACGAGGCCTGCCTGCAAAACAAGAGACAAACGTTCATTCACACAGATTATTGCATTCCTAGCTACAGCCACGAAAGAATTCGATCCCATTTCAAAAGACAACTGCTAAATGTGTCTGTCCATCTTTACCTATCAACCATATATGCATGTTGCCAGGATGGCATGGCTGGAACATCACCAATGGGGCGATCTGATGGTACCAGTGGCCAAAAACCTGCTACAGAGAAGCAGCCACTTTTGTGAACTTTACTGAAAATGACATCTAAATACTGGTGCTAAGCTGGTTTTTAATGCAACACGTGACAAATATTAAGTCATAAATATCAAGTTAACAAATGTGCTAACACACTTGACACTTTCACTGCTTGTTGTAGGTAAAAGTAGCAAACAATCTTACACTGTACAATACATACCAGACTTAACGGGGGGATTCTCAAATCCTGAGTAGAGTAGAATCTCCTGCGTGTCAAAATAGCAAATATCAGGATGACACACATTCATCGCACTCAAAAATCGTTTAGACGAACACTAATAACATCTCACCTCTTCTGTACGTTGTGGAACATGGTTAGGAAGGTCTGCAAATCGACAGGAGAGATGTAAATTAGCATGCCACAACTGCCAAGATGATAAAGCTAGCAATGATGGGAGAAGGGTTGCAGATCCATCTCTAAACCATTCAAGACGATAAATTCTATTTTTTAACCTTGCTATGCTACTCCAACAAATATCAAACTAATGGATTAAAACCATGGACAAATTTTATTGGAAAAACATCCACGCACCTGTTCCAGGAAAACTTGGCTTTAGACTGAGAGTTAGATCAAGGAAACAGTCATCAGGTTCTGTGCTGAAATCCCACAAGTTCAGTTCCAATCTTGGATGTGCTTCTGTTATAGTTTAAAAGGATCTTAGTCTAAATATACTTGTCTTGCAAAAAGTTGACATGTCATGGACTAGATTTGTAGAAGACTCACTAGGTTCATCTGTTTTTGCATGAGAAGCATCATGGACAGGTCTTGGTACCAAGTTGCACACCTAGAAAACTCTCGAGTCAGGCACACTCCAAATGGAATGAAATTTAACAATGACAATTGACAACTCAACGAGTAAGTTGGTACATTAAAGAAGGGATGTTGTAATGCTTGCTCAGCAGTTGGCCTCCTTCGTGGATCCCAGGAGCAAAGTCGCTATCAAAACAAAGTAAAAGGTAAAAAGGGTACCATGTTAATATTAAGAATTGCCATTGGTCAAATAATAGAAATCAATAAATCTTGATTTATCCACAGCATCAAATGTGGGGAATTACTACTTAAAAAACCCATAATTTGTTTCATAACCAAACAACACAGAAGAGAAGTTTGCCGATGTACCTGAATTAAGTCAATTGCTTCCAACGAAGCGTTAGGAATGAGTTCCCATAAATTTCTTGGAGGAATCTGTCAGAAAGGAAAATAATCAGCTGCATTGAAAAGATTTAATTCAATGAGCCCAGATGGAACTCAATTTCACCTGAAAAAACTTAAAGCTACTTGAACGAGGCAGGTTCATTCCCTCTGGCCAGATAGTACAATCTGGGGTCCCAAGCACATTGCATATTTTGTAAAGCTGGTCTGTCTCACTGTGATAAAATATAATGAAAAAACCATGTAAAACCACACAACATCAATGGAATAATAATAGCAAACGACGTCTGAATGTTCTTTTACAAAAGGCTCAACTAGACAGAAGAAATTTTAGGTGCAAATTTAATTAACTTGAGCTTCAACTGTATGATCATTCAAGGCTACTAGCCTAAATAGAAAAATGCAAAGCAGAACATGAGCCAAAGAACGAATAACGAGGAAAGCACAATTCCAAAATAGTTGCAGATGAAATTGTAGAGTGAAATTTCCTAGCTAGCAGCGAGCCATACATATTCATTAAGACAGATATGAAATGACTTGTGTGTTAAAAGTTCATTCAGCAGTACTAGATAGGTGATTATTACTGAAAATAAAACATGATAGTATGCAAAAGTTGACATCAGCAGAACTAAACGGTTGCCACATATGTGATAAGATAGATACTGCTAGAATAAATACATAATACCTAGTACAGATAACTGCTGAAGCAATACAGTGATAGTACACAAAAGATGAGCACTATAATATTACCTCTCACCAGGAAAAAGTGGGGACAACGTAAACAGCTCAGCCAAAATCGCACCAACAGCCCACATGTCTGTGAAAAGTGTACAAATGGTCATGAGGGGAAGCTAATAACACAACTAAATAAAATTGTTATGCATTTCCAGAAAAAGAACATCATATCGTTTGCTCTTGTTGAGGTGGAATTATGCTCTGTTTGATATAATCAAATAACTAAGACGTTATGAGGCATGGCAAACTAAAGGTATCCTTTCTAGTGATCTTTTGCAAACTAAAGGTTTGCAAAGTAAGATAAATCCCTTTCTAGTGATCTTTTGCAGCATAAAGGTATCCTTTACATCCATTATACATAGTGGATTTGAAAAAGAGCAAGCTATACAGAACAAGAAAATGAAAAGTTAGTAGAACACCAAAAGGCAGGACAAGGGAAAAAGCAAATCACCAATAGCAGGTGTGTAAACTGATGACTGTAGCAGAACCTCAGGAGCCCGATACCTAATGGATAAAGATAATCTTGAAGTGTTAGTCGCATATTCAATAGATATAAATAAAAAGAACAGGTTCAAATTGTGTATGCAAACTCACCATCTGGTAGAAACATAATCAGTGTAGGGAGGATTGGAAGATACTTCTCTTGCCAAACCAAAGTCAGCAATTTTGACAACACCATTTGTCACCAACAAATTCTCTAAGCAAATAGAAAAACTCCAATTATTTTTAACAGGAACAGAGACAGCATAATCCCAATGTAATATCGACAAGACATATTACCAGGTTTCAAATCACGGTGGAAATATCCATTATTATGCATATAGGAAAGGCCTTGCAGTATTTGGACCATAAAATTCCGTATATCCCCTTCAGAGAAAGCAACTTGCCTCTCTCTTATGACATCATACAAATTACATTCCTGAAAAGAAAAAACCAGCTGACACTTCAGGACCAGACAAACTATAGGAAAAAAAAATAGATGCAGGTAAGAAAAGCAGCTTAGAAAAATCAATGTTTCAGCTGACGTCTCACAGAATAAGCTATGGTGACACCGCAAACACAAAAAAATAGCAGTGGTTTACTCATTTCATGAAGAAGCATAGGTGAATTGAACGTTACGGTAAATCTAAGCCAACACGCATAGAGACGCAAACAAATGTTGGAGAATTGATACTGTGGTTAATCTAAGCCAATGTGCATATCTGGTAGGCACTAAATTGATAATTAAGGAAGTTCATGTCACTATTCTAATATAGTTCTGAAGGTGACCAGCACAACAACCTACATCTTGCCATCTTGGCAGTGTGCCTGTGCGGGAATACATGGTAAATTCTGTCTTCTTTGATATGAATAATATGGTAAGAAATATGCCAGAAGTAGCGAAGGACAAACCATGTGTTCAAAGATGAAGAACAGCTCATGGTTTTCCATCGTCACCTCCTTCAGCTTCACAATGTTAGGGTGAATTAGTTTCTGAAGAGCCTGCAGAAGGATGGTTCTCTGTTAAGGAAACAATGTCTTCGGAAAAACATATGTAATACATTTAGTACATATGAAACAAAATTGAAAATACCTTCACTTCTCGCAGGCTAACGCATTCTTCCCATTGGAAAAACTTTCTTTTCATTTTTTTAACAGCAACCTGAATGGATGTGAAGGAAGCAAGCTAGTCAACACAACAGGCCATACGACACCAGCTCAGTTTAATAAATGATCTTCAATGAAATGGGTAGAATGAGCTATGCTGATAGCACGACCATAAAATCGTGCATGCATGGTTGAGTACATAAACTCTTGGAAGAACAATGCTAGAAAGTTTTAATATGATATACAAAAGATGACAGCAAAATGCTTTAATAGGTGAGTCCTGGCACTTACAATTTCATTCGTTTCTACATTGTAAGCCATAAAGACATTCCCACAGGTTCCGTCACCTATTTCCCTTATTAATTTGTATCTGCAAGAAATAGGAAGTAACGTCAAAATTAATGCATGCCATCTAGCCTAGAAAGTGAAGATAATAATAATTACTGCTCACCTTTCCATGATTGTTAGCTTCACCAAAGAGCTTTGTCAAGAATCACTGAAAACAAACAGAACCCCGCAACATAGATCCCTCACCACCTTCGAAACTCATCGCAGTCACCTCAACATCAGGTCCACTTAAACACGGTTGCATCAGAAGAAGGAAGTTCCACTCAAGGGTATCGCAGCATGAATGATTAAGCATCATTATTTGCACAACCATCATGCTT
>CM014278.1:67286896-67289396 GCA_004135705.1 Alloteropsis semialata | reverse complement strand
AAAAACAAGGCAGTATTTTCTTTGGCAAAGGCACTGTTGGACATGCTCTTAGCAGCTAGTAATCACTTGCTTTCGCGCGGACAAGTTTGCTGTATCACGTGTAATCAGGTGTGGGGTTTAAGCAGTTACTTACTGTTGCTATCCTTTCTGTTCAGGGAAAATGGCTCCTGAGCGTCTCTTTGACGATATCTTCAAGGTCAGCAGGATGGATCCTGATGGTAAAAAGTTTGACAAAGGTAATTTCTGAGGGATTGCCAGGATTGCTCTCTGATATTTAATTTTCTAGGGCGGCGCCGCAAGATTATTGCTCCGTGTTTTAGCACTGTGTCATAATGTAGCCACAGTAGTTAGCGTGATGAAACTTTGAGCTGATGTTTCCTTTAAAGGAATTCCTTGCATTGCTTATATTGCTCACCTTATTGTACAGTTTCCATACCTCAACATTCAAGATTCTGTTAGAGGGGAAAAAGGAGGTTATGGCAAATTTATGATTTCATTTAGGTAGAGAAGCAATGAAATTGCAATGTAAATGCTAGCGCGGGTAGTTTCCTTTTATACCTGTAAGTTTTGTCAGGTTATTTGTTGCACCATGTGCTCATTGTGTGACAGGAGCTGGTATGAATTATATTCCCAGTTTAAACCCTGCACTTCCTGCTGTTGGATTTAAGCTTCTTCTTCTTAAACAATGCCTAAATATTAATTGTTCTCATCCTGAAAATTTCCTGCCTTCTTCTACCCCTAATATGTTCTTGTTGGATATACAATTAAAGTTTAAAGGCGCACTCTGCACTGAAATAATATGCTTCCATTTGTTGGCAATTATATGAATGCTATATATGAGTTTGTTGAGTTCCATATCCATTTCATGCATATATTGCGTCTTTCTAATGTTATATTGTTACTGTCGATAGTTTATAGTTAACTTCTCTCCCATGAGGTTATTTTTTAAAATCTTTTTGATAGTACTGGTTAAATTACTATGCTCACTTGTTCAGTCTTGTTCTAATAGTTCTTTCTCATGTATATGTACAGTTTCTCGCGTGGAAGCTCACAGCGTGCATCCTGGCATCTATATGCAGTTAGATGTTGCTGTAGAGGTTTATCCTATGCGTGTTGGCGAAGAATTTAAAATGGTTCTAGCCAGTACTCTGAATTTGGATGGCACTCCAGATACTGGCTACTTCACACAGGTGAGTACATAGCTATTTTATGAAATTTGCATCATCCAGCTAGGCTTTTAATTGTATTGGCTTGATGCAATGGAGTTAAGAATGCATGAGTTAAGAATGCATGTGTTCATATGCTGGACCCCTCGGCCGGCGCGGACTCTGGGCCAGGCGCGGACCTGGGCCCCATCTCGGCCGGACGTTGGGCCAGGCGCGGACATGGGCCCCGTCTTGGCGCGGACGTTGGGCCAGAAGCGGACATCGGGCCAGGCGCGGACGTCGGGCCAGGCGCGGACCTGGTTCTGCCGGGCACCGGCTCGGGCCTGCGCCCTTCGCCCAAGCACGGTGGACAGGATCGTGCTGCTCCAGATCAAACAGCGACGGTGATGGGAGACGCTACGTCGAACAGTACGCCGGAGTACACTGCTGCACGCATCGACGACCTCTTCACCAAGCCTGCAACGCCTCTGCTACACACAAAACCGGTACATAATCGACGACAAAAGCGCACATTCAATATGACGGCTCCTAGGCGAAGCGCTAGACTAGCAAACCGACCTTCTATGCCATCCATGCAGCGAGCACAGCAAAATTTACTTCGCAAACTTGGCCTCCAGGTTGAAGAATTGAAGCCGATCGAGGACGTGCTGAAGGAGTATGTCGGGGCCATCAAAGGGCCTCTCCCGGACTACATCATAGCGGCGCTTACTGCTCTACTCGACCTCGACGATGACGTGCAGGATCAGATGGTGGAGGCACTCCTACAGCACGCTGGGGACGGAGTGGCTGAACTGCAGGCTGAACAAGATGGGCTGCTGGGACGCGGCGCATGACAACCCCATCACTGAGTCTCCCAACTCTCAATGTATCCACGACATTGCATTTACTTCCACGCTCGTTATTGTCATCTGTGCCCTGCTGGCTGCGACCTTCGGGCACGACGACTTGGACCAAGCCCTGCTGGCTGCGACCTTCGGGCGACTTCCATGCGAACTAAACCTTGCCCTGCTGGCTGTGACCTTCGGGCCGACTCCTGTCAACTGGCACTACTAGCCTTGAACCATCTGTACCCCACCGCTAATGTCACCTGCGCGAGCTACCATCATCATCACCATGACAAAAGGCAACTTTAATATAATCAACTGGAACGTGCGCGGTCTAAACGCGGCCGCCCGTTGCCTGGCCGTACACGATTTGATTAAAGATACAATCTGCCATATAGCCTGCTTGCAAGAAACGAAGTTACAAAACATCGATGCAGCGCTTGCCAACTTCCTGGGGGCCTACAGGCTCAATCGCTTTGCATACAAACCGGCGCTAGGAACCAAAGGCGG
>CM014278.1:67260545-67285896 GCA_004135705.1 Alloteropsis semialata | reverse complement strand
TCTGATTATTATTTGGCGTCCTATTTTAGTACAAAATCTTGCTCGTTGACCATGACACCTGACAATAACTGATCCGTGCAAAACTAGATGAAATCTTGGTCAACGTGGCCGTTGCCTATCTACGCATAGCGCACGGCTTGTTATACAGGAGAGCTGCCAACAGATTTACATCATTACATTACAAGTTCTGGTATAAGGTAAACTAACACAATCTAATACACGTACACGAAATACCGAGAACATGACACATAAATTTTCTCGGGGGTGTTTAAATCCTCAAAGTCACCAAAAGTTTTCACACTGACAACCGTGCCTCCTCTCACAAGACACTCTTCTCAGTGTCAAAACTTTTCACCAATTCACCGGATTTAAACACCCCCTCCTTTTTCGCTCCTCCATGGCTACAAAAAAAAAAACCATGGGCTGTTGCTGGACCCATTCTCTGACAGGGCCTTGGCTGGCCTCACGGACTTGGGCCTACTATTGGGCTGCTCGGACACGGTCTCACCGTGATGATTATTCAGAGCCTCCTCTATAAAACGCCGGGAGCAAGCAAACCCTTTTTTCTCCGCTCTAGTTTTCAGGCGCTCTCGTCTCCTCCGCGCACGCCGCCGGCGCCTGCCCTAGGGCTACACTACCAAGCTGCCCGATCGCCTCGCCGACGTGCTCCGTCTCCCGCCCGCCCCTTCGACGGTGAGCTCGTTGCGTCCCGACTCGTTTACAGCACGCCGCTACAGGTTCATCGAGCTGCCCGCCCGCTCCCTCGGACCTTCGCTGATTTTGTTTCTGCTAGGACGGGGATTCTGACGTGGGGTTAGGGCCGCCTGCTTTTTTTTTTTGGTGGATCATCGTTCACCTCCAGCCATGACCCATTTGAATAGATGCTTTATGTGCCGTTAGAGCATCTCCAATGATGCCTGCATACCACGTTCCCAAAAATGGGTTCGCAATTTCCCCGCCCGCCCAATCCCGTCAGCATCCCGAGCCAGAATTTTCATGGTGCTGGGAGAGAAAAAAACAAGGCAGTATTTTCTTTGGCAAAGGCACTGTTGGACATGCTCTTAGCAGCTAGTAATCACTTGCTTTCGCGCGGACAAGTTTGCTGTATCACGTGTAATCAGGTGTGGGGTTTAAGCAGTTACTTACTGTTGCTATCCTTTCTGTTCAGGGAAAATGGCTCCTGAGCGTCTCTTTGACGATATCTTCAAGGTCAGCAGGATGGATCCTGATGGTAAAAAGTTTGACAAAGGTAATTTCTGAGGGATTGCCAGGATTGCTCTCTGATATTTAATTTTCTAGGGCGGCGCCGCAAGATTATTGCTCCGTGTTTTAGCACTGTGTCATAATGTAGCCACAGTAGTTAGCGTGATGAAACTTTGAGCTGATGTTTCCTTTAAAGGAATTCCTTGCATTGCTTATATTGCTCACCTTATTGTACAGTTTCCATACCTCGACATTCAAGATTCTGTTAGAGGGGAAAAAGGAGGTTATGGCAAATTTATGATTTCATTTAGGTAGAGAAGCAATGAAATTGCAATGTAAATGCTAGCGCGGGTAGTTTCCTTTTATACCTGTAAGTTTTGTCAGGTTATTTGTTGCACCATGTGCTCATTGTGTGACAGGAGCTGGTATGAATTATATTCCCAGTTTAAACCCTGCACTTCCTGCTGTTGGATTTAAGCTTCTTCTTCTTAAACAATGCCTAAATATTAATTGTTCTCATCCTGAAAATTTCCTGCCTTCTTCTACCCCTAATATGTTCTTGTTGGATATACAATTAAAGTTTAAAGGCGCACTCTGCACTGAAATAATATGCTTCCATTTGTTGGCAATTATATGAATGCTATATATGAGTTTGTTGAGTTCCATATCCATTTCATGCATATATTGCGTCTTTCTAATGTTATATTGTTACTGTCGATAGTTTATAGTTAACTTCTCTCCCATGAGGTTATTTTTTAAAATCTTTTTGATAGTACTGGTTAAATTACTATGCTCACTTGTTCAGTCTTGTTCTAATAGTTCTTTCTCATGTATATGTACAGTTTCTCGCGTGGAAGCTCACAGCGTGCATCCTGGCATCTATATGCAGTTAGATGTTGCTGTAGAGGTTTATCCTATGCGTGTTGGCGAAGAATTTAAAATGGTTCTAGCCAGTACTCTGAATTTGGATGGCACTCCAGATACTGGCTACTTCACACAGGTGAGTACATAGCTATTTTATGAAATTTGCATCATCCAGCTAGGCTTTTAATTGTATTGGCTTGATGCAATGGAGTTAAGAATGCATATGTTCATATGATGTCTTTTATGCTTAGCCAATTGTATCTGTCTTGACGAGGCCATCTAGATATATAGAGCTCTAGGAATTAACATATACTGTCTACTTTCTCAGGCTGCCCAAGAAACTCTGGCTGACCAGTTTGACTATGTCATGCATGGGAAGATTTACAAAATCTCAGATTATGCTCCCCGAACCCCCCAAAAAGATGAAGGCACCTCCAAAAATGATGAAGACACCTCCAAAAAAGATGAAGATACTTCCTCCAAAAAAGATGAAGATACTTCCTCCAAAAAAGATGAAGACACCTCCTCCAAACATAATGAAGATACTTCCTTCAAAAATGATGAAGACACCTTGCCCAAACAAGATCCTAAACTGTATGGTTTTTCCACTTTTCCTTGAACTGAAAGCCACTAACACTAATAGTGTAGACGTGCATTTTTGTATGCCATTTCTTGCTACTACATATGATTTGTTAATCCCTCCCTTTTTATAAGGCATCTTTCATTTCATTAGGACAAGGCTTTGACCCATAATTACTCCATTAATATTTTATTTTATGTGATTAAACATTATAAATATTGTTGATTAATAGAATCTAATAATATCACTTCTGGGTAAATCAATAAAGTAACTCCCGCCCAAAGACTTGTCGTAACTGAACGAAACAAGCGTTGTAGTTTCAAAGGAGTAAGTATATATGTATGACAGCTCGCAAATCCTCAACCACCATTGATTTTTGAACTAAGAATAGAAGGATTCCCCCATTGTCTGAGCTTATTAAAGGACTTTCAACATGAAGAGGGCTTGGATAGATATCGCATCAATCATAATTTATCTGCACATTCTTTTCATTGGATGGTAGCAATTACTTGGATATATAGATATGGAAAACTCATTGAAGATCACTTCGTTTTTCTATTTCAAAGAAAGGGACCAAAACTAATTTAATTGATTTGTTTAAACCTTCAGATCAATGTAAAGTCAAGTCTTCTTTTGTATAGCCAGTTGATATTTTTTAAAATTAGCTATGTTTCTCATGCGCTTCTTTTGTTTTCCTTCCAGGGAGATTTTTGCATCATTCGGCGGCCTGCTGATGCTGCTCAGGGGTGACCCTACCATTGCTGAAAACTTCAAGCTGGATCAGAGGGTTTTCCTACTTATCCGCAAGGTGTAGAACTACTCCAGGAATGTGCTAGCTCCATAGTATTGTAATGCTGGTAGTTCACTTCAAGGCTATAGGTGTTTGGCCCTAGCTACTAGCTAGTAATATGTTGTTTTTTCCATGGTGCCTGTCCGGGATGGTGAAGTTTGTGATCTGGCAATAAATTCTGTTTACTCCATCATGGTCGATGCTATGTTCGTAGTTCGCGATGTGATGTAAGCCATGTAGACATATGGTTACTCTACCGGTTTATTGTTGTCGTCTAGAATTTTCTACTCTGGATCATGAACTGGTTTTATTTTGTAGGAATGCTTTTGTTTTATTTTGTTGAACTGGTTCCAACTCGATCTGGAGTAGCTAGAACTTTATTTGCAGGTCTCGTATGGTTCCTCGTTTCTGTGGATATATGGTGAAGTCGTCTGCGATCTGGTAATTAAAGAGAACTCGAGGAGACGACGGGTGCGGTGTTCACTGTACTTGGTCGCTCTCTAGTTGCTGAATTCTATCATAAGCTGCAAAATTGCATAGCTAAGCATCACTGTACTGCTCGTACCTGCTGGTTTATATATATTTGTTTCGATATAACCTGCCGTTTCTTCATGCATCCTTTTTGCATGTTGATGTATATCCTCCGTCTTCAGTTTGAAAGAAAGAATTGGTGGGGAGACATCGATCGAAGCACCAAATTAAATCCCTGCGAGACGACGCTCTTCTCGATCGATCTTCCTGCCAAAAATATATTATTATATTGGTACTGCATTCCATGCATGCATCCCGAGCCAGAATTTTCATGGTGTTGGGAGAGAAAAAAACAAGGCAGTATTTTCTTTAGCAAAGGCACTGTTGAACATGCTCTTAGCAGCTAGTAATCACTTGCTTTCGCGCGGACAAGTTTGCTGTATCACGTGTAATCAGGTGTGGGGTTTAAGCAGTTACTTACTGTTGCTATCCTTTCTGTTCAGGGAAAATGGCTCCTGAGCGTCTCTTTGACGATATCTTCAAGGTCAGCAGGATGGATCCTGATGGTAAAAAGTTTGACAAAGGTAATTTCTGAGGGATTGCCAGGATTGCTCTCTGATATTTAATTTTCTAGGGCGGCGCCGCAAGATTATTGCTCCGTGTTTTAGCACTGTGTCATAATGTAGCCACAGTAGTTAGCGTGATGAAACTTTGAGCTGATGTTTCCTTTAAAGGAATTCCTTGCATTGCTTATATTGCTCACCTTATTGTACAGTTTCCATACCTCAACATTCAAGATTCTGTTAGAGGGGAAAAAGGAGGTTATGGCAAATTTATGATTTCATTTAGGTAGAGAAGCAATGAAATTGCAATGTAAATGCTAGCGCGGGTAGTTTCCTTTTATACCTGTAAGTTTTGTCAGGTTATTTGTTGCACCATGTGCTCATTGTGTGACAGGAGCTGGTATGAATTATATTCCCAGTTTAAACCCTGCACTTCCTGCTGTTGGATTTAAGCTTCTTCTTCTTAAACAATGCCTAAATATTAATTGTTCTCATCCTGAAAATTTCCTGCCTTCTTCTACCCCTAATATGTTCTTGTTGGATATACAATTAAAGTTTAAAGGCGCACTCTGCACTGAAATAATATGCTTCCATTTGTTGGCAATTATATGAATGCTATATATGAGTTTGTTGAGTTCCATATCCATTTCATGCATATATTGCGTCTTTCTAATGTTATATTGTTACTGTCGATAGTTTATAGTTAACTTCTCTCCCATGAGGTTATTTTTTAAAATCTTTTTGATAGTACTGGTTAAATTACTATGCTCACTTGTTCAGTCTTGTTCTAATAGTTCTTTCTCATGTATATGTACAGTTTCTCGCGTGGAAGCTCACAGCGTGCATCCTGGCATCTATATGCAGTTAGATGTTGCTGTAGAGGTTTATCCTATGCGTGTTGGCGAAGAATTTAAAATGGTTCTAGCCAGTACTCTGAATTTGGATGGCACTCCAGATACTGGCTACTTCACACAGGTGAGTACATAGCTATTTTATGAAATTTGCATCATCCAGCTAGGCTTTTAATTGTATTGGCTTGATGCAATGGAGTTAAGAATGCATGTGTTCATATGATGTCTTTTATGCTTAGCCAAATGTATCTGTCCTGACGAGGCCATCTAGATAGAGCTCTAGGAATTAACATATACTGTCTACTTTCTCAGGCTGCCCAAGAAACTCTGGCTGACCAGTTTGACTATGTCATGCATGGGAAGATTTACAAAATCTCAGATTACGCTCCCCGAACCCCCCAAAAAGATGAAGGCACCTCCAAAAATGATGAAGACACCTCCAAAAAAAGATGAAGATACTTCCTCCAAAAAGATGAAGACACCACCTCCAAAAAAGATGAAGACACCTCCTCCAAACATGATGAAGATACTTCCTTCAAAAATGATGAAGACACCTTGCCCAAACAAGATCCTAAACTGTATGGTTTGCCACTTTTCCTTGAACTGAAAGCTAGTGAATAGTGTAGACGTGCATTTTTTGTATGCCATTTCTTGCTACTACATATGATTTAATTTGTTAACCCCTCCCTTTTTATAAGGCATCTTTCATTTCTTGCTGCTAGCTCGAGGGAAAACGAAGGCGGCTCCGAATGATCCGCCGCAAGTCTAGAATTTACAGTGGAGACTGATGACGATACATGTGTTTGTTTAATTTCACTTTTCTTGATGAGAAGAGAGAACCGGCCGGGAGCTTTAATTTTTTTGAACGTCGATAGTTGATAGTTTAGGACCGTGGCACTGTAATGACGTGCCAACTTGCATGGTTTTCCCCTCTTCTTTGTCCCCCATCAGTGGAGTAATGCTGAATTGATAAGCTGCAAGTTGCGTAGCTAACCATTATCATACTGCGCAGCTGGTGAATTTGTGTCGGTATCTTACTGTTTCTTTACTCCACCATTTTCTAGCCTGTTGTCATTATTCATGTGCCCACGTTTGATTTCATTTGAAATGTTCAGTACTCCATCATTTTGTGGCTTGTTGCCAACGTTTGATTTCATTTGAAATCTTCAGTTATCTATCAATGACTAGGTGACTGGATATGAATGGGATATAATCAGGTCAGATAACAGAAAACAAACGGAAGCACTTTATTTTCTTGATGAGATGGGTGATTACCGGGTGCTTTAATTTGCTGAATGTTGATAGTTTAGGTCTTCAGGACCGTGGCTTATAAATTATATTGACGTTCCAACCAACCAATGCTGAATTGAAAAGCTTCAAGTTGCGTAGCTAACCCACATTATCATACTGCGTAGCTTGCTGCCCTTCACGCGCCCCCTTTCATTTGAAACCTTTTCAGTTATTTATCTCCGAACGAGCTGATGCCTGATGGCCCTGGTAATCAGTAGTCACTCCGTAGTCTTGCTACGCCTCGGGCCCTCAGCCATGGCAATGCCGCCGCTTCTCACGCTCGTGCTGCTCGCTACCATGGCCACCGCGGCACCGCCGGCGGCGGGCGTAGTAGCATCTGCTGTCCCGGCGACCGCGCACTTCCTGGGCGTCAACTACGGCACGCTGGGTGACAACCTCCCGCCCCCGCACCGCGGGCTCCAGCTGGCGCGCTCCGCGGGGGCCGCCGCCGTCCGTTTCTACGACGCCAACGCCACCCTCCTGGCCGCGGCCGCCGCCTCGGGCCTCGTCTTCGTGCCCAGCGTCCCCAACGAGCTCATCCCGTCCCTCGCCGCCTCCCAGCGCGCCGCGGACGCCTGGGTCGCCGCCGCGCTGCTCCCGTTCCGCACCAGCCCCGGCCTCCGCTACCTTTTCGTCGGCAACGAGGTCCTCTCCGACCCCACCACCAAGTCCCGCTGGCCCCAGCTCGTCCCCGCCATGGCCAACGTCGAGCGCGCGCTGCGCCGCCACGGCCTCGGCCGCGTCAAGGTCAGCACCACGTTCAGCATGCACGACCTCGACCGCCAGAACGTCTTCCCGCCGTCCGCCGGCGTGTTCAGGCCGGACATCGCCGACGCCGTCATGCGCCCGCTGCTCGCCTTCCTCGACCGCACCGACTCCTACCTTTTCTTCGACGCCTACACCTACTTCACCTGGTCGGCGAACCACACCATTGTGCCGCTCCCCTACGCGCTGCTCGACCCGGTGCCGGGGTTCCAGTACCACGACCCGGGGACCGGGCTGTCGTACACCAACCTCCTCGACCAGATGCTCGACGCGGTGGTCGCCGCCGTGTGCCGCATCGGTCACTGCAGCGTCAAGCTGGCCCTGGCCGAGACCGGGTGGCCCACGGCCGGCGACCTGGACCAGTTCGGCGCCAACGTGAGGAACGCGGCCACGTACAACCGCAACCTGGCGCGGCACCTGGCGTCCGGCGCCGGCACGCCGCGGCGGCCCGGGATGCGCATGCCGGCGATGGTGTTCGCGCTGTTCAACGAGGACCTCAAGTGGGGGCCCGGCACGGAGCGGCACTGGGGCCTCTTCTACCCCAACGGCAGCGCGGTGTACGGGGTGGACCTCACGGGGCGCCGGCCACTGGCGTCGTACCCGCCGCTGCCGCCGGCGCTCAACGACGTCCCGTACCCGGGGCGCTTGTGGTGCGTGGTGAGGACGGACAAGGGGCCGGTGAACGAGACCGCGGTAAGGGAGCAGGTGGCGGCGGCGTGCGCGGACAAGGCCGGGCTGTGCGACCCCGTGCGGCCGGGCGGCGCGTGCTTCCTGCCGGACACGGTGACCGCGCATGCGAGCTACGTGTTCAGCGCACACTGGAACAGCTTCAGCGAGGACTACGGCGGCTGCTACTTCGGCGGCTTCGCCGTGGAGACCACCGTCGATCCGAGTGAGTACTACTTGGCTTCGGTTTTCACGCACTGTTCCCTTTATTTAGCCTTGGTGTCACGTGTCAGTAGGACATGCTCTTTGTTTATTTCATTTTTTTTATAAAAAAACTCCCATATTTCCAAGTGGTTTTGAACTTGGTCGTCCTTATTAGGATTCAAATTATAACTTTGCCTGGGAGAGGCCGAGGTTTAGCTGTAGAAAGTAATATTGATTGGTTGTTGATTGTCTCTTCCGTAGCATATAGTGCACAGTAGCTACTACTAGCTAGCATAGGCTAAAACGTTTTTGCACAATTTATGGAACTGGCCTCTACTCTTGAGTTGACTATGGTGTTCTTTTTTCAGGCCATGGACCATGTAGGTTTCCAAGCATTCTACTTAAATGAAGGGCCTCTGCATTCCATCTAGACTCATTCACTCACGGAGTCCTGAACTCCTGATCAAAGACTGAATGTTGCGTTCCATTTTATTTTCTGGATTGCCGCAGATTTATCGCATGTTCCTGTTTGTGTTTATCAGGACTGTTGGATCATTCCTGAGCAGCAGGATTTCATAGTGCTCTCTCTAGTAACAGTAATAAAGGATGAGAAGGGATAACTTCACAAACGAAAGTTTTGTCCGCCACAACTTTATCTGTGTCGTATTCCCATTTTCTTTTGCATAAACTTTTGTAAGGGGTGCGCACAACCAAAGATTCAAACTTTTCAATCTTTAGTCAGCGTTACAACTTGTAGAATGTTGTATTATTGGATTTATATTTGAAAGCACTTTAACATAATGCCAATTTCATATGGTCATGAACATTATAATATATGATGTATTAATGGTCAAAGTGTAACACTGGATATTGAAAAAGGAAGGAGCATTCGCAAAGTCAGTGTGAAATTATAAATAAATCAAATATTGTGGTGTTAAGAGTTCACATCGAAAGTGACGGCTATTTTTTTCAGTCGATCAAACGACCGTTATCGTTTACTGTCTTTTTATCTCTTCGGCACACAATCTCTGGTGGCAGTGACTCTTCGGCACACAATCTCTAGTGGTGCCACCCTCTAAACCCTCCAATTTTGAGCTCACCTCTCGTGACTAGCCTACTATCCATTGGTCGCTATTGTGGAGCAAGAAATTTGCATCTTTTGGAGTTTAGACTCACATGCATGTAATTATGGAAGAACTAGAGTCTAAAGGTGCGTGGATAAGGCAGAAGATCAATGGAACAGATGTAGGCAGAACAGAGATGAAGGGGCGAGATGTTCAGAAAAAAAAGGAAGAATGTCATGGAATGCCAGAAATTATCTTCATAACTGGCTTTGTAATATAATATAAATGTACGAGAAACACGTTCGTGTCGCTCCTCTCAGGGCGGCTTGGGCGGACACCGGTCCCTCGCGCCGCCACCCCCTCCCTCCGCTTTACCCCCAGCCGCTACTGCACTACATGAGCACTTCGATGGAAGTCCACTGGCTGCAAGGAAGGCAGCGGCGAGGCCTTGTGCCCGCGGTCTCGTCGGCCGTCCGTCGACCTCGCCGCCCGCCTCACCGGAGCAGGCCCATCGGGACAGGATCCGCAGGGGGTGGTGGCTGGGGGAGGGGCTGAGGCGCGCGGGATTGGCGGTGGTCATCTCGGCTCGGCAGCAGGACGCGACGGCCATACGGTGTGGCCGGTGCGGAGCAAGGACGACATGCGACGGCGGCCGGCTGCGAGGAGGTTACGCACGGTCGGTCGGCATGCACGCGGCGGCGGTCGGTGGGCTCGGCTGATTGGGACCACACGGTGGCGGGCAGGCGGCCGCCCTGGACGGATCTGCCGTCCCCGGGGGCAGATCTGCGGTCCTCTTGGTTGGATTTGCGGCGACGGCGGTGGGACTAGTGGTAACGGCGATGGCAGCGGTCGCATGGGCGTGCTGCCCGTGGACCTGCATCATGAGGATGGCCTGATGTGGGTCTGCTTGGCAGCGGGGCTTGACAGCGCCCCCTCCTCCACCCACGCGCGATGTGGTGCAGCAAGGAGGTGGCTCGGACGCGCGTGAAGATGTGGTGGTGGCGGCGCGAGTGCAAAGGTGGTTGCGGTGCAGAGGTGGCCGTGTGCGAGGAGGTCTGTGTGCGGTGAAGGCATCTGGGCGGCGAGCGCAGCGGAGGTGAAGGTCAGCGGCATGGTGCGTGGTGGCGCGGTGATGTGGCACCACCCCAAATAAACTGTCATGGCTGTGGTCCGGGAGTACCAAGCCGTGGGCGTGTAGCGAGGTTGGGATGCTCCGGCAAAAGCCCTTCTGGCAATTTTGCTGGTAGAGATGACGGCGGCGCGTCGCTTTCCCTGTTGGGGGTGCCATCTTGGAGTTACAACCTTGTTACACGGGGCTTTCTGGGTGAAAACCCTGTCCAGATCCTGGAAGGGCGATGGCGGCGCCTTTAGCGCCGTGTCCTCCTTGGAGGCATCGTTTCTAGAGACCCATCTAGGCTTGAGGTATTTCTGGTCCACTAGTCATGGGCGGCAACGGACAGTGTCGGCAATTCCGCCGTGTGGCAAGCTAAATGGGTTCTGCCGAGCCCTTATGGTGGCGGCCGGAGGTTGTCACATCTTGGTCAGTTATGGCTGCTTGCAGCAGATTGCGGCGCCTGACGTTGCTTGGCAATTGTCAGTGCGGCGTGGGACTGCATCGAATGATGATGTTTGCAGCATCGGCATCATGGGACGACTTGGCTTGCATCGGACCACGGCGGGTTGCTCAGCTTGGCTGGGCTATCCGATGCGGTACATCGCCGGTAGGCGGCGCAAGCGACTTCTTCGAGTTGCAGGCATCGCGGTGAAGGTTATGTGCACGGGTGAAACAAGGAGGTGAGATCGTCCTGCAGCGGCGGCTCGGCATTGATGGAGATCTGGGGATGTGGGGCAACTTTGCTCACCACCCTGACGGCGACAAAAGAAACGGAACCGTGGCGTGGAGTATTGTGGCGGGCGTGGCGAGGCCACCAGCGCATGGTGATTCTTCGAGGTGACAAGAGTGAGGTCCAATTGCGGATGTGGCGAGGCCCCCGCGCGTTGTGTTATCATGGTGGCGACTGCGAGGCAGCCTACGAGAGGTCCAGTTTCGGTGGTATCACTCTGTTAGGTGAAGGGTGGTGTTGTAGCGGCACGGTGGCGGAGGGTCCCGCATGGCGATGATCTTCCCGGTGCGGTGCAGTCTGCATCTTTCGGTTCCCTGTCAATGCAGGGTCACGCTTGGAGGTTCTTGGCGACTACTTGGGTGTGGATGTTTGGTGGGTGCCACAGAAAGTTTCGGCTCTGCTGCGTTTGCCGTGCGAAGTAAATTCCGACTGGGCAACGTGTTTATGCGGCTTGCGTCGATGTCACAATCCGACCGGCCTAAGTTATTCATTAGTGTTGAGTTTGGCGCGAGTTCATGCCCCTATCCAACCCGCCGGTGTCATTTTTTGTTGTTTTTCTTTTTTTTTTGACTGGTTGTGGCCTCACATGGACATAACTTTGTATTTTTTCTGCTATATCAGTAGAAACGCACTCGTCGAGTGATGTTCGTTCAAAAAAATATAAATATAACTTTAAAACTAGTATCCGTTTGAGTTGTAAGGCTATTCCCAATGAGAGTTTCATTTTCATTAATTAGGGTGCCATGTGATCATTTTTTATGATGTGGCAACAAATAAATGAGGAGAGAGATGAGAGGGGTTTCATCTAGATGAAACTATGTGTGCACTGTTTCCAACACACTTTGTGTCTTGCATGTATTGTCTATGAAACAACAAAAATGAAATAGTGCATTGTATGAGGTGTTTCATTCATGGATTAAATACTTTTATGCTTATGCGGCAATCTTGGAAACATCAAAATAAAACTTCCATTGAGAATAACCTAATATAATCTTTTATTTAAGTTTCCCTTTTAGTTCTTTTTTCTTCTCCCGCCAAATCCAACAGTCCGCGCAAAAACAAACTTCCATTTGGCACATCTTGAGCAAGTGATTAGTTTATGTAAATTTTTGGAACACACAAGATTACAAGATCATCCCTGCACATTGGCTGCATGGGGCACAGTAATTGTTTGTTCATGGCTACATGCTACAACAACATGTATTTGTACAATAAAATTACGGCAGGTTCTGGGTGTCCCTCCTCAAACATGATGAAACTTATGTCCATCTCACATGCGTAAGTTATTAGAACAGATGGCACGAGATTTTTTTTAGCAACACAAGTTCACCTTGCAAACCACAAGGTAAACACGAACACACTGCAAACCACAAGGCAACACAAGTGGCTCCCCTAGGCCATCATCGTAAGTTCAGAAGTTCATACACATTAGAGTAACATGCCCCGTAGAATAGATAACCCTAACATCCAGTCTCTCGCTCAACTGTTCCTATATATAGCAAACAAAATACAAATTGGTGGCCAGAGATTAGGATTGAGGGGGACCAAAATAAAGAAAATTACTTGTAGGAGGGTTAAATTTGACTTTTTGCTGATTTTATATGGTGGAAATGTGTGTATAATATAGGTGTGGTCATAGCATAGGGGGCATGCGCCCCCCCCCCCCCCCCCCCTCACCCCTAACTTCATTTGTCCTGCGTCGTTGCACGCCTTCTAATAACCCTGCAATCCAAACATTACACTAACATTGTCACTGGGAAGGAACAGCTCCACGTCGTGAGCGAGCTCTATTTTTTCCGTTGAAGTGAGCAGTCTTGAAATAAAATTGAATGGCATTTGGTGAGCTGAAAAGTTTAGGATGAAGACCGCCTTGATCGACATTTGTCAGGGCGCATATTTCTGCCTCAAAGCGTGTGTGTGCCTTGAGACCACCAGCCTTAAAAACCATCTGAAAAAAGGCCCATAATCACTCCTTATTCCTAGTGTCTCTTGATTATTATATCAAAATGTCTAGTGTAGTTAGTTTGTTCCCAACTCTCGGCATCAAATCTTACCTCACGAGTCTTGATTTCATCTTGTTCAACACCAGCAAGCACAACACCAATTTTGTAATACTCACGGCCAACCTGGTAAATGCAAGATTTGATCGATCAATGGAAAATCTGAATACACAGACACAGGGCGAAGCCAGAGATTAGGGTTAAGGGGGCAAAGTGTAGAAAATAAATTGTTAGGGGGTTAAATTTGTTTTTTTCTGATTTTATATGTACAATATGTGTGTGACCATAGCATAGGGGGAGGGGGGCCTGGCCCCCCTCAGCCCCCCTGGCCTCGCCCCTGCACAGACACTGGTTTTGGCATCGTCGCCCCTGCACAGACACTGGTTTCGGCATCGTTGCTGTACCCCTCCGTGACGGTCCTGAATCTTCTCCATCATCTCGATGCCACTTGCAGTAGCTTTCATTAGCTTTGGCAAAGCACCACCCTGTGATAAAGAAAAATGTCTTCTCCATATTTTTGCTTTAGCCAAAAGTATGGGATCAGAGGAGGCTCCCGCGTTTCACGTCGATGATCTAAGCGGTTTCCTTTCTTGATTGCATCACTCAATTAGAAGCTTCTTGAACATCCCACTGTAGAAAGTTGGTAGTGTCATGGTGCTTCTAATATTGTTTTCTATAGACTTGATCAACTTTAGGTCATCATCTTTTGTACACAAAGCCCTCCAATCATCCCAAAACATCATCATCACCTTTTTTGTCGTTCGCTACTACCTATTCTCTATTGAATTCCTCTGTATCAGTAGGGCATACTCTTTGTTTATTTCATTTTTTTTAAAAAAAACTCCCATATTTCCAAGTGGTTTTGAACTTGGTCGTCCTTATTAGGATTCAAATTATAACTTTGGTTGGGAGAGGCCGAGATTTAGCTGAAGAAAGTAATATTGATTGGTTGTTGGTTGTCTCTTGCGTATCATAGTGCATAGTAGCTAGTATACGCTAAGGCTAAAACGTTTTTGTACAATTTATGGAACTAGCCTCTGCTCTTGAGTTGACTATGGTGTTCCTTTTTCAGGCCATGGATCATGCAGGTTTCCAAGCATTCTACTTAAATGAAGGGCCTCTGCATTCCATCTAAATCCATTCAGTCACAAAGTCCTGAACTCCTGATCAAGGACTGAATGTCGCATTTCATTTTGTTTTCTCGATTGCCGCATATTTATCGCATGTTCGTTTTTGTGTTTATGAGGACTGTTGGATCATTCCTAAGCAGTAGAGTTTTATTGTGCTCTCCCTAGTAACAGTAATAAAGGATGGGAAGGGATAACTTCACAATGAAAGTTTTTTCACCACAACTTTATATGTGTCATATTCTCTCATTTTGTCTACCACAACTTTACCTGTAGTACATGTTAGGTTCGTGCCCGTGCGTTGCTACGGGGCAAAACTAAATTATGAACCGGATAAATTTGGCACAAAAACACATATTGAGATCACCAAACAAAAGTGACAGAGCACACAGAGAGCCGCAAATATTTATATAATTCAAGCCAATACAAAACAATATAAATTTGTTGAACATATGCTTCAAACAATTACAATACTTTGAATAATTAAATCAAACCGTCTAGTTCTCTGCAAATCAAAACCGGCTAGTCGTCTCTCCAGATCAAAAGTGTGCTGCTACAGGCCATAAAATTATGACATCCTAATGTATCAGACCCTTTGTCCAATTAAAAAAATTGTATCAATACCTCATGTTTGAGCATAGAAACAACAATCTCCGCCACCGTCGGTTTCCCTGGTCCGCCGCCTCTCAGTCAACGATATCAATCTCTGGGGTTTCTTCCTGAAGTGAAGAATCCAATGGAGCAACTCTTGAGCTTCCTTCATTTTACCTTGTATCTAATTGTTCGTCATTCCTGAACAGTTCCACCCAAGCCATCGTTTTCCGCTGTTCGTTGTCGTCGCTGTCCAATCGTCGTTGAGATACGCTCAGGTGAGCTCTCATGACCCACAGTTCGTTCCCATCCATCTCGTGCGCGAAACCGAGGACCCTGGCCCCTACTTTGCTTATCTCTGGCAAGTTTGCCATCGACCACCACCGCTCACTGTCGATAGTTGCCGCCGCCATCAGATTAAACTAGCCCTGACCGATCGTAGCCGTCCATTCTGATACCCATGGCTTAGATCTAGGTCAACCAAAGCAGTGTCAGCAGTGGCCATTTTGTCAAAGAAAACCGCTTTTATTAGGAAACAAAACCGTCGTCCAGTGTTAGTGTAAAGTAATTAGGTATTAGTCTGCTCCTTTTATACGTTAGACCTTAGGTTTTTATAAACAATTATGTTTATGCCCCTCTATTTTGGCAGTTAAGCCCTAGAGAGTTTTAAATCTTCCTAGATGCCCCTGGAACCTTAGTTAAGCCCTATCTTGATTTTTTTAGCTCCATTTTGTGTGATTCTTTCACTCATGTGATCCTAAGTACATGAGTGTAGCTTTAGACGGTTATTTTTCACTATTAGTACTGTCTGGTGTATTGTTTGATCTGTTTCTTATTTTTGTTGTATTGCTTTTTGTACGCGCTCTTATGATGCGATTAGAAGATGCAATACTTGTGGTGTGCAGGGTCATTCGTGGAATTCAAGGATCAAGCTTATGAAGACCCTGAGCAGTAGCTGTTATTTTCTTGAACTGAGACAAGTGTATTCTGTCATGCTTTTCAGTTCTAATAACCATATTTGTGCTTAACACACTTTATAGTTATCCTGTACTTTGCATGCTTTTATAATAATGGTGGGTCCTATGTAAAGAATTATCTAGTTTTTTTATCATACATTGTCAAACCTCGAGCTTTTATTTTAATGTTGGGTAGATGATGCTTAGCTGCTACACTTGGGAATGGTTTACACTAAGATCCACGATAATGAATTCATTTACTTTTATTCATGTTCCTTTGCATTATTGATCACAAGACCACATGCATAATTGGAACATGGAGTGATCACCTAGAAAATAGTACAACCACAAGGACTAAAGGTGCTATGGTCTTGGCTAAGAAATTAGAAGATCTCTGTGTTGTGTGGAGGCATTTTATGCTTTGAATAGGGCTAGTTGCTACTGGTAAGATTCGTGCAAAGAGGCACGTGAGAAGATGGAGACCTATATGGAAAGGGAGCACACACATTGAGAATTTTTTTGTAAAGGCCTCACAGTGAAAGCTAGTACTCATTTCACATGGTGCGAGGGGAGTGTATGCCTTTGGCAATGGGAAATTGGGAATCCAGATCTTTGCAAAGTGTTAAAATCTAATATATTAGTCGTGCTCACGGTCAAGAGTGGCCTGGACCTCGCATGATAATTTCAACTTCAAGATGAATTAAACTGGATCATTCATGCATATGGTTTTGGTTATTTCCTATGTTATATATGTTATTTTTGAGTTGGTATAAACTTATACATAGTAATTATGCTGCTAATTAAAATTTGACAACATAAAAGTGCTTAAAGCTATTTATTTGTCAATTTATCCTTGATTTAAAGCCTTTCATGTCATCTGTTTTTGCTATACACTCGCTAAGTACGAACCATAAGTGTATTCACTCTTGTTTAAATCACTACTTAGACCAAGAGAACTGTGTGGAGTGTTCTGATGACTTTGGAGATTTCTAGGCATACGTGTTCCCCCAGTGAGCTGCCTATGGAGAAGTGTTGGAATTTTGCTGCTAGTTATTCGATTCGATATAATAATGTTATTTAACACAATTTACGTTCATATTTTGTTTTTATACCATCGATGAAGTCTCATGTGTATGTAAACTTGATTTCGGTGTACATATGATACCTATTCGGTTTTGTTCTTAAAATCAGGTGTGACACGACAGCCCTGCAAAAAAGTGTACTACTTTACTGCCATGATGGTGAGTTGGTGACCCATGATTTCTCAGTATGATATTAAGGATATAATAAGAAAAAGGACATATTTGGACAGTGACATAGTACACCTTTAAGGCCAGTCTCAGTGCAAAATTTCGTTGCACACAGTTACCTAGACTGAGAACTAGGTAGTTGTGCCCGATGAGTTTCATGGGGATGAAACTGCTCTCTCATCTCATGAAACCCATCTATTAATTACCTTGTCAAGTCAGCAATTTTACTGATGTGACATTAAACTTTAATGCCATGAAACTCTCCATTGAGACTGGCATAAGAAAAGGAACATTACCAGAATTAAAAGTTTTGGCTAGTCCAAGGTTTAGAGAACCAACAAGTTCTCAATGACTAAGGCCTGAAATGCTTGGTAGTGCTGTGACGACAAATGCTGCTGTTTTCTTTCACTTAAAAAGTGCAATCTGTAAAAGATAAGGCATGCAAAACTGTTCTTATTTTAGCCAAGAAACCTTTTTTCTAACAGAAACATTATTTAAATTTGTTTAGTCATCTGAAAAGAAGTAACCATAAATCATGTTCCATATCAGAAGAGTTTTTTTGCTCACAACCTGAAGCTGAAGGAGGACAAGCCGCTTTACAAAATCAATGACATCAACTCTTTTTATATGGATCATAAAAGAAACATTGTTTTAGAACTACAACTTATTGTTATTACATATTCATAGTTGCACAAGGACATATTTATGGAAGGCCACAATTGTAAATAAGACTGCTACTAGCTAGCAAACAGACATTTTTCTAAAAAGAAATTGATGCACTAGAAAGTACATAAGTCATCCATGGGAACGCTGTAATCAGTAAAGAAGTCACTAAACTAATCTAATTGGACCCTCCCTCCCCCCTCCCCCCCCCCAAAAAAAAGAATTAATATTTCAATCAGCAGAGAATTAAGAAATTCAATTATGCCCAATCAAAGGAATATGGACCGCTATTAATTAATCTCATCTATTTACGAAGTTCTAAGATTTTTTAAAACCATATCGAGTGTAAACAACTCACGTGATAACTTATGCAAAGTTTTTCATAATAAATTTTAATTAAAATATAATATAATATCATGCCAGATAAAAAATAAATAGGTCATTTTTTATTTATAGTATTTGTTCAGAAATTTCTAAGATTTTTGAAAACCACATCAAATGTAAAAAACTAACATGACAATTTAAATATAGTTTTTAAAATAATTTTTAATTTAAAATCTAAATTTACTATCGTGCTAGATTAAAGCAAAGTTGGTCGCTTTTGATTTATATATTATTTTTCACAAACTTTTAAGATTTTTGCAAACAATCTCGAGTGTAAACAACCCTCTTGAAAATTTAAATATAGTTTTTAGAATAATTTTTATTTAAAATATAAATTTACTATCATGACAAATCAAGACAAAATGGATCATTATTGATTTATAGTTTCCATAAAAAATCAAGATTTTTAAAATTGCATATGTATTTTATTTTGTTTAGATGCACCCCACTAAGGATCATTAACTCTATTTCTCTCTTCATGCAAGCTATCTAAGTCATCTTTCACCAATTTTTTTTCATGCAAGCTATCCACCTCATCTCCCACTAAGGGTCATTCAATCTATGTCTCTCTACATGCAAGCTATCCACGTCATCTCCACCAATTCTTTCTTCATGCAAGCTATCCACATCATCTTCCACCAACTAAGGGTCATTACATAAACTGGTAGCATGGTAGACGAAATAAACGGTTATTTTTATTTTCAATGTAATCTCTATAGGTGTACCATTTATACGAGCAATTTAACAACACATTGGTTCATAGTTTATCGAAAAGCTCTCTCAAATCCCGCAGCAACGCGTGGGGAATCAACTAGTTATTTCAATGCTACCGCACCAAAATCCTTGAACTCTGGCCCCTGCGCGAAATGCTAAGCTTGGTTCGAGGGAATGTTGAATCTAGTGTTTCAAAATATTAAATATACTGATCCCACTCTCTATCGTTTTATTATTAGGCAATAAGCTGCCACTGTCCAGGGCTTGTTGAACTGCTATATATGCATGGCTATTTAGCACAAACCAGCATTCGAAAGACATAAGGCTATGTGCAGCGGTGCTCTCTAAATTTCACCCCCAAAAGCAATATTTGAAGGACCTCTTAAAAAATTCCATCCTCTAAAAGAGATTGCACTGCAATGATACCCTCTAAATTTCACCCTCCAAAAGAATATGGTAGGGGAGGATGGAGGACCCTGGATATATAGGGGAACATCCTGGTGACCTCCATTTTAGAGGGTACTTTAGAGACTACCGTTGCATGATTTTTTCTGACAATAACCTTTAAATTTAGAGGTCCAGGAGGTTTTAAGGGAAACCGTTGCACGTAGCCTAAGAGCCCTCCAAATAGAGCAGCCCCCGAAGTCAATATATAGTGATCTTGAAAAGGACCAACAGTATAGAACACAATCTTAATCAAAGTAGAAGGCAGACACAATATAACATGAATCTCCATCACTGGAGGAATTTACATGAAACCAGCAAATGGAACATGAATCTTCAATTAAAATAGACGTCAAATGCAATATAATAAAATCTCTTCATCAATTAATTATTGGGATCAAAACTGCAAAGGCTCTTAGGGCATCCCAAACCCTCCACCTTAGATGGTTTCTATAGCATTTAATATAGCGCCATGTCATCAAAAATATGAGGTGGCAGCATAATTAATGAGGAGAGAAGATAGAAATCGTAGAAATGGTTTCTCATTGAGGACATGTACAACGGTTAGACATCAGCTGTCTATTTGAGTCCACATCAGCAAAATGAGATGACGTGGCCATCATTAAATGAGGAAAGAGTGTATTGTTGTCTACTATTTCATCTACTGCTTTGGCTCGTGCTCCCATGTAAAACAACATTAATAAGATAAGATATTAAATATCACACAGACAACAAAATACTCTCTCCGTTTTTCTTTATAAGGCGTGCACACATATCAAGATTCAAACTTAAGAATTTTTGACCAATAACTTTATTTTTATAATGTAAACTTTATATGGTTGGATTTGTAATCAAATATACTTTACAATGATCATAAGTTTATAATCATAAATAATATAATATAAGATTAATAAATGGTCAAAATGTGATTTGGAAGACCGTGCCAAATCCTATACGCCTTATAAATAAAAATGGAGGGAGTAGACAACAACTGTCTAAACCGTTAGAAAGTTATCTATTTAGCAATCTGCCAAGCTCTTATAAATCAAAACAAAACTGTAGGTTGAAGGTGAGGTAATAGGTTCTGAAGGATTGAGTACCTAATTGAGTACTCATAGTGCGTACAATAATATCTGTATATACATCTAAGAGCAAAATTTCTGATATGCTGTTTCAAGTTCAAAAGAAGTGACATCTGCTGATGCTGAGTACTTTGGTCTGTTGTCGCCTTTCTGTACATGCTCAACTCAATAAAGCTGTGAAACCAAGCTTGCGATTTCTTTTGAAGTTAAACATGCATGTGCACTCTAGATTATTGTATCAAGGAAAGATGGTGGTGTTGTAATTAAGCGCTTGGTAGCAAAGACCATTGGATAGTTGGAGATTGGTGGTGGTGTGATTTGATGATAAGTTCTTAATCTGCTTACACAAAAATAGAAAAATAAATAAATGTATACATCTAAGATCAAAATTCCTGATTTTCTATTTTATGTATCTGGCGAGTTATATGATGCGGGTACTTTGGTCACCTTTCTGTACCTGCTGATCTGAATTCCCCTATGTAGCCCGTCTAGAAGCTCTTCTGTTTGAAGCAAAGGGTTAATGGTCTGAAGCTGAAAGAGCCTACGCGCTAATCCTGGAAAACAATCCATTTGATCAGGTATGGCACATTGTTGCTCTGATGACAATTCTTGTTTTCCATGTTAAAGACTTGGCGTGCAAGGGTAGTGCAGTCTGCCAATCTCTTCTTCCCGTAAAATCAGACAAATCGTAATGCTCACAGTTTTCTGAACCTTATCTGATGCCATTTTACATTATAATGAATGCTTACCTTCTGTTGGCAGATTGTCCACAAGAGGAAAATTGCTATTGCAAAAGCACAGGGTGATATGTTGTTAGCGGTTGATTATCTAAATAAGTATCTGGAATTGTAAGTAGCTGCATCCACTTTGATTAAGGAGTAAGATATAGTTATCTCTAGTTCCTTTTGGTGTAACACATTAACACTTTTCTTATAGTAGGTTTATGGCAGATCATGATGCCTGGAGAGAACTTGCTGAAACATATGTTTCCTTACAAAATGTAAGGCGTTCAATATTGATGCATTCTACACAATGTGATAGCTAGGGATGTAGCAATATTAAATCGTTTCCATTTCTTATCAAGTACAAGCAAGCTGCCTTTTGTTATGAGGAGTTAATACTAGCCCACCCAACCATTCCACTTTATCACATAGCCTATGCTGAGGTAATCTAAACAACTCAAAGCAGCCCCTCCTACAAAATAATGAATGAAAAGTATAATTTGTGATTTATAAAATTATTTCTCATTATTTTGTCAAGAATTTCCGCTGATGGATACTTTATTGGTACCAAACAATGATCTTAACATCATAAATGATATGCAACATCCAAGATCAAATGAAGCACTGAGTGGGATTGTTCAAGAGAATTAAAAATTCGTTCATAGTGATCTATTGAGGAAAGAAAAGGATTGATATAGCATATCTCTTTTGTTTCATATTATGTTTAAAAGTGACCACTTTCTTGAGATATGCTGCAATGCTACTGTCCCACATTAGTAGTACTTAAAAAACCACAAGTTCATAAGCATATATTGATTTTGCGCTGCACTTGCATGTAGTTCTGCCAATTTCTTTGAATGCAATCCTACCTACTCTGTACGCTTTTGTTTTTAAGGTTTTGTACACTATGGGTGGCTTGGAAAATCTTCAGACAACTAAGAAGTATTATGCATCAACAATCCAGTTGACTGGAGGCAAGAATACAAGAGCCCTCTTTGGTGTATGTTTCGTAAGGCTGTACTAATACTGGAAAATTTGAAAAAAAATTCTAGTTGCTTCTTTTCCTTTCTGTTATCCAACCAATATTGATTCTTACGCATAGCTTAAACACCCCCCGTGTGCTTCGGCAATCAATCAGTTGACCAAAGGAAGGAATAAGGAGGAAGAGGGCTCGGAGCTGCAGAGCTTGGCTAGCGGCAGAAGCACTGCTGAAGAATGACAAGCAACATGCTCCATCAAAGGTGCCTCTCATCAGCAGCATGTTGAAGAACATGAAACTCTCCTGATCCCAACTAGCTTCACACATCCACAGTGGCCTCAGTTGACAGATAATTAAATTGATGCCAGCGTAATGTTTTTTTTTGTGGCACCAACATTGCAATGGTTAATTAGATACTCCCATGGACATGGGTTGTACAATACCTTTTTGTTTACCCAGTTCAACTACAAATCAATAAACCTTGATTGTATTTCAGCAGATGAGCAGAAACAAAATTTTGAAGCAGTCATCGGAGAAGTTGTAGCTGTTGATTTTGATTGGTACCTAACGGTTGCAGTCTTGTAATCCCATCCCTGGGTATTTTAGTTTTTTTTTCTGTGTTTTGTTGGCTGCTCTGATTTCACTCTGCAATGGTGGCAATATTTTGAACTTGCAATGCTGCTTGTATTTTACTGTTGGTATATATATGGTGAATCAGGAGGTATCCACTCTATTTTTTTAGCAACCAAAGATGTTGGCACTAGATTTGCAAATACTTTGCTAAAACATATATCGAGCGTTCAACAGTTTGATGATATACCAACTCCAAAACGCCCTCTTATTCGAGAGCTCCACAAAGGAAACGACACTGAAGATGAAATTTGAGGTTAAAAGTTATTGTAAATTTGTTGTGATTCATCTCACCCTTGGTTTCAAGATGAACGGTCTAGATAGACCATGTGATCACATGCACATGTGAAAAAATCCATGTTCGTTTTTCCTTGTGTTTGCTGTAAACTTGTAAGATTGATCTTGTAAACTTGTAAGAGCCCTTGGACACTTGTCGATTGATCTCTAAGGGGTCTGCAAGAACCCCAGTTTTAATCTGTCTGAAAGACTGAAAACCAAAGACGGCAATTTTTTTTATAAAACGTCAACCCAAGGAAGGATTTTTTTTTGTTTTTTCAAAAGAGCATCAACCGAAAGAACCACTTCCAAGCACCCCACTTTTAATCAGCGTCAACCCAAGGAAGACATTTTTTATTTTCAAAAGAGCATCAACCCAAAGGTTCCTCAGTAGTAGTTACCTAGTGCTTGTAAGAGTTACAAGAACACAGAAGTTTCAAGAACAGACCCACAGGAGTTACCAGAATACAGAAGGTTGAAGAACAGACTCACAGAGCCACACTGATGATGGAACAAAGCATGTTTGCAATAACTGGAGCTCCACGGATATCAAAACGACAGCTTTCATAATAGTACTAGATTACAGAGGTTCATGGAAAGTACACAAATATTAGCTTGATGATGGGCTACCTAGCACAAAATAAGCATTCCTTGCCTAGGGTAGGGCAAGGCGAGGAACAGCAAAAGATGAAATAAAATCCCAGCTGAGAACTTTATTGGAAGCAGCACATATATCAGCCCCCTGCAGGAATATTCAATTCAGAGCACAGTCTCAATAGTTGCAGTGACATCTGACCTATAGATTCCAGACTTGTGGTTGATCATCCGGAGCACATTATTCCCCTTGCCGCTGCTGCGACTGCCATCAACAACGTTGCCACAAGCCAGCAACTCCACCCCAGTGAACACAGCAAGCTCCTCTCCAACTACTGCCTGGTGGCCACCCTGGAGGTAGGTATCCTTGGGCATTATTTGGAAGAAGAAGTGGTCCTGCTTGTACGTGCCAAACTCGATCAAGCAGTACCTCGCCGGGCGCGAGGACAGCGCGGACAGCGGCGTTGAGACGTTGATGAGCCGCCGGGTGATTTTCTTACATGTCCGCTTCCGCTTCCGCTTCCGTGCCGGCGGTGGCGCCGCCGCCGAAGCCGCCTCCGCCTCCCCTGCCGCTACACCAGATTCCGCCATGGGGGGCCTACCACGACTCCGATCCAGCGAACGCAGTGTCCAGACGGACTGTCTCGCTGTCCCCACGGTGCAGTGAGTCGTCGTCCTCCTCGGGCCCAATCGCAGAATGGAGGACACATGGCGGATGATCAACGGGGAAGGGTTTACATCCGGTGGCTGAGGAGACTGCGCTACACCCAGATGAAGTAATCGAATCCTTCTTCGGCCAGCTGTGGGTAATCCCTTCCTCCCCGCGTCGCGCTAGGGTTCCAGCCGCCGAGGGATTCCTCGCCTGGATCCGTGCCGATTTGGTGAAGGCGAAGAGATTCTCCCTTGAGGAATGCTACCCTGTGAGGAAGTCTGACCGAATCGAGCAGAAACCAATCCAAATCAGCTTCTCTCGCGATATCTGGGGAGGTCGACATCAACGCGAATCCTACGCGGAGATTGTCAGGAGAAGGAAGATGGGAGAGAGAGGGAGATGGGTCTGGCATCAGGAGGCGCCGCAGCCGCGCCCCCAACCGCCGAGGCCACCACAACGTCGAGATCCCCCACATCAACCTCCGCAACATCAACAGTACCAGCAACCCCGCCAGAGACCTCCACCGCCGCCACAACCGTCGATCCAGGGTGGACGTCTTTCGGGGCCTGCGCCTGCTGGACGACCGCCGCAAGGTCCCCCCATAGGGGGACGCCCGCCTCAAGGACCCCCCAATGGAGGGCGCCCGCCTCAGGGAGCACCACAAGGCCGGCCTCCTCAACAACAACAGCCCCAGCGACAAGTGAGAGGGGACCTTGAGCCTCCGGTGCTTGATCCAAGGTACAGAACCCTGATCTGCTTCAATTGCGGGGAGCCGGGCCATTTCGTAGGTAATTGCAACAAACCAAAGGTCTATTTCATGTGTGCAATCCCTGGACATCATATGGATGCGTGCCCTAAATGGTCTCAAACACACCCAACTGCTGCTTATTATGGTAGTGCTAGTCAAGGTCTGGGATTTTACCATGTTGAAGTTTCTGAAAACAGTCCAAGTCAATGGCTAAATCTCACTAACTGTGGAGTGGTTAGAGTTTTGGCTGGGCAAATCTCTGTGGTTGAACTTGAGAAGGAGTTGGCTGATATATTCTGTAAAGAATGGCCATGGAGGATTAGGGAATTAGACCCTGGGAATTTTCTAGTTCGATTTCCATCTCACAGGAAGGTGTCAGATATT